>CM061533.1:66526138-66754156 GCA_030545055.2 Neoaliturus tenellus | reverse complement strand
AATCTCTCGGAAGAAAAAATATCTGCTGCACTCTCAGAAATTTTAAGCAATGCAACGTAAGACTACTTTAGCACAGGAGATTTCATTTATGGTACTGTATATTTGTTTATGTGTGTGGATGGTAACTTCCAACTGTTTTATTTCCCAAAATAGTATGGATATTTCTTTCCAAAAATGTTTAAAGTTTATTTGTGTGCCTGGATGTAAAAACTTAAAATAATACCCCCGTCGCAGCAGACCTGCGTACTCAGCGAATTTCCAAAGAATTAATGTTTCAACATCAAAGAACTTCGTGGCTATCTTATATAATTAATAATCTCTACAAGGAAATGTAATATATTTAATGGCATTATATTTCTGAGTAAATTATTTGTATTTAATAATTTATTTAATAATATTTATATTGCAATAAATGACTTTTTTAACAGTAATAAAAGTGCATATCCAAAGCTTCCATGTAAAAGGAATGATTTGTTTACAAATAACAAAACATAAACATTTCAAATTTGACAAATATGCAGAAGACAGCTGATCAGCTGATTAGGAACACATTCCTTTTTATCTCCATCTCTCTTGCTCCAATTATACACTTATTTTCCATGAGAATACATGGGATTTAGCTTGTAGGTTTGCTGCCTTGTGGGTTTTTGATCAAATCTTAATTACTCACCATCTAGTGAAGGTTCATAAATTTTTTTATTAAGACATGTTGATAAATTAGCAATATATAACTTTTTAAAGATTTACCCATAAGAATAACATGGGAAACTTGATTTGAATTTTCTCCATAACCAGTTAAGCTATTTTAAAGATTCAAAATACTAAGTTGTTTGTTTTTTTAAGCTCTTTTAAATGGTTTTAGTTAAACTTGATGAATTTTGAAAATTTTGTTTCAAAAATGCTAAAAACCCAATTTTGACCCCTTTGAAACCCCATAAAACCCCGTTCCCATAACCCCACAATGCTGGTTCGCGAGCTCATGAAAATAGACCTGGTCTTACACCTTCATACCAAATTTGATCAAAATCGGAGGTCCGCTTCAAAAGTTATCGGTACCACGGACACACACATATATATATATATATGTACATATATATGAAAATGAACGAACAGCGTTTTTGGCTTCTGGGGACTCAAAATGAAAAAGTAAAGTGGTTCCGGGCTTAGGTCTTACCATGGCTACTATCGTAATAGCGTATTCCCTATAGGGAAATTCGCTAAAAGGGTCGTAGTGAGCTTTAGTTCATGTTTATTTTACCTGGAAAACCAAATGGAGAATCAAAAGCTTATTTAGCTTTGCTCTAGTGGTTTGTTTTTATATAATAGGTTTATATATAATAGTTTTAAGTATTTCAAAATATAAAACAAACAACCTGAACAACCACGTTTGTTTAAGCTGCCAATCTACACCAAGTTATAATGGGGTAACCAAATACCAATTTCAGTTTATTCTGAACAATATAGAAACACAATACAAAGCCCAGTTTATTAAAATTTAAAAAAAAACTTTGATATTGTAGATATTCAACAAACATGAGGAGTCTTTCGACCAAGTTCCGGGACCGGCCGCTGACTCCGCTGGAGACAGCCGTGTACTGGACGGAGTACGTCATCAGACATCGGGGGGCGCCACACCTGCGGCCCGCGTCCGTGCACCTCTCCTGGTACCAGTACCTGCTGGTGGATGTCGCCCTTGTGCTCATTACCTCCGGCCTGGCGATCATCGCTGCGTTGTACCTCATCCTCCGGTGGACATTGCACAAGATAACCGGCCAATCACCAAGGAAAGTTAGCACGTCAAAGAAAAAGAATTAGTTTTTTATTTTCACAAATATATTTTATATAAAATATAATGTTTGCATGAATATGAATTCCTCATGTCCTTGAGCAAAATTAAACCAATACGCACGCATGGTGAGAGAAAAGTCTCCGGACTTCTGGGTGCTCAATAGTATTTCAGATTACAACTTGCAAGATCTTATCATCCACACCTGCGGTGACCATCTCAGCACCAACTTCACTAATGAAGTAATAGAGACAGTTGAGTAATATAAAGGAATATCATTAGATTACTGTCTTAAATGGACCAGCTACATAAAATTTCTCAATAAAAATTAAGGAAATACATTTTTGCTTTTAGACAATTGAATCAAATCCTCACAATATTTTGGCTCAAATGTATCTTCACAAATTCATTTTTGTAAGCTATATATAATGAAGGTAAAAAGGCAAGTACACTTTTTTTGTAAATTTTAACAGGTGTTTTAAAACCTGCAAAAAATTAAAATTTATATTCACTTTTGTTATAGTATAACAGTGAACAAAATGTTTAAATTTACACCAACAACCATCACTAGTTCACAGCTGTTTAAAAACTCATGCCCAAATTTAGAGTTTTGCTCTAATTTTTGTAGGCTATACTTTTTGTTGTTGTTTTGATACCAATATAGTAACCAATAAGACCTATGTTAAAATAATTTTCACATGTGTTTTTAGACATGAGAGGGAATTTTTGCTGAAGTTGAGGCTATTACTAAATTTACTTTGCGTCCAATTATGCATAAATCCAAAGTTTAAGCTAAATCTATCCGCTACATGTGCAATATGAATATCACAGGTCCCTAGATACCATTGGCTGTTGGGCTATGAATTAACAGTCCTGTCTAAGGAGAATGTTGGCCTTAGTCAGTACCACAAGATCGCGCCACAATCATCCTACACTCATCTGTCATTCATACTTGGCTTTAAACTACCTATTGAGTTAGGTCGCCTTTCAATAAAGGTATTTAAAGGTACTCCTCATATAATATTATGGAATTTTGTTGGCATTTCAGCCAATTTCTTCGATTCGTCTTTTAATATGTGTTGTCTGCTTTACTATCAGCAGCAGTTTTATTAAGAAACTCATGAAAATTATTCCCCATATTCTTCTTATGGATAAAAAACCAACTTTAAGGGCTTCCCGTACCCTTCAGAATAAAATATTAAAAATCTAAAACCTTTTTGCAAAACTACTTTACTTAGATACTTTACTTTAGATACTTTATTTTGAAACACCGACACACTCTGTGGTGCGTATTTAAGGTGAGTATGACTGAAGGGGTGAGTGTGATGATTGTGATGGACCAGATGAGGTGTAGCTTTGTTACTGACAAATATCAGCTGTTTTATTTGTCAGGATCATTAATTAATAGCCCAATGACCAAAGGCAGCTGGGTCCAGTATCGAACCATCAAAAAGCACTAACTTTTCTCAGGATCGAACCGGCTACCTTCAGATTCAAAGGCGAGCTCTTTAACCACTCAGCTACCCAACTGAGACAAATTTATTGAACGTTAAATTTGGCCCAGAAATCAGAGAGGATTTGTGTTATCCTTGCTCCATGGTAATTTACCGAGTTGCTTTAAATAAATATAAAAATTATAGTGAAAGTCAGATTACACTATATTGGTATTTCATCAATCGATCATCATCAATAATTCACCAACTTTCTAATGTGATGGATAGTATTGAAATTTATGATAGTTGTTCTTTTAGGTCTAAATTATATGGTCTTTATGCCAATTTGTCCTAGCGCCTCTGCCTAAAAACTCCAATAAAATTTAGAATAAATTCACAGTTGGATCTAGATAGTTCATCACACAAAAAACGTAAAAGGAAAATCAATATTCAATTACAACTCCCCAGGCCTATATGAGCTATGCAGCACTCACTGTGACCGTTTTTGTAGTCTAGTATTCGAGTGAATAATGAGTTAGTAGCCGACATAGTGAATAAGTCCACACTATTACTATTTATAATGAACTAAAACCTCTTTATCTCAACTTTCCATGGCATTACAGCATTTAAATAAAGAAATAACAATTTTAAGAAAATCTACATTTTTGTTGTTGTGATCCATTTTAGTTTAATGTGGCATTTATATTTTGGTTAAAATTTCTCTTAATTAACTTATTATTTAACGTATTTTTGTGTTCAAATACACATAATTGCAAAGTTCAAGCAAAGTCTACCAGCTACATTTTAAGGGAAAAGGTAAAACACACAATTTTTTCCACACAATAGACACTTCTTGTATTTAGTATGGAATTGTGTTGATATTTCAGTACCAGCTAATAGTTCAGCTGCTTCTATTCAGCTAGCTTTTAACGTGTTTGTTTTATCATCAACAGCTGTTTTATTTTGTAATTTAATAAAAAATTGTTCCTCATGTTAATCTTGGACAAAAAACGCACTTTAAGGGCCTCCCATGGGCTTCAGAATCAAATATAAAAATTCTAACCTTATTGCAAAACTACGAACTGAGACCATTCTTATGACACCTCAATCGTTAAAATTGGTCCAGAAGTAAGGAAGGAGTAGAGTTTACAAAAAACGGCTTTACGTATTATAATATATATAGAATAGATAGAATAGATTTGTAAGAATTTTTTGTTGAAAAACAGTCAATGAATTGTCTGGTTATAAATTGTAAATAATTTTCTTGTTTGACTATCCGAACCACCCCCAGTCCCATTAGTTTGGATGACCTAACCTCTACTGTACCTCATTGATGCTGAGTAGTGTTTTTCTTGAATAATTACTCAACTTTCAAGGTAGGTTAAAAATTTGTTTGAAATAAATGAATTAATAAACACTATTTTCTTGATCCAATGCCCATGTCTTTAACCTACTTCCTTTTGTTTCAATTCGTTCACTGATACCAAGAATTGTGTCTTGCATTATTTTAATGGTACCCCTCAACAATCTATTAATAGGAATTCCAAGACATTATGGTGTAATTTTGATTGGATCATCAAGAGTCACCCTGTTTAATTAATAAATTTTTTTCAACCAAGGCAGATTTTATGTAAGCTAAGGTTAACGATAAAAATAGCTCATATGTATGATCCAAAAAGCAAACCAGAGAAAAACAGGGTATTGATCAAATAACACAAGAGTAATAAATAGATAATATTTTTAATTCTTCACACGGTTACATAAAGTTATGATTCTATAAAAATGTAAGGTCATAATTGTTGTCCTCGGAAGACGAGCAATAAAAATGCAAAATCTTACTTGTTACATTATCCAAAACTGTTAAAACATACACAGTTTACACATTCATTTTTTTACAATTGTCTTAAAATTAAAACTATAATAACCATATTGAATGTATTAAGTGATACAGTGACAACAACAATTCTTGAAAAGCAAAGTGTACAAACTACACTACCCCTTTAAACTACACTTGGTTTTGTACATTACATGTTGGCAATGTAAGAAATTGCTGGAACAACAGGTCGTTAAAAAACGTGTAATCCTAGAAAGTAACTAATATTTGTACTGATAAAAAAATATAACCTACTGTTCTTTTTTACTGAACTAAAAAGTTGACTGGCAGAGTGTTTTGAGATCAATGCCTGTTGTTTCTTGTCGCGCTGGAGTTTTCATGTACACTGAAATGTAACAAACAATATTAGTACATTGTGTTAAGAGATACAGCTATCATATTTATCTCTTACTAGAGATCGCCTCCTGATCGAAATTCGATCAAAATTTCAGTTGATCTGGACCCAGGAACCTCAAAAACATTTTAGAACTAAAACATCTGTTCTTCGTAATTTTCTAGCAGTTTTTTTTACAACAGCTGTCTAATGATTCATTCAATTCTCCTTTCTCCATAAGATTAACATTGGAACTTTGAAAGCCTGTGGGGTGTAGCCCTGGGGTCCGATGTGAATTAGAATGTGATTCTGCTCATCTACAGGACTATACCTTTCTAATGGTATGCACGGATTTATTCTACGATGTACACGAGCTGAGAAAAAAGGAGGAAATGAAACATGCTTGCGTATTAATATATAGATAGTGACTTCTTGGAACTATTAGACAACAAGTGCACGTGCTACTCGACATCGAGCAATTTATTTTCTCACAAAACAAAAGTTACATTTAATTCTAGATGAATGAAATCTGACCAATTCAATATTGTTAATATCAGTGATCACCAAAAACGACAGCTGTACGTTAACAGATGTTTAAAATGCTCAAACCAATCTCAATGTTATTCTAATGGGGAAAATTTTGAATTTAATTTATAAATAGCGCCGTTATTTTAAGTTTGATTCTCATAAATTTTTTGCGGAAACAACTATAGACCAAGCTCTATCCAACGACACTAAAACTTGAAAATCGGTTGAGAATTTTAGGAGGAGTTCTCAACACAAAAAACCCCTTAGCGTATTAAATAAGTATAGATTAGCAGAATATTGGTGGAAATATAAATAAAAGGGAAAATATTTAAACCTGAGCCACAACACAATTATACGGTGTGATTGAAAAATCCCACTACAATGAAATATATTTGTTACCACTGTAGTTAAAGGTCTATTTCTTCTAAGAAATTTGACTCAAACCCGAGCTCAAATCATCAAATATGACAAGAGATATTGCATTATAAATGTTTGACCATTTGATTTCAATGCATGATTGATCAGTTAACATTTTTGTACATATTAGGCCTGGACCTGTCCATTTTAAATCCAGGTTGTGGCAAATATTATCTTTTTTAAAAGATCTTTAAAATAGGCTATATACTTCCTTATAGGGGTTGTCATTAAAAAAAGTTACTCTCACCAATTTATTTTTGGGGGTGTGGATTGGATTTTGAAAATGCACCAAAAGTGCACAACCCTAGTGATTTGTTTCTAAGCTCTTTTGTACAGTCATTAAAAGTTAAGAGGGTGGGGGGACTAGTATGGGATACTCTTTATAACAACAGCATATTAATTTGTCTGAAGAATTGCATTCCATATGCTGTGACTTACTCAAATACAACACAGCGCATTTCTTCTATTCTCATTGTATATTCATTAACATTGAGATGCTGCGAGTTACAACTATTACAATAATAACATCAATTTTTTTTTTTTTTTTTTTTTTTTTTTACAACTCTTTGAGATCAAATTATCGGGTCATATATTACTTAATCTAGAGTTGTAGCAAGCATAAACATTAAACTATTCTTACAGCAATACAACAACAGCAAACTTTTATTGTTTTCATGAAAACCAATGCCATTGAAAAGCAAAACACAAAACTAACAATGAACATATCACAGTTTACATTCTTAAAAACAAGATAGCACATTTGAAGGGCCTCTACCAAAAACATAAAGATCTTGCATTATTTTACGTAAAAAAAATACAAATATTAATTATTTTTTTTTTTATTTAAGAGGCCTTTTTCAATATCCTAGCTATGTTAAAATTAAACTTATGTTAATAATAATTTATACTTAAAATCTGAAAGACCTACTTAATTCTAAATTTATAAACAATGAAACATAAGTTGTGTGAGGATATCTCATAAAATATTTACCAATTCCATATAAGTGAGAGTTGGTTTTATTAATTTTACCATATGAGTGGTGATTAAATCATTTAATTTACAAATGCATTCTCTATAAAGGAATAGTTTTATGTTAAAAATCTAGTTTACTAGTTAAAAAATTATTATTTTGCCAAGCATTAATCTGAAAAGAGATAAGTGGAACAAACAATCTAGTATAGGTTGATTCAAAATTGAATGATGTAAATAACAGTCTCATAGGCTGAAACAAACTTTCTGTTTATGAACATCCTTTAATGTGAGTTAAGGAGCAAAGATATAAAGATTACCCAGTGAAAGCTCACCTGTGTAATCAGTGAGGGAATGAACAGGTTTAATGCCATAGGTTGTTGTAAGGTTGTATATAGTAGAGATGGACGGGAATGCTTTTTTGTTTGGGACGGGCCAGGATGGGAATTTTTATTTCCCGTTCATTTTTGGGGTGGGATCGGGACGGGATTGCTCGCCTCGAAGCTATCGAGAATTATTCATTTAGACTTTTATTTGAGTGTTTTATAAAGACAAATTAATGTTAAGTATCAACTGATTCTGTTTACAAATTGTTCCCCTTGTTTTTGTATAATTTACAATAACATTCTTTTGTTGAAGATTTAAAAATATCTAATTTTTATATTTGCAGAGTATACAATGAAATCAGGGAAAAGTATAAATTTTCTTATAACCTTAGAAATTTAAATCAAATCACTAACAATATACATATAAAGAAAAAAATGTTATCTACGTCAAATGTTATAGAAGTTTTGTTGAATGAAATATTAAACGTTTGGTACAGAGAATGAAAATAAAAATAATGTTCATCAAAGAATATAGATTAAAACAATTTAAAAAATTATAAAGAAATCAAAACTGTATTACATAAGTAGGTCTAAGGCCTGCCCAAATAAAACAAAATAATAGTAACACTAGACAATGAAGTTGTTAAATTAGCAATGAAGTTGTTCAATAAACCAATGCTATTTATAACCCCATTTATTTGTATTTGTTGTATATTAATTGAACAATTTTTTTCTATATAAAAAAAAGGAGTGTATGATGAAAAATCAATAAAGAACAAGATACATTTAAAGTTATGAATGTCAAAATCTACTTGTTTTGTTTCATCTAAAAATATATTTAATGAGTTTCAAGTTTTTAATTAAAAAATTCTATTAAATTATAATAAGATGCTTTTAACATAATAAAACAGTGATTGTATTAAAGAATGATTAGAAAGACATCATTTTGAGAAGAGTCCTTTCAAACACTCTTCGAAAGCATTGATGTGTAATTCAAAATAAAGAGCCAAGTGCAATGCTGTAAACCACACCTCAAATGAGTGATCTAGGTGTGGTGAGTGAGCAGGCAATAAAAAAATCTTTCAAACTCATTTGAATGTTTTCAAGAAATTACACTAAGAAATTATTGTGACATACTCCTATCAAACCATAATGGTTCAAGTTGTTGGATTTAATAATACTGTCTGGTTGCTGCTAGACCATTCCAATTTTAAAGTAAAAATATTTCTTATGATTTTATGACAAAGGCCGAACAAATGCATTACAGTACAACCTCGATTAACCATCACTCTTTAAATTGTCACTTTCTATTATTAGTCACTGTATAAGCACATTTTGATACTTGTAATATGTCTTTATTGACACCCTGCTGAAAGTGTATGCACCATCAAGATTAAATGTCGTGTCCATGAGCTTGAATTTATTTAATAATTCTCTACTTGTACAGGGTTTAGTTAATATCACGAAAAATGAAATAAAATAAAAGCTACTTGGACAAGTTTGTAAAAAAATGTCTGTTATACAGCTATTCAATCAACCGTCATAGTCCGGCTCCCGAAGGGGATGATTAATGGAGTTTTCACTGTAAATCCAAAACTTAGCCACCTATTTCTAGTAAATCTTTGTCATAATGAATGGTAGAGACCAATGTGTGTGCACCAGTTCGCTCTAAGTCTTAGTTTGAGTCACATGCATCTTAGTAGGCCTACTAAGAATTTGAGATAGAGGCAACAATAGAAGATAGGCCAGAAAGTAAATTTGGAAGCAGTTAAGACTTAACATTGAATTTATATCCTGGGGTAACAATAAATTGAAATTGAAATAAAAAAACTCTGTTAAGACAAATTTAAATTTTAACATACAAAATAGGACATCTAATATTCCCGCCAAGAAGTAAATATTGATCTATGAAAACCATTAACAGTAAAATTGTGAGAAATTTAAACATAAGCTAGAGACTTTGAAGTTGAAAATGTTTAGATATCATACAGCCAGAGCCCTACCATACTTGAAGTATAAATATTTCATTCCAAAAACTGGGTGAGCAGATCAATTTTAAAATGGACAAACACACACTGTAAACTAACCATTTATGGTTAAAAATTCAAAGTGGTATACTTCTTTCAATGAGATTTTTTTATATTTAAAAAATCCCAAAAAATTCTCTTGGTTGTTTTCTTGTTTTTTTTTTGTTTTTTTTCTTGGTGGTTTTGGTGTGTAAACAGCCAAGTGGATTGATCTATCTGATACATACACAGTATTGGTAGTGTGGGACACATGCGGCAAATATTAGATACAGCTTTGTATGCCTTTAGTTAGGCTGATTTGAGATGCTTAAATTCATATAAAGGAGAGAATTTTATATCTTACACAAGAGAAACTCAGAAAAATTTAGGGATGGACGGGTCTCGAAATTACGAGAAATTTTCGAGAAATTTTTAATCTCGTTAACCAAGACGAGATTTTATTTTGATCGAGAATTTTCGAGACGAGAAATAATTTGTGAATAACGATAAAAACGGGTATAAATAATCTACGAATTTAATACTGCAAAATAAATTATTTTGAAGCAATGTAAAGTGTTTTATTTTCCTATCCTCCTCACAACTCCAAACTTAAATTAATTGTCATCATAAACGGTTAAACTACGTTTGGACTTCCAAGATTTGGACTGGACTGGAGACGGCTCTACGGCTGCATCTGCACGGACTAGTGGTACTGACAATCAACAGTAGTGGGCGGAGTCAACATAGCTTCTGATTTATAAAATAATTCATTTGTTTGATAAATTTTTAGAACATTGGGAAAACTTTATAAACAATAAACAATCATTATTTGACATTTAATTGCTTCAAGACGATTATTTAAAACTGATTCAAATAATTTTTGACCAATTTAAGAGTTGTTTTGACATTAGCAGTAAGAATAGTAGTGATATGCAGATGAATGACAAGATAGCCAATCAGATTGAATAATGGCTAACCTCAAATATCCCACGTAATACAGAATTTAATTTCCTAAGCCACAAATGCATAAAATCGGCTGATGGTTGATTTTATTTCAAGGTTTGGACACTAAAAAAAACTGAATAGGTCTTTTAACAATAATTGTTGAACAGCAATAAATAGGTTGTGTTGAATACATAGAAAATCAATGGTCTTACCAGAACCATACAGGCTTCATGGCTATTCCATTGCTATACTAATGCTTGCCTTTATTCAGTTAGGAGCAAATTAAAAACCTTACCACTAGCAGACGACAAATTGAGGGAATTACATGAATTTGAAAGCAGTGAAAGTTACAGGACTTGAATAGTTTGGAGAAATGACAATGAATAGCAATCGTAATGAGAGCTGAAGATTGTCTTATGGACAAAGACAAAGAAGAAGAGAGAGTTGAAAGTTAAAATTAAAATCCTCCAATTAAAAGTTATTTCTTGTTAGCCCTCCCAGCCTCTAGGCTTGTGATTCAATGTTAGTAGGCCTATGCCTATTACAAATCTGTGAGTGAGGAAAAGCTCTTATTAGGAAACATTTTAAAGTAGGTTAATAGTGAAAAGTGTGAAAAACGAAAGTGAAAAGTGAAGTAAGTAACTGTAACAGAGGATTCTCTTTTTATGTTTTACTAAACGTAGGTCGGTAGGGTTTATGGTGAGCCTATATCTTCTCAACCTTTTTATTGGGTACGTCATTCCTTTATAGGCCAAGACCTTTTGTTAAGAAAGTGACTTTTTTAACTTTAGTTTATTAACATAATCAGTAATTTACAAAGAAATATTTGTTCCTTCACATTAATCAGGATTAACCATGTTACAAAATCAGATTAAAATCCCGAACGCACATTTCTCAAAATGTACGAGAGGGAAAATCTCGTCTCGATCTCGTCTCGAACTGAAAATCCAATCTCGTCCATCCCTAGAAAAATTTAATAATAGTGTTCTAAAATAAGAAGCAAGTCCTCAATAAAGAGCTTGCAGTTTTCCAAGGAATCTATTAGCACTCTCCACATAAAGTGGTCACTGACGTAAACCATTTGTTAGAAGCGTTAAGTCGCACAGCCATGTTAGTAGTTGATGTTAGTGACTCGAGTTTGTAGGACGACTAGAGATTTATTGTTTCTCAAGACCAACAACAAAATCACTAGTCTTCCACACAACCACGGTCTGTTAGTGAGGCATCAGCAGCTACAGCCTAGTGAAGTGAACCTGCAAACTGTTACCCTAAAAGTGCCAGGGGTGTGTGAGTAATATTACTTGGTTCCGATACACAAACTGGATGTTGTTACATATTTTTTTTTAACATTTTCCAAGCAATTATCATTTTCACTATCAAACATTTAGAACTGGTAATTAGCCAGTCTGGATATTGTATACAAACAAATTCATACAAACCCATTGAATTACCATGAAATTTAATCACTTTAAAATTTTGTTTCATAAAAATAAATATGGTGGTAAGTGTTAGTTTCATTACTTGCACACTCCTAATAAATATACAAACAATATGCATTAAAATAATAATAGTTTTATATATTAAATAAACATTTTTGAAAATACATTACAGAACTTACAGTTTACTCCGAACGAAATAAGATGAAATATATTCTTAATCTAAATCTCATAACATATGAGAAGTATAGTACACTCTCATTCACCCGGACTGACTAAAATGTGGACAGAATGTTTAGATGTCAAAAAATTAGAATGAAGCAGAGTGGGCCTTGAGTTTGAATAAAAAAACCACAACTTGCCCACCCATAGCGTGACAATCAACAGGTTGGATTGGCCAATACAGTTGAACGAGATGTACTATTTATCAGGCGGCAACATAAATGACAATTCTGTGTTCAATAATCTTACCCTTGAGATTTAAAGAAAGATAAAACTAATATAATAAAGAAACTTACTTAAATTTACAATTTTTTTAAATGTACTGTATAAAAAATGATAAATTATTGAAATATGGATAGATTTTATCCATTGACTCAGGAGAATAAAACAATCATCACCTCTCATGTTTTAATTGGAGATTTTAACAATATACATATTCAAGTATTATAATTTCATTATTGTTGGTTTATGATCATTTCACAAGTATAGAGTAGACGCTCTCTAGTCCAGCCTTGCACGGTTTGGCCACAGGATAATTCAGCAGCTGCAGGATAATTCACCTCCAGGAAAGAAAAAACTATTCAGCCACGAACTTTATCCACGGCTAAAAAAAGACACAAGTGTACTGGTTCCATGTTCAATCTCTAAAAGATCTCAGTAGAGTTATCAATTTATGAACTATTACGTTCCACACATATTTTTAAATGTTGTGCTCCTGTACCGTTTTTTATCGTGATCTCAATTTTTTTTTTCCTACCCGATCGTCAATGTTATACGGAAGTTACAGTCATTAGACGAATTCCGTTGCTATTGTGGTACCATTATTATTATGGTTCAGTTTTATCACTAGTGACTGATTGTAAGTTGTCTAATTGTCATTTCTGCCCTATTACGTTTTTTAGCGAGTAAATTATGACTGTGAAAGTTACAGTAAAAAAATTTTAAGGTTCATAAAATACTGTGAAAATCCCCTATTTCTGGCAAAAAATTGTTTTTCCCTACCAAATACCTTTATTTATAAATTTTTCACTTTTTTTCCCGACCTCACAAAATTTCCGTCTTTTTCATGACTTCCCTACTTCTCCCACCTTATAGACACCATGAAGTTAGTAAAAGAGCATTTGTTAGGTGAGTACGCTAATCTTAGTAGTTGAAATTTATTAACTATTCGGAAAGATTCCTAATACTTCATTTTTGTAGTGCATATTAATATAGGTTTCTGCTTGAATTATTTGATGAATCGCTGGTTAAGCCAACCCAATTAGAAATCAGGGATAACCAGATGGCCGGATTTGAGAGCCTCTACTGTACATATTAATTTATATATAGCCAATAAATATCTTTATTTTAGAACTAAGCCAAGCTATTTAGCCCTTTTAGTAGTGATACACACATTATTTGTAAATCTTACAAATATTAAATACCCCATGTAAGCATCAGAGCCAAGCAGCACTTAAATAAGAGTTATATTTGGTTACTCAAGTGGTTTACTACACATAATTTATAAATCTTACATGTACGCATCAGAGCCAAGCAGGACTTAAATAAGGGTTAAGTTTATATATTAACTAACTGTGAACTGTGAAATGTGACTTGATGTGACTGTGAGGTACTGACCTTCGCTGCAGTAGGTATTGTGCCATCTGTATCTGGTTCGGCAGACCGGAGATGGTGATCACCCGGTCCGTCGAACCGGGCTGCGCCTCCTCAATTGTTATACCGGCGCCGGACTCCGAACGAATTCTCTGAATTCTGACCCCGCCCTTGCCGATTATAGCCCCTGCCAGCTGGAAAATAGAGGTTGTGTAAGAAAACCTGGTTTTTTTGTATTGGATGAAATGAAAGGTGATAAGATATAATTTAGAAAAAAAAATTTAACTCCAAGAGCTTATATTTGAATTAAGACAAGAGCACAGTTACATTATCAGCTAGGTTTGCCTTATAAAGGTGAAATGGGTTCCTACCATTACATTCAAGCATGCTTTTTTACTGAAAATAGTAGCAACTTGATAGTAGTTATGTTTTCAATAAGCATTATATCTAACAGGGACGTGTCGGTACCTAAAGTCGGTTCTCGGGAACACCGGTTCTTGGTAAAAGTATTGGTTCCAAGAACCTAAGTCAAAATTTCGGTACCACGGTCTCGGTCAGTTTACAACAAAATAAACTAAAACCAAGCGCGTCTGACCACAGTTTCTCAGAAAAGGACAATGCGATGGTAATTTGAGACGACCAAGTAGACTGATAAAAACGCAATAAAAACTCCGAGATGTCTTTTCTTATTAGTAAGTTATTGTTCAGGGTCTGTTTTATTTTTATTTTGTATATAATTAAAATGATAAAAAAAGAAGACATTACAATACCGTATTAACTTGTTGTTTGAGTAATATTTATCAATTGAACTTGGACACAAAACGTTGACACAATATATTTTATTTGTAAAAATTATATGGAAAACAATGTGTTATTATTTGTTTTCTGACAGTTTTGTGGTAGGGTTTATGGTCTTATTGCTGGGATAAATTATTGCGACTTGATACCAGACATAAAAAAATAGAGCACCGAACAATTTATCGTCCCAATTTTCAGAATTTAGTGTTATATTTTTATATCTGATCATGCCAAAAGTAACCATTACTAATTAAATTTAAAAAAAATAAAACTAAGTTTGGAATAATACAGTACATTTTTTTAAACTCAAGAGACTCCGAGACAGCTGAAGCCATGTTTTTTATGCAGTAACATGTTTTGTACATTCTAAGGATGGAAAAGTCTCCAAATTTCTAGAATTTTTCAATAAATTTTAAATCTTGTTAAACAAGACAGGATTTTTTTGAGATTTTTCAAGAATAACGAATATTTTGTGAATAACATTAAAATGGTAGGTTTTTAAATAATCTACAAATTGCTAGGCCTCTTTTAACGGCAGTTTAATACTGAAATACAAGATTTTGAAGCAAAGTGAAGTGTTTTATTTTCCCTTTTCATACATTTACATCCAAAATTTTCATGTAGTTAAAAGTTGGTTTTTTGTTTTTATTGATTATTTTTTACTATGTTTATTGTTATGTTATGATTATGACCGTCATACTATAATTTTTGTTTTGACATCGTATTTAGTGTAAGAGTGATACTTAACTGAAAATATAGCAAGACCCACCAAAAAGACAAGACTGAAATTGTAATTTAAGACTTAACTAATAAGACTGGTGTTTCAGTCTGATAAATTTTGGAATTTCAATGTTGTATCATCACCAAATCTTAGCCTAAGTTTAAGAGTTATTTGTAACAAGATAATATTGGTTTTTAGACTGATTTCTTTTAAAGATGTTTCTAAATAAAAGTTTGTAATCAGTCTTGCCTGTCCTAATTTACACTTTTCATAAATTATCCGTCATAAATCAGGTTTTAACAATGTTACAAAATCAGATTAAAATTAAAAACGTTTACTTCCTGTTATGTGAGAGGGAAATCCCGTCTCGCTCTCATCCCAAAATGTTATGAGAATTAAAAAAATTCTGTCTTGCCTCGAACTAAAAATCCATTCTCGTCCATCCCTAGTACATTCCAATCCTCTACTTGAACTTTTACTGAACAAAATATTTTATTTCCCCATCAGTGGTTCAGATTATCCAGAAAGTCAGGTTAACGGGTTTGGATTACCGGGGTACCAAATATAATACAGTGTAGTGTATTGTTTGTTGTTGTCAATTCCTAGAGCTAAAAGTGGAATTTCCTATTACAGTAGACTCCCTCTCAACCAGCCACCTTTTAACAGACTCCTCTTATCTTTTTGACCCGCCATTTTTTATCTCAACATTGCTTTAACCAGCCTTGTTTCACTGGTAATATTAATGTTTTCCAGCCGCGGACTGGTCCCAAGGTGGCCGGTTAAGAGGGAGTCTACTATAACAATAAGAGTAATTACATAAAAAAGGTATTATCTTAAATGTATAAGTCAAAATCATAAATTTGACAAAACAAGCGAATCTAAGTATGAAATAAACTACACTAAATAAAGCCATATATGAGTGTGCAAAGCGGTCACAAATTAACATTTGAGGGAAAGAAAGGGGGGAAGCAGCATAGCAAACACTAAAGAGGGAACAGAGTGCAAAGCAAAACATCAATAAAACCGTGCATTAACAATACATTGTCTGGTGTGTTTATCGTGACTCCCTCCTTTCTTGCCCCTTGATTGATCCATGTATTGGTACTCACTTGTGTAGGAATGGTTACTTGTGATTGTGTGGGGTCGGTGTGCATAGGACCAACACCCATTCCATTTCCATTGTTCCTCATTTGCCCTTCAGCCCTTGGTCCGGGGCCTGCATTCCTCAGGGGTCCCGGTCCATTCATTCTCATGCCCCCCCTTCCCATGCCCATAGGGGGGTCGGGAAAACCATTTCTAGTGCCTAAAAGCGACCCAATCAATTCAACACACCAGCCAATATAATTGTTAATGCTCAGCATAGACTCAGTTAAACGCTGACACCTTTTTCCGCTAAGAGAAAAATTACCCGGTGAGGCTCATGAAAAATAAATGAGAGTACACAGTGCAATTAAAAACATATGCTAACAATTGTTCATTTGTTAGAGGAACCATACTTACCAATATTTTATCAATTCAAAAAAATATATATTTTAATTTAGAATAAGAAGTAGCAAGCGTGTTTTGGGAAATAATTATAACTTAACCAACTTTTATAATTAAATAAATGTAAATGCTTATTTTTGTAGTAAAATTTAAATTTATTATATTCCGAAAAATTAGTAGCTAAACCAGGTCGATTCTGGTGTGCCAAAATAGGATCTATTCAATTAATTCTACAAATTCACAAAACTAAAAGAAAGCAGCATTCAATAGTTACTGAACTTAAATACAACAACCACAATCTAGGCTACAAAACTACACTTCTTCGGACTTCCATCTACCAAGTTAAAGTCTTGCAAGTGCCAAGTTAAAGGTGCAAGTAAAAGGCATTACTGATGAGTGTATATTACTCATATATTAATGACCCATATGAGTACTGATATCAACTAAGTTAAATTTGACCCTTAAATAAAATTGGAGTAAAAATTTTAATTTACAAGAAAATTTTAAGTGTGTTAAAATGCAAACTGAACTATCAACAATCATTACCAAAATCCCAATATATTGATAGTAATAATGACTAGTCGATCCTACCCGAAAAGATCAACTATATCATAAAAAGAATAGATCATTGAATTTAAATTGGACTTTGGACAATTACCAACAAATGTAAATTCAATCAACAATTGAATTTTACTGGATATCGGAAAAGGCCAATTGAAAAAATATAATAAAAACATAAGGTACAAGAGAGACAAATTTTACAAAACAACAACATTTAAGTCAACAACTAAATACAATTATGTGCAGAAAAGAGTCACAACATAAACATAATGCTCTATCAAGTCGAGTTTAAACAATCAATAATCAAAACTAGAGTAATATCAATTTTAGAATTAAGATAAAACTTACTTCCGCCGCCACCACCAAATCCTCCTCCTCCAAAACCACCACGCGGGGGAGGCCCACTGAAAAATTACAAAAAATTTTAAGATAACATGATAAAATTGTAAACTACCATTTAAAACAAAAACTATTAACTGTTGCTGAATGAAAGAGGAATAGTGTTAAGTACCAATTTGTTATTCCATTGCCCATAACACTTTGTGGATAATTATTCTACTTTTGACCTTCATAAAATGAACAGAATTAATCATGGTATCAAAATAGGTCCTTTCTTCAGAGTTGAGGTAATAAATTACTTCCAGTAATTTATCACCAGAAGCAATCTTAATTTCTTCTCTAAATTCTGCAAGTCATGGCTAAAAAAAGTTGGTTGGTTTAACATGTCACACCCCTTGCGGCAATTTGCCAACGGTGTGTGTTTTGACTTTATACCTATATATTTTTATAGGAGGTACTTTGCTAAGCATGCTCTCAAGTGATAATAATAATATTTTATTGTCAATAACACAGATACATAGTGCATAGACATAGTCAAATCATACGGATTCTCTCAAGTACGGTACCTGATACCTTGGAGGAATTTTTGCAAGAGTTTGCAAGGGTTTTACACTGTTATTTTTAATTCCAGTTATACAAGACTAACATTAAAGCCCTATCGTACAATGTTCCTAAGCCCTTAAATAATTGTTGCAAAAGAATTTTGAAAAAATCCTTTACAAACAATATTGTTAGAAATTATTGTTTTGAATGTGAGCAATTTGCCACTGCAGGTTTTTTTTTAAATCTTAAAAGGTGTGCTTGTGCTGACATGTTATAAGAAGCATCTTTGTTATTTAGGCTGGCCTTCTTAAAAAATGTAATATATTTGACATTTATTTATTTGATTTTTAAGATGAAAAAATCTGAGTGTCCAAGAGGTGAGATGGTACTTTTGTGAGTTGGTGTAAATATAGCTCAGCAGTTTGGAAGTTATTATACTTTAGTAATTCAAGATATTGGGATGAAATGTCTTAATATAAATATTACGTTGTATTATCAACACTTCCACCCACCCCATGCCTGGTCCCCTGGCCGGCGGTCCTCCGAAGGGTGCGGGGCGGCCCCGTCCCATCTCTCTGCCCATCCCTCGGTCCATGGGTGGCCCGCCCATGTCCCGCCCCATGCCTCCGCCGCCCCCACCGCCCATGCCACGGCCGCCCATCGCATTGCCGTAACCACCATAGTCATCTGCGTACACGTCATCAAAGTTGATGGGGTCATACGGGTTGTCCGCTCCCTTCACAGCAACCTGTCAACATGTTTTATTGTTGGTTAGCCAACTCAATCTTTCACTGAACTTATTGGTATTTAGTAAAAATTCTACCATAAACTAATATTTTAATTTAAAGACATTTAAGGGGATTCCCTACTGAAAATCGTAAAAAAAATTTTTTGTTTATAAATTTATTTTTTTATCTTTTATTATTCTTTAATATGTTCTCTTCAAGAAAAACTATACATGTAATACCATATCAAACTTTATATACAGTATAATAGCATATAAGTAGGACATTGTCTATGTAACGCCTATGCCCTTTGTGTATTTCAACGCGCGTTTCCCGAAAGTTAGATTTTTCCTGTTTTCAATCACAAAAATTGATATATCTCAAAAACCACATGAGCTACAGACTTGAAATTCTTGTCAGGTATTCCTTATTAGTATATCTAAAAAGTTAGGTAGAATTATACTTATATCTGTTATATAAATTTAACAAAAAATTTTTTGTTTAAAAATATATTTTAAAAAATTATTTTAAATTTATTTTTGTCAATAACATTTTTTTGTGACTAGATACAGTTATAATTTTACCTAAATTTTTAGAAGACTATGTGCCTGACAAAATGATACCTTATTTATTAATATTAAGCGACTTGATCTTGAGATATATCGATTTTATAGTAATGCCTGAATTTTCCCATAAAACCCCATAAAAATTTGAAAAAAATATTTTTTTTTTCATTTAAGATCATAAAAATGGTCGTTTCCTAAGGTTTACAACTATGAAAAAATCAATCGGAATTGATATGTACCATATTAGTAGAAATAGTATTTTCAGTAGGGAATCCCCGAATGTGATCTATTGGATTTTAAATGGACTACATAGATTAGTGGAACTGTACAGCTTGAATATATGTTTATCTTGCAAGTAGGAATTCCATCCTGCATCAGAGCACAAAAAAAGGACTAATGAGAAAATACCCCCGTCGCAGCAGGCCTGCGTACTCAGCCAATTTCCAATGGAATTTCAGATTATTTACTTCCCCCATAAAAACACCATAGAATCGAGTATGTAGGTTTGCTGCCAAATGGGTTTTTTGTAAGGAAGTAAAGTTAAACCCCATCTAGATAATGTACATATCAAATTTGATTTAAGTTATGTCAAATTAAGATACAGGGTTTTCTTGATTTCCCTATAAGAATAACATGGGAAACACATTTTTGGATTTTCTCCTGTAACCAGTTACGCTTAGATAAAAATTCAAAATACAGTACACTCTCGTTCATTGGAACTAATGTGGCGGACGGCCGGTTCGGATGTCACAAAATTCCGATGAAGCGGAGTCCGTAGTGAGTCATCATTTCCGCCCGTACGGTGAACTATCGTGATTGTATTCACTCTTGTTTTTAAGGTAACACAAGAGGTTTTATGAAAATAAGGCACTCAAACTTTGAACATGGTAACAATGAACAGATAGGAATAAAAACAAAGCAGGAAATAAAGATCCAAAATCTTTATTCTCGTATTCCACTCATATTCCAGCAGTCAACTGACTTCCACGTAACACAGATGCAGTCGCGACGCGAGACAGACTGAATGGCAGTTTGGGAAGCGGTCGAACCTTATGTTCACTTCCTGCCCCTTCCTCTTTCTATTTTTGTGCGAATACTCCACAGCCTTGTAAATCACATCGATGGGTACAGATTATGGAAAACGCCTGATGACGTTTGGTGCAAAATGTGATACTTCACTGTTGTGCTGATAGAACGAATGGAAATTGAAGGCGCTAAAACGGAAAAATTATTTATTTCGTAAGAAAAAAAAATTAATAATATCCAGATTTTCAGTTCCGATGAAGCGGAGTTCCGATGTCGCCGAGTCCGATGAACAAGAGTGTGCTGTACCAAATTGTTTGTTTTTTCAAGTTCTAAATTGTTTCATTTAAAATTGATTAATTTTAAAAATTGAGATCGAGAAATGCCAAAAATCTATTTAAAAAATCCCACTCCCATAACCCAATCATGTTGGTTCACGAACTCATGAAAATAGATCTGGTCTTACACCTCCATACCGATTTCCATCACAAACGGACATTTTTGGCTTCTGGGGACCTCAAAATGAAAAAGTAACATGGTCCCTGGCATAGGTCTTACCATGGCTACTACCACAATAGCGTATTCGACAGAGGGAAATTCGCTAAAAGTACCGTAATGCAAACTGTGAACATTTTGAAAAATTTATTCTCAGAGATAGTAAACTTTTTATAGCCAACCGAAGTGAAAAATACACACCGTAACGTTATAAATTAAAATAGATCAAAGTGAGACACCTTTCTTAAAAAATACATACACAAATGAAGGTTACAGAACTAATGTGGTCTGTAAAGTTTTGCGATCTCTTATGATTTAAAGTGATAACTCACTGGGTAGGGGACTAGCCAACCAAACTAGGCTGTGATCCGTCACTATCAAATAGCTGATGGAACTAAAGCTGAAGCACTGCCTCACTGTCCTTAGATTGCCACCTATAGGTTGTTGGCAAATGGCGATGAGCATTTGAGCTTATTCTAAACAAAAACTTCACTGAAATCAGTCACATGGTTTCAGACTAATCGAAGAACCAATAAAAGATCCAACCATTTGGATACATTTCCAATTGTGACTCACCGTCTTAAGTAGTTCGACCATCTCTTGGACACAGTCAACTGTGTTGCCTCTTCCTGTGATCTGTACTACTCGATCCGTGCTCTGAGGGCAGCATGAAGTGTAGATCTTGATTCTTGCACCAGTTTTCTGTAAATATTCTTATTTTAGAACAAGTCTATATATTGTTAAAACTGTTGGGTTAAGGGGTTGACACAAATTTTCTATTTCTATCCACTAAAAAGTAAAAGTAAATTTCAGATTTTAATAGTGGGCTACTTTTTTCATCTTGTTTAATTCTCATGAAAGATTTTATTGCTATAATATTGAAACCACACACACACACACACACACACAATCAAACTATAAAATGCTGCTTGCTTTAGCAACTATGGTACGGTCTGACAAGTCTCACAAGTAATCAATTTGTAGAATTGCATTGGAATTACAAACTAAATTATTAGCAAGTATTATGAAAACAGTTGTTGACTAAATTATGAGAATCAACGTCTTACAGATTCAAGATGTGTTTCAATAAATATACACTAGAGTGCAACACGCGTGGGCCTTCATTGAAACTGTCTGAAAGGCGAGTGATTGAAGCGAACTAGCTCGTCGGGAAGGCGAATGAGCGGACCGAGCGAGCTCGTCTTCATCAAGGAATCTATACTTATTTAATACGCTAAGGGTTTTTTTTGTGTTGAGAACTCCTCCTACAATTCTCAACCGATTATCAAGTTTTTAGTGTTGTTGAATAGGGCTTGGTCTGTAGTTGTTTTTACCAAAAATTGGAGTAGAGAAATATTTGTATCTACTTTGTTGTTTCAGTAAAAATATCACCTAAACAATGTTTATTGAAACGTAATTCTCTTTAGAAACACTTGGTTGGTTGTTTCGGTTATTCGGTAAACAGAACCACGCACAGTCCAAATTAATTCAGATTAGCTGGGTTTGTAGTAGAGCAAACTTACCAGCAAAATATTTATAATTTGTACAAGGAAGATTAATTTGAGATATACATATTTAAAAAAATTAAAATCTTGTTAACTAGGAGGGTTTGTCTGATTCTTCGCAGCCTCTTACCTCTCTGAGCTCCTTGACTTTAAGCCCTCCTTTGCCGATGATGCAGCCGGCTTGGCTCTGGTGAACCAACATCCTGATGTCCACATCATCTCCACTCTTGCTCCTTCCACTTGTCTGTAAACGGTCAAACATAAAACAAGCCTTAAATTTTCGATCTGTGGAAAGTTTTTATAAAGATTTTTAGCAGCAAGTATTCATCTAATCGGGCATTTCTGACAAAGCACAGTAAGCCTTGTGTACTCAGCATACAAGAATCTTGCGACACTTATGATCACTCAATTTTTTCCTTTAATATAAATGAGTTTGTTGACATGACATTGCTTATATTTTCGTATCATTAGTGTGATATTTTTCTGTTTCTTTCTAACCTCTTTTTAAAGCCTACTAAAACAAGGGATCATGTTATACTGAAATTTATGTAATCCAGTGATGAAATTTAATATACTTTATACAAATCATGAAGAAAATGAATCAAGACGGAAAAAACCAATTATTTCATACGGGAACCAAACAAAAAGAAGAGCATATTCTACCCAATTACATCACTGGGTGAAGATAAAATTTCAATTGCTATGGTATATTAAAATGTTGCTTTTTTCCGTACCATAGCCACCTTTAAGCGGGAGGGGTCAGCAAAATGTGGGATTTTGATCAAGGTATGGACCTGTGTAATGAATGATATTTTGAATCACAGGTAGGGAAGTTAAGGTAATGAAGCCGGTGCAGTCAAGTGGCCGTTGCAGGAACTACCTGTATACGTTTCGCATTGTAACACAACCATTCTGAGGTCTAACGTGTCAAAAATTCATTGGGCAGTGCTTTCCCTGCTCGCATTTTTTTCTTTATTTAAAGTCTGATAAGAGTGAGAGAGGTTTTAAATAAAAGATAAAGACTTGGGATATTTAATTCTATTTCGGATTTCATAATATTTTGATTCCATGTTAAGGTATTACGGATTAAATTTGATAAACTTAGAGCCATTACAGCTTAATACGGTTTCAAAATATTATAAAATTCAAAAGCAAATCAAACTATCCCAAGTCTTTATCTTTTATTTAAAACCTCTAACATAATTTTTCAAATTAACTCAGTTTATTTCTGCAGTAAAATGACACCCTCACAGTTAACGGTATCACAGTAGACACCCTTGAATACACATCCGACCCCTGGCCGGATTTCTAAATTATGAAAAAGTTTATTAAACCAAAGCTACAAAGAAACTCATCAATATGTGTTACAAATATTAACTAAATGGGTGTAAATAATAAATAAGGGGTTTAACTCAGATTATGAATGCTTTGTTATTGACTGTGTTAACAGAAAAAATTTACTCTTTCATACGTAATCCAACGTGACATGACAATCACTGAAATGTGGTCTAATAAAGTGAATAATTTGACACTGAAGGTAATAGGTGGAGACCTTGAAACAGATCATCTGCATTCCTATTACGATGCTCTTGATGGTACATAAAGACATTAAGAAAGTAATAACTGTAAATAGTTTTTACAGGTCTAAAACCCATAAAATTTACAGAATATTAAAAAAACCTTCTATATAAATAATTTTTAAGATTTGCTGATTTCTAAAGCAAAAAATATTGATGGACACTCTTTTGATAATCACAATAAACCATGGAAAGAATAACAAAATGCTTAAATCTAAAAAATCTAGGCCTACGTCTAAAAGAAAGAAGTAAAACTTACATCTTCAAGATTGGGAATCACTTCGTTGATAACTTTGATGATGGTCTCCACTTCTGGAGCACTTACAGTCAAAATACTGAAAGAACATACATGAATTATTAGCTTTTAAATTATGATGCAGGCCTACATTGAATGGACAGAATACATCCGTTGTATAAGTTCATGAACATATTGGACTGGTAATTTAGAAGATACAGATAAAGTTTTGTGTACGCTGTCACTTCTCAGATGCGACTAAATTATGAAAAATGTTCCGAGATAAAAGCGGATGTATTCTGTAATAAAAAATAATTACTTTTGAATGATAATAAAATCAAGAATTAACTTCAGTTTTAAAAGTCTCCTTCGTGTTTATATTTATTTTTAATTTTATTTTACTGTAAATAAAGAAATTTTAACGTGTTACAATGGAATTTGAAGAGAGTCATAAAGTACTCATCATTACGTATCAGAACAAATATATGATCTTCAATAAAAAAGGAGTAAACACAACCTTTTGCCTTAACCAATGATGATTAGTGTTTTGAAGTAAGCTTTTTATTTTATGAGAGGGTACCTGTTTGAGGGCAGGGAGGTTGGGAATCTACACACAAATTCTCAGTCTCACTTACATTATTTCAAACTATCGGGAACAAAAAAGAATTATTATTTAAGTTTTTAAAAAATAATTGATTTTTAAACTTCTACAGAATTTAACATGATTCCTACATGGTTTATGGTTAAATTGGTAGTTCATTCAGTATACGGTACAAGATTAAAGAGCATAAAAGCAAAAGTTCTTCAAATGTTAAATACAAATTTGTACAAAAAATGGAATGTGACATAAAAAAGTATAAATAGTAAAATGAGAAAGGTTATCCAAATAATGATAGTAATGGATATATTTACCCAGCAAAGCAAAGAGTACCAAATATTGTTAAAAATTATTACTGAACTTATCTACAAGTTATACTAAAATGAAACAATTATTTAAAAGATAAATTGGTAAACAGCCTTACGATGCAAAACGCTCAGTCCATAACAATATAACGTTTATTACTAACACATAGGGACGGGAACGTGATGGCCCTAACATTAACTCTAGTGTGCAGCTGAAAGCGGCACGCATGCGTGGGGCCCGTAATGTGATACTGATATAGTTGAGGGTATTACCGTTCGGGGCCAGGGCAATCGGGGACTGTAACTGATGCTTTGTACTGGAGATGCATGTCGTCGAGGGCAGGACAGGCAGACACCGGGTCAAAAACATAAACATTAATGATATTGTTCCCACAGGTACCACGAGGGTTGCCAGTCCACTGGTGGCGTGACAGTCACCTACAGACTCACTGTATCACTGCTCTACACTCGTTACATCTTGTCTTGTCATAGGATTTAACGGTTACTCGTCAGTAAGAGGAGTATGAAAATGTTTATGAAAATTATACTTTTCATATGGAATATAGGGCCTATAATAAAATATAGGAATTATTTTATGGACTTTTTCCCCTATATCTTTTAATATATAGCTTCCAAAATCAACTTTCCAACAAATTGGGATTTATTTTTTGGCATAAGATGATTTTGATATGGAAAACATTGCATCTATCTTGAAACCACAGTAAGAAAACCCTTTTTACTGTCATAAATATCTGAATAACATTTTTAATTGGTAAATTATAAAAACTCCGAGTGAGCTATTGAGCTAAAAAGTAATTTAGGCCTGGCCTAACTAAGTCTATCATCCATTATATCAAAATCAAGAGCATACTGGGGTCCGAGATTCATTTTTTTACATGAAATGAATCAACAAATTCTTATTATTTAATGTTACAGTACTGTAATTGAACTTAACAATAGTAGATCAGATGAGAACACAACCCACTTGAGCGTCCAGATTTTAACTAAACATACTGAAAACTTGTGCAGTATAGCCTATTATGTAGATGTCAACAAGTCTAGAGCAACTAGAAACAGATTAATCTGTAAGTGCTGAAAACACCACCAACAAACAAAATATCCAGGACTCTGGGCCTATCAGCTACAAATACTAGAAGACATACACCCATTAGTTTTTTTAGTTAAAATATAGGCCTAATCCATTCAGGGCGGGGAGGGAGTTCCATCTTCGTTACCTTCCTTTGGATCCTGAATGACGTCGGCAGACAGGCATTTTAATCAAATATTAATGGGTGGTGTGTCGTTTTCTAGCGGAATACATTGTCAAATAACAGTTAATAAAACACAGGAATAACAATGAGACATGTGGAAATTTAGAACAGAAATAAATTAGTTTGTGAACTCTTGATTTGAATATTAATTAAGGAGGTGGTAGTGAAGATTAAAACTGTTACTGCTAGTATGGAGAACAAATAAGTATTTACATATCGATTGTGAATAGACCTACCTACAATTTTCTTTATCAGGATAAAACGATTAATAAGATTAATACATAAGAATTTCGATACATTTTGCACATTTGAAGCAAGTCTAATTGCGTAATTTTTTTTATTGTGTAAGTTTTATGTAAAGTTACGTTACGTAGGCTACAGGACTGAAAACTATATTATCATTAAAGGATTATGATTTGCTTCATATTTTGCACCAAAGTATGTCTAAGGGTGATGTTTAGATTGATGAAACTTTGGAAAAGCTAACCGCTTAAGGTTCCCGTCCGCTCTGGCCTATAGACATGTATAATTCTAACCTTTTTTTTTGTAATTTAAAACTGATACTTTCTTGTTTTGAAACATTTTCCACAATAACCGGGTAGTTTCACAAACTCAGCCACTTTGGTCCAAAATAGACCAAATTTACAGGACTGTATTTTTACTACAAAAAATCCAACAACTGAACTGTCGATTAAATATATTTTATATTATAATTTATGTTACTCTATATTTTTTCATGTTTTGTGCAATAACTACATTATTACAGTATAATTCAAGTTTTTGAGAGGAACATGAATAATAGTAACAACTTTTCTAACAAAGCATACGGGTAGTTTTTAAAAACAAAGACAATAACAACTAAATAATTTAATCAAGAGTTCACAATAAATAATACCAAACTGGGTTGGCATTAGACCAACTGAATCAAGGCAATGACAAATTATTTTAACAGTTGTTACCGTAGTATAATGTAGGCCTAATAGTTATGTAGATTAGTGGATAATTAATTCAAAAGTCAACTGAACTAAAAGAATATTTTTTTAATAATGAACGCTACTTTAAAATTTTGTTGCCTGTACCAAATGTTACATCAAGAATACACAAAATATTAGGCCTACAATGTTTTTAGGGAAATACAGTGATAGGAACTTTATTGCGTAATGATAGATTGTGGGGTATTTCCACATAAGTTAAACTTAGGATAAATTATATTGTGCCAAGAAAAGAGATTTTGCTATAATGTATAGTGGCTGCAACATAACTGGAATGGACACTACAAACATATAGGCTTGGCGTTTACGATTGGCGGGTCATTCCTTAATCGCTGGAACGGACATACTAAACATGTCTGTGTTTAGTGTGGAAGGGCCATATACAAGGGCAACTTAATCTTCTTGGGCATCCTGTAACGATAACAACACTGGGGTCATATATCAATTCATTTGAAAATAAGTTTTCAACTCAAGATATCCCAAAAACCTAAACTTTGTACACAAGTACGGGGTAAGCAATTGTTTTGTTTGGTGTGCAAATAAAATCAGTTTTCAAACAAAGCTATTAGTAGTTATTTTATAAAAAAAATATATAAAAATTTAGTAAATTAATTCAAAGGGTCATTCAAAATTCATCACTAGCGTTCTTTGTATGACTCAATTTCAAACAAAATATATTCTTTAAAAATAAAAAGATCTTTAGGCCTACAAATCAAAATAATGTGAAAAAATACAATTTTAAATTTTCAGCCGGTTTCTTTAGTTTTGTATTTTGTTGTATGATGAATCAATTTCATGATTGGCCTCTTATACTGACCATGACTCAAATGGTCTAAGGTTTACGACTCAAATGGTATATGGTTTGTTATAAATGGAAATTCAAGCTAAATCTTAAAAATGTTATAAGAGAGGACTGTTTGTTTTTAAATTTTCTGTTGATAGGGCTATGTAATTGTTTTTATCTGGGGTCATATCATCTTTACAGGGTCTGAACATACAAGCCCAATTTAACATAATTCTAGAAATAAATTTGTATTAGTAGCCTATTCTGTTTTATAAGGACAAGCGAAATTCACTATCACCATTACTATATTTGATCCATCTTGAGGGTTACCAGATCTTATTTAGAACCCAGACATTTGGATGTACATAATATCCCTGTTTAAGAACATTAGGATGATATGCACTCCTAGTTCCGCTCAAATATGCAGAAAAGAACTAGGCTACTTCCGGTAATTTTTTATTTTACTTAAATTTGTTCAGTAAAATACATTGCAAAGTTTTAGGTAAAAAAAAACATACTCTAACAAACTCTACAAAAACTAAAAAAAAATGTTCGTAATCTACACTAAGACCAATCTTTGCTGAGACGGGAGGTGGCAAAAACTCAATTATTTGTGTCTCAGACACTCAAAATTTCCCAGAAAAGGTGTAAAAACCCCAGATTCAACATGGTTTTATTTAAAGCATATAAAACATTTATTTGTTATTATGACAAACAATGATTGAACAATCTCTGCTAACTACAGGTTTGTCGATTTTTTAGCCTAAATTGTTTATCTCTGCTTGACAGAAAAAGATCAAATTCAACTTAAAATTTTGATTGTAATAATGTATTAACATAACACATCCACATTTTTTTTCCTGAAAAAAAGAGTAAAACTTACAAGACTTCTGGTAACCCTCTCTAGACAGCAATTAATTGCAACTTTTAAAATTTGAAAAAAGCGACTAGTATTTAAGGGCTTGAATAAAACTTAACAACAAAGGCAGTTTTTTTTTTTTTTTTTTAAGTGATAAGTTTTTCACTTAAACTACAGTGTTGTATTTAAGTATAAACTTTTGTTCCTTATCAACATTAATTATCAATAGTAATAATGCTACTCACGTCCGACCGCAGTCTTGAAATATTCTTGCCGCCTTTCCCAATAATAGATCCAGCAACCTTGAACAAGAAGTTGGTTCTGAATGTACTTTTTAACATCAAATCCCATAAATCCAGATAGTTGTCATTGATGTTTTATAATTTTAGCCTGTTTTTCATTGCAATTTACTTTTTTAGTTACTGAGTATGCTCAAAGATTTACATACTGAGATGAACTAACTAAATTTCTTGAATAGCGTTATAGCATGCTATTGCGCAAGTTAAATAATAAAATGTCTTCCAATACTGTTCAGCATTATCACATGTAGTATTATTGTACACCACACAAATATACGTAAACTATATTATAATTGAGACTGGGTCTCAATATCTGAATCTTAGATTGGGTCTGATAAAGACCAGTGTCACAGGTCAAAATCAATCACCATTTTCAAAAAAACATCTTACCGTAAATAATTTACCCTTTTGTATGTAGTTAGACCTACAGTATATGTGTGTCAATGTATCGCGAAGGCCCTAGCATTATTTGAACTACAGAATTAACTGAGTGATCATTAGTAAATAAATTTACATTGTAACACTGGTAGGAATCATTCCTTAATACAGTATCTAACTTATCCCTTAACAGTACAGTACACTCTCGTTCATCGGAACTAATGTGGCGGACGGCCGGTTCGGATGTCAAAAGATTCCGATGAAGAGGAGTCGTCGTGAGTCATCATTTCCGCACGTATGGTGACTTATTGTGATTGTATTCACTCTTGTTTTTAAGATAACACAAGAGATTTTATGAAAATAAGGCACTCAAACTTTGAACATGGTAACAATGAACCTATAGGAATAAAAACAACGCAGGAAATTAAGATTTAAAATCTTTATTCTCATATTCCATATTCATATTCCACTCATATTCCAGCAGTCAACTGACTTCCACGTAACACAGGTGCAGTCGCGACGCGAGACAGACTGAATGACAGTTTGGGAAGCGGTCGAAGCAGATCTTTACTTCCTGTCCCCTTCCTCTTTCTATTTTTGTGCGAATACTCCACGGCCCCGTAAATCACATCGATGGGTACAGATTATGGAAAACGCCTGATGACGTTTGATGCAAATAAGATACTTCACTGTTGTGCGGATAGAACGAATGGAAATTGAAGGCGCTAAAACGGAAAAATTATTTATTTCGTAAGAAAAAAAATTAATAATATCCAGATTTTCAGTTCCAATGAAGCAGAGTTCCGATGTCGCTGAGTCCGATGAACGAGAGTGTACTGTATCAAGTTAAAGGATATTCAAATTTGTTTATTTCTCTGGTTAAATAATGTAAATCTTAACAATTTATTAAATAGTCATATTGGATGGGCACAATAGTTTCTTTACAATTTCAGTTATCTTGTGCATATAATTTATTTATTATAATTATTGGGGACAGCTCCTTTGATTATAACACATTCAACATCTATCGTTATTTGTTGGTTAAAGGTACCATCTAGGCTACTTATGAGGTTATGCCGCGAAAAACAATGTTATATAAAAACATTACAATAAAATACTGGCCTTTGTTAACATTTTTATCCCATGTATTTATGATGACAGAAAAGATTGACATATTGTATGCTAACCTGAAGTAACCTAATCGTGAAATACCACTTGTTGACTGACTCATCACGAAATCGAAGGAATAACTGAACGGATTTACATCAAACTTTGAACACAGGTTCGTCTTGCCTCTTAGGTGCTCGCTAAGGAACAGTTCTCACAAGTTCACGATCCAACCACGGGAATCCACAAATATCCACGAGTTTTCTATTACTCCAGAATCACCGAATGGATGTATACAAAACTTTGTAAACACATGTTTGTCTTACCATCTAGCTGCTTGCTAAATGTTAGTTGGGAAAAATTCCAACAAGGAATCCATGAAAAAACCACATTTTTATCATCAAACTACCGAGAGGATTTTTATTAATTTTTGTACGCTGATTCTTATTACCTTTCAAGTCCTCGCCAAGAGGCTGTTTAAAATATTTCACAACCGAACAGCGTGATTCTGCTACAATACACGAAATAGCGCGAGACTTTTATGTTTCTAGACACAAAAGAATGTTTAAAAAACTTTGTACACTGGTTCGTTTTTTAGAAATTTGGCATAGTTGTTCCTCTTTGCTAATAATAGGTGCTCACTAAGGAACAGTTTTGCAAATATAGTTTTTTAAGTCCTTAAGAACTCTGCCCTACAGCACTTTGAAATTACTCTAGGGTCTACAAGGTTGAAATTTGACATGGACGTTTCTTTTTGCTCATAGGTACTAACTAAGAAACTGTTTTTGTAAATATAGAAACGGTTTTGCAAATATTGTCTTTAAAGTCCTTTAGGGCTCCACCCCACAGGACCTCAAAATTACATTACCATACTACGGGATTGAAATTTAATGTGGATTTTAAGAAAAGGTTTGCAAATATAATATTTTTTAAGTTCTTTAAGGCTCTGTCCCATACGACTTCAAAATAATACTCTAGGGCCTACGGTGTTGAAATTTGACATGGACATTTCTCTTTACTCATAGATGCTCACTGAGAAACGGTTTTGCAAATGAGGAGCTAACATGCAAACCGTGTTTTGTCCAATTTTTTTCGAAATTGAGTTAACGATTGATTCTGATTCATCTTTTTGAATCCCACCCGATGCAATATTGCTTTTCAGTCAAAAGAAGCTTTTTCCTATTTAAAATTAATATTGAAAACTGGGTGTTCATGCAGAATGTGTTTTGTCCTCAGCTGGTTGTAATGCAATACGTGCTTTGTCCAGCTGACCAATGGAGGCAGGCCTTTTGGTCACGTGACTCCTTGTCTGTACCAATAAACGTAAACGTACCAATTGGTCATGCAATAACTAAAGCAAAAAGGGAGGATGTTGACAAACTTTTAAAAAAAATGTTTGATGAAAACTGGGCGGTTGGGGAGCCACTGGTTGACGAAAGGTTGATTTGGTACAAAAACATTATTTTTAATGAGCCGGACACCGAAGGACCAGCACAAGACGATGAAGAAGAGTGTGATTGCTTGGCAGATGAACGATGTGATTTACATGTTTAGAGCATCGAACAGCACCACTCTTGCTCTAATAATGTTAATTTTTAAAAATTAGAATTAAACACATTTTTAATTCAAACAGTGTTTTGTCCAAGTGATTTCCATTCAAAACGTGTTTTATCCTAAAGGTCCGTGCAAAACGTGTTTTGTCCAAACTTTATTGATTTTTTTAAATATCTAAATCTATAAACCGCACAAAAATACCTTATTGGGTGTTTTTCTAGCAGTGCACTTGAAAAATTAAAAAAAAATCAATAAAATCCTTCCATTCAAAAGTTTTTAATCAGTTTTTTGTGTTTCCTGAAAAGTACGCAAACTGTGACAAAACACGGTTTGCATGTTAGCTCCTCAAATATAGTTTTCATCATACTGCACGTAGAACAGCCGTTTTCTGGCCTGTATTTAGTCCACCAAAGTTGGAGTTTTCTGTACCCTTTTAAAAGTGAACCGAAAAAACATGTATTAATTTTTTCCATGCGGTAACCTCAAAAGTTGTTTCTTTCTTAAGCAAATATCATAGTAATACAAAACAAATAAGGCCAATGTAAATAAAAAAACAACTTGCAGACTACAATTTTAATGCAAGATTTTGACTTCTCTAATTCAATTGATGTATCAGCTGTTTATAAGGAATATTTAAATTAAGAAAGCAGTCAACTGATAAACTTCAACAGATAATGAAATTTTAATTAATTTACTTTCAAATGAGTTACGGTACTCATTTTATATTTTTTCAGTATGATGAATAAACGTTGTTCATCACTCGGACAAAAGTGTTTTTCTGTGCCTAATCGCTATTTCCAAGCTCGGCTTTGCCTCGCTCGTAAACCGCAATTACACACAGAAAAAAGCCACTTTGCGTCCTAGTGATGAAAAATACTATTTTGAGTCTTTTAGGGATGCGCCCTACAGCTAGAACTTCACAGTGACAGTAGGGACGGGGAGGGTTACAATTTGAAAAGGTCATTCTGCTTTGCTAAAAGGTGTTCACTAAGAAAAAGAAAAGGTTTAACAAAATTCCTTCATTGCTCCAGGCACCGCCCACGAGTACCACAATAATTGAACATGATTCTTAAGGATGAAGATTTCATTGCTCTCAAAGACTTTTACTATCTATAAAATAAACTGAGTCACGGTAGAAGCAGTGTATTATGTAGGCCTAGGGGTAGTAGCCCTAATTGACTAAGAATTAATAACATTTTTCATTACAATACAAGGTTGGATTGGAATCAAGCCAAATTTAAGAGGTAAATTAAAATTTTATCTTCAGCCAGGGATGAAGAAAAAAATCTAAATTTGTCTTCCCCTCTTAGAATATTTTTCCATTGCCAATAGAACTATCCGTATGTCAATGAAATGTTTAGATTTAGAGGCACGGCATGATTTACGTTCACCACCAGCACACAGTGTACATCACTTGATGTTACTATGAGTGTAGGTTAGGTTACCTTGCTTGGGATGAGGAGGCGCACTTCCACATCGTCAGGACCTAGTCGTGAGCGCTTGTACGGCCCACCCATGTTGCCGTCCGAGAATCGCTTCATCCCTGCAACACATCAAATCCTTCGTAGCTATACATGTAACAAACCAACTTTGTTCTAAGACATTGAATACATAATTTACTATATCAACTAAGGTTATTCTTACAAATATGGTTTAAGAGTATTATTTGGCTGTTTCTGGGAGAGCATTTTCATTTTACAGCCTAAAAGAGAATGCTGTACATCTCTCTGCAATTTATTTATATTCTTTGGACTGGCTTAAGTAAGGGTTAACAATTTCAGTGCTAAAAAAAAACATTACACAACTTTTGTTAAGTCCTTTGTTTAAAGTTCATTGTTGGTGATGGTGAGTTCATGTTATTGTTTAGTAAATTGTTGTGGACATTTTCCACCACTGATAAGTAATTTTGTTAAGTGCTGGGGAATTATTCATACAACTTCCAAAAAGTGCTATGGTCGAGCACATGAAGTTCGAAAAAGGGTCACGAGCACGTGAGATAAAAATTCAAGAAAAAAAATTTCCTACCCAAAGGTGTTATAGACAACAAAATATTTTGTATCTCAATCATATGGAGAATCAAATTAAATCATCGTTAATAACTCGAAATAACAATCTAGACCAGTGTTTCTCAACCGGTGGTACGCGTACCACTGGTGGTACGCGAGAGCATTTCAGGTGGTACGCAAGAGACAAAGAAAGAGGAAAAATTAAATATTTGAAATGTAAAAAAGAGTTTTTGAACAAAGGGATACCGACAGCCGTTTTGTCCAGCTCAGTTTTGTATTACGATGCTTTTCCACAAAATTTAAGAGACTGAAATAGGAAGCAGCACCTTTTCCTTGCTAAAGCAATTTCATACCAATTTAACAAATCAAATGATTTTAAGTTAAAACTCTCGTTTTCCGAGCGCAATTATATTAATGAATAATGATGTTGTGTCCAGTAATCGTGTTAACTTGGATTATTTTAAGTTCAAGTTTAAGTTCTGTATTTACATTGTACTATTTCAAAGAACGAGACACGCTCCGCAGAGACAAAGAAACTTATTCGGTCATATCCACAGAGAATTATTTCAAGTTGATCACTTTTCTTATCACTTGGTAACACTGGAACACATGCTGTGTATTCGTTCGGTAAAGCCCTGTGAGTGATGACAAAATAGTGATAATTATTAGTGATAGTCTTTCGAACTAGGTGTCGTGATAGTTACTTGATTATGTGTAGAATTAGTCCTGATTATTATGTAGTCCTCTGAAATCGATACTTTCCTGAGCAAGAAATAACAGCAGGAAGTTTCCCATTAACAACCACTTTTGCTGTCAATATTATTGATTAGCCTATGCTCATTTCAATTTTTATTGTTTTAGTTACTTTTGTAGAAACCCAAAATAACTTTTTGGCACCTTAAGTGTGTCGGTGGAACAATTTGTTTCAATGTCATTGTATTCAACTTTGTATGTAAAACCTGCTTGATTGTTTATAGCTCATTTTAGTTTCAAACTGGAAAACATTGTTTACCTATATAATCACATTATTATTTGTATAACTTCAAACTAAAATGTTCATCACAATCAAATTTACGTTTATTCAATTAAATTAGAACTTCTCGCAATGTTGTAAATTTGTGTTTAGTTTTATTTTTCACACCACTAATTAGGGGCCTATAATGAAATATATTATAAAAAAATAGCAATAATATCCTAGGCTCTCTCTGGCTGTATCTGTAAAGGTGTTGTGAGCAAGGGGGGTGGGGGTAGGCCATGTATGAGTTTGTGTGGTACGCCAAAAAATTGATAAGCCTCAGGTGGTACGCGGGCACAAAAAGGTTGGGAAACACTGATCTAGACAACCAATATTCCCACTTAAGTTTGCCGTATCAATATCAGCAGCACGACGATAGATCGTTGCTTCGGACGAAAGGCGAGGCACGATATATCGTTGATTAGCATTTCTGAGGAATAAGCCGATAAACGATATATTGTTCCATAGCACTGAAAGCCTGGTTAATGTGGCCCTCTAAGACATAATACATGTTCAACAACAGCCAACTCATAATTGAGCTATCCCCGTAAATGGTGCAGTCAGTACCATTATGTTTAACAATATTTACTCCTGAGGATGAGGATGACCGAAACCACCAAGTAAGGCTGTTTCTGAGTATACTGTCACAATAGCATCAATTTCTAAAATAGACTGGTGTATTGCTTTCTTTCAAATCCCATTCATCAGAACTAGTAGAATTTTTTTTTTTTTATTCAGGCAATTGGGTGACTTAAATTTGCGTTTAATAAGTCTGTGGTAACATGAATTTTTTTAAATTTCATGTCATTGGGTTCTTCTTAATATAATCTACATTTATTTGCAAATGAACAAGTGAACAAGCACAGATTTTTTTTATGAAAACCCAAAGAACTCTTCATATTAGTACATATTTTTCAATATCCAAAATGGCCATCTGCTACATAGGCATCACAGATTAACGGGAGTGTCCTGTACTTATTTTTATGGAACATCTGCTTAAATACCTAGGCTATTTTGAAGATTCCTACTGGCTTAAATGTGTGTGCCACTTGGCTATGTTAGGAGAACTTATTGGCTCACAAATGAACCAGATGGGCTATGTTCACAAAAATTGTAAGCATACTTTATAGCAATCAGTTTTAACACAATTAATTGTAGTCTGCTAAAGATAGAAAAGAGTGAAATAAAAAGTTATTTCTAAATAATCAAACCAACTATTTTGATGGAAACCTATTGGCTTATCTGTTAGCCACTGGGCTGTGTTTAGAGAGCCCATTTGCTCACAAATGAACAGTTATGTTAATGAACAAATAAACATACCTATGGCGTTCAGTTTTAACACAATTGTGAACAAAATCTCTCAAAGAAACAGACAGTGAATTAAAAAGGGATTTCTAAATAATCAAAGGAAAAGGGAATACATTTTTGGGGAAGTTACATCATGATCAAGGAAAATTGCTGAAACAACAAAAATACCCCCATCCCATCGCAGCAGACCTGCGTCCTCAGCAAATTTCCAAAGGAGATTGAGATTTTGTATTTTCCCCATAAACACCATGGGAATGAGTATGTAGGTTTGCTGCCATAAAATGTTATTAGAGAATGTAAGTTATTAGAAAATGTAGTAATGGTTAGGTAAGGTAGGCTAAATCACATTTTATCAGTATTCGGCACTTTTAATTTATTTTCCCCATAAACTCCATTGGGGGTGAGTATGACTATGACTATGTAGTAGGTTTCCTGCCATAAGGGTGTTGTAAGCATAATATCAGTTAAACCCTACCTAGAGAATGTCCATACCAAATTTTATCAAGTTATGCTGATAAATATGCGAGATACACAGTTTTTGTTGATTTCCCATTGGATTAAAATGGGAAATCTATTTTTGGCTTTTATCCGTAATGTGTTATACGTAAGGCAAATTAAAAATTCAAAATACTAAATTGTTTGTTTTGTTAAGCTCTTTTAAATGGGTTACGTTAAAATTGTTGAATTTTTTTAAATTAAGGTCAAAATGAAAAAAGAACATTTTTTGAACCCTTTGAAACCCCATAAAAAACCCGTTCCCATAACCCGATAATGATGGTTCACGAACTCATGATAATAGGCCTGGCCTTACACACTCATACCAAAGTTTAATAAAAAACTGAGGTCCCTATCAAAAATGTTATCAGTACCACGCATATATAAATACTGTATACTGTATGTAAAAATGAATGAATATCGTTTTTGGCTTATCAAAATGAAAAAGTAACATGGTCCCGGGCTTAGGTCTTTCCATGGCTGCTACCGTAATATCGTATTCCCTTTAAGGAAATCTGCTGATAAAAATAATATTGATTTATATTTTTTATACTGTAAATATTTTTCATAAATAGACAGAAAAATAGACTACAGTAAAAGTGAAAATATAAGAGTTGGCCATGGTTTGCTTCAGTGATTAATTCAGTTATTAAACATTGATTGCATTGCCTTAACAGAGTGATACAGTAGCAAATTTAACAGTACATTTTTTTAAAAGAGGCAGTTTCAGGTTAGCTTTTTATCTAGTATGCCTTGCACGAGTTTATGTTAAGATTTACTCAAATAAGATGGTAGCATCGTGTATCGTTTAAATTCCAAAGATTTTCACGATCATATAGAGACCATCGATTGACTAGCCCCCGGCAGTGTTGTGTGTGTCTGTGTGTGTGTGTGTGTGTGTGTGTGTGTGTGTGTGTGTGTGTGTGTGTGTGTGTGTGTGTGTGTGTGTGTGTGTGTGTGTGTGTGTGTGTGTGTGTGTGTGTGTGTGCGTGCGTGCGTGTGCGCGGGGGTGCGATTAGGCCGGTCGACAACGGCGTGTTGGCGCCAGCCGGACTAGCGTTGGCGTGAGGGCCAGAGCGGTACAGTAGGAGTGGCGCCGCGGCGGCGTAGCTTGGCCCGTATTGATCGACGACGGCGAGAGACCTGCTATCGCTACACGACGGACGGCACACACCACACACAACTGGCACACCACACCACACACAACACCACACCACACCACACCACACCACACCACACCACACCACACCACACCACACCACACCACACGACGCGACACGACAGACGCTCGCTACACCGGCGACACTGCAACCGCATCCACGCTAATTATGTCCGATACACTTTGGCATCCCCTGATATAATAAATCCCCTACAGGCTAGTAAATCGACGGCCCCAAAAAATTTATCAAGATTATCTGCTTAGGAATAATGAAAAATGGGAAAAAATCACTTGTTATAAAATTTGAATACACACTGGAAGTAAAATCTTATTAAGTACACTGCTTTGTACCGTAATTTGAAACGTTCCCTTCTTTCCTTTGTTTTGTTGTGACAGATAATGGGATACAGGGGTAGAGGGTGGTCGCCCCCATTAAATTCAGGTATATATAAAATTGGCGAAAGCCATATTTTATTGTAACTAAATTTTGAGTTATTTTAAAGCACCTTTAATTTTTTTATCCTACGGGCCTGATCAATTCAATACGTGTAACTCTCTCAGCTTTGATTTTTTAGCCTATATATTAATTCCAGGAGTTTTCTTAACTGTAACAGGTCATAACTCATGTAAACATAACTCATTTACTACGCAATTAGTAAATTAGTGTTGTTAAATGATGTGCCATATCGGTTTTGAAGGGCATTTTGGTGTTCTAAAGTAGGCTATACCCTATTTATTACAAACAATAGTGCGGCTAATAGATTACTGTACAATAATGCCGCAAGGCTTCAGTTAATCCGTTGACCGTCGTTTCCCCACACACTTCGTTGTATTCGACATCTTTTAACCTATTAAAATACAGTAGCACTTCGTCACTGCCTTCCTGATCACGTGTGTACAGCTCTCCTCTCCACACAAGTGGAATTAATAACAAGCTATCCGTCGAGGAGCATCTCATGCCAACCTTTCCTCGCATCAATTAAACAAACAGAATGCACAAGACATCGCAGCGTACCGTACTGTTAAGTAAGCGGTGAATTCAAACTACAAAATCAAGCATGTAAAATGTAATGTAAATTAATTACTGTAACAAGTATACCAATACTGTTGTTACATTTTTGTTTCCGCAAGGTTATTAGCATAGTAACGTTCGTTTTGTGTTTCGAAAAAAGTTAAAGGAGAAATATCTAAAATCATTGAGCTCAGATTTATATTTGACAAATTCAATGAGAACGTAATAAATCTCAATTAAGCGAGATATTCCGAATATAATTGCAAATTAGTTTGTTAACGAGGCGTACATCTTCACAGATTGAATTTATAACGACGAAGTTAACAGGAAAATCTTTTTACGGTGTAGGGGAGCGAATGCAAATTCAGCAAAGGGCATTGTACTTTGGCTCTAATCGAGGTCCCTCGTTAAACTTTATGTTATTGCCTCTTTCAACGACAGATTAGGTTTTAATTATTCCCATATTAAGAGATGCAAGTGATAAAATAATTACGTCACGCAGTTCGTTACATTAATTAGGACAAATTAATAATTGAACACTTCTATTGCAAAACCAGCAATATAAGTAATTGTTAGGAAATAACTTGTATAAATTTAAACAACTAGTTTTATCTATTACAGTATTAGAAATTTCTAAAAACCTCCACTGCCTTAGTCGCAGCCCATCGATTGCTGATCAGGTGTAGCAAGTACAATGGGCTCCTGCACTACTGCAATGGATAACAGGTTTCGATTGTTCTATATTGGAATCAATGTTAGCAATGCGTTGGGTCCAGTAGGTTTACTGCAGAACGTGTACGATGGTTGAAAGTTTGCTCCGAATTAGAATACCTGTGATAACTGTTTAATTATCCTTAACCAAACAAGGGAACTAATTTGGGATACACAAATGACAAATATGTTTTATCCCATGACTGCTTTTAAGGACCTAATATGGATTGAAATAATATTAGGTTCAAACGTGCCTATTACTAGTTCCCAAGGGAAGAATGACTAATTTCTTGGTGTTTGCAAGAAAATTTTTTTTAATGTTGAAATTCGCAGCCCTTGATGTGTATCCACTGTATTTCCAATACTAAGCCATGGCTTTATAGCATTAAAAAAATCCAAACTGACTTTATCAAGACCTAAGGATGAAAAAGTATTTACTATTTGATATTATTTCTTTTTCTTTTCTATGATATAAATATACCAACCCCTCCCCCATGATCTTGTAGGTGCCATTTTTGTTGTCTAATTTTAAACTAATTCAAATGTACAGTATTTCTTTCGTCCAGTCTCTCTATCCCGATTTTTTATCAGGATGACACATTGTTTAATTGGGATAGGGGATAACTGCACGTGTATATTTGTATCAAATATTTTACGTTAACTACTTTATACCAACAAATCATAATACAAGTTTGTCTCAGTTTTCAACCTTAAAATACAGTATTACGTTAATGTTTCTGAATAATCGACGTAAATAAAGTGGAAATGACGCAAAAGTGGAGCGCGCCAAGACCCTCGTCACTAACGAGTAACGAGCGACACTGAACTAAAAGCTGTGACAAGTGAAGTAAACAAACAACTAACGCCGGAGGTCCCACTCGACGGCAAACTGGCACACCCTCCGCGTACCATTACTGTACATGCTTCGTCAAAAACTACATCATAATAGAGTCCTGTGAACCACACGCCAGTGTCAACACGTGTGGTGTCAAATATATTCGCAATGCAAGCGCGAATTGCTGACTAGACCGTAAAACATCAGAATAATTGGACATTTTAGAAGTCGTACACACGCTATTTAAGGCCCAATTTAAAAGCCCTAGCCTAAGAGTTTGGAAACTAAAATACACTTAATGGTACGTTTTACTACCTTTTTTAGTCTTTTTATACACCAGGATAACTCTAAAAATGAAAAATTGAAGATTATAGAAATCAGACTTACTGCGTTCTGAGATGAGTTTTCAATTATAACTATAAAACCAGGAATCATCCATCTCACAGGATCATTGTAACTTAAATCCTTTTTGTTTGTCTCTGTGTTTTATTATGTTCGGTTTTAGCGAATTTCCCTATAGGGAATACGCTATTACGGTAGTAGTCATGGTGAAACCTAGGTCCGGGACCATAATACTTTTTCGTTTTGAGGTCCCCAGAAGCCAAAAACACCATTCGTTCAATTTCATATATATATGTATATATCTATCTATATATATATATATATATATATATGTGTGTGTGTGTGTGTGTGTGTGTGTGTGTGTGTGTGTGTGTGTGTGTGTGTGTGTGTGTCCGTGGTCTCGATAACTTTTGACAGGAACCTCCGATTTTGATGAAATTTTGTATGAAGGTGTAAGTCCAGGTCTATTTTCATGAGTTCGCAAACCAGCATGATCGGGTTATGGGAACGGGGTTTTATGGGGTTTCAAAGGGGTCAAAAATGGGTTTTTGGCATTTTTGGACCTTAATTTTCAAAATTCAACAATTTTAACTAAAACCATTTAAAAGAGCTTAAAAAACAAACAATTTAGTATTTTGAATTTTTAACTTCGCTTAACAGGTTACGTAGAAAAGTCAAAAATAGGTTTCCCATGTTAATCTTATGGGAAATCAACAAAACCCTATATCACGCTTCTTTATTGGAATAACTTGATACAATTTGGCATGTATATTCACTAGGTAGGGTTTAACTGATATTTGCTTACAACACCCATATGGCGGCAAACCTACATACTCATCCCCATGGGGTTTATGGGGAAAATTAAAAAGTGCCGAATATTGATAAAATTTGATATTTACCTTACCTAACTATTACATTTCCTAACAAAACTAACATTTTCTAACAACATCCCATGGCAGCAAACCTACATACTCATTTCTATGGTGTTTATGGGGAAAATACTAAATCTCAAGATTCTTTGGAAATTCGCTGAGTACGCGTGTTTGCTGCGACGGGGGTTTTTTTCAGTTACGCCTTTATAACACTCATCATTTTAATTAATAACGATAAAACTAAGTAAGCCAATATTGATTAATAACTGATTAAATCGTTGGTTGAATTCTCACAAAACCAATATGCGGACTGTCCGTCCGAGCGCGTGTATTGGTGTACGGTAGACCACGCGTGTACCAGAGGGTTAACAACGTACTGCGTTTACCGCTAACGAAAATTGAATTTTCTCCAAAACCACTTGAAGTAGAGCAATAATTCAAAATACTGGATTGTTTAGTTTTTTAAGCTTGATTTAATGGTGGTGATAACTGATTCAAGTTAACAACTATTTTGCAAATTCAAAAAACATATATTTGCTCTATAGCTTTTGAACGCGCATTTTCTCGGAGATGCGGGTGGTGTCATTTTATTCAGCATTATAATCTTAATAAACTACAAAATTTTAATAAAAACCACTAGAACAGTTTTTAGATTTTTAATTTTTAGGATTTTTGATTGTTTTAGGGGTAACTGCCCTTAAAAATGAAAAATAAAAAAGCCTGGAATTATCGTTGATTTAGACCTAAATACCAAATTTTGTTAAAATCGGGCAATTGGGGGATTCTCTAGCTCTGTTTAGACACACAGACACACACACGTACACACGTACACACAGACATACATCACTCTGAAAACCACTTTTATGGACTAATAGGGGCATTAAAAAATAAATCCACTACCTCAAATTCAAAAATTTTTACGAATACAATACTTTCTCCATATAGGCTACTGTACTATGTATGGTATAGTGGGAGAACGTAAAAATAATGAGAGAACATTATCCTCTCCCATGGGAAACTAATTTCCTAAACAACCCTTTCTTTGTCAGCTCCGACGATAGTGTTATGGCGTATCCAATACTAACTCAGATTTATATCAAAATATTTGGTTTTTCTATGGGCATCTTTTTTGATGGTCTAAGCACAGACGCGGGGTGCGGGGGTGTCTCAAATAATTGCCAAGAGAATCTGTTCTGAACCAATATCGCAGCGAATACTCATGGACAGGTAGGCCTACATATTATTAGGCTAGACTCACTTCTCTCTCAATTACGCTGAAGGTCCAAGGGAGTGGAGGAATCCATGCGAGTCGCAGTCGCATAATTAGACGGTTAGTCACGGGATAATTTTACTTGACACTGGCGTTGTGCAAGGTCCAGGTCGGATATATTTAATCTTGTTAGCACATTTCCGGTCAAAGGTGAGCTATATTCATTCACTATTCGCATTCCTGTACGGGTACGGCTCGACTAACCAGCGTTCAATGAAGGCAATATAAAATTGGTACTGAGCATATAGGGTGTTCGTTCCAAAACTCGTCGGTAATAACATTCTGGGTGAAACTTTGTGTCAATTTTATTCTCATTTGGTGTATTTATTCTTCTAATAACATATTTTGGAAAAGTCTGTCGAGATAAAAATTAGACACTCCTCTAAACCCTTAAGTGACTTTCTATGGCCAAGTTTGGAGTTTTAAGTAAAAGAAATTGAGTTATTTGGGTTTGTTTCCTCGTGGAGTGTTTAGTATTATTTCGCAATTAAAAGTTTTTGATTTTTAAGTAGGCACAGAACATCAATAAACTAGTCTGTGCTGGATTACATTTTTAATTTGGAGTCCCAATAAAATATCAGTCCAACCACGTGGAGTTCGGCCGGCGACACACTACCGGACCTTTCACCGGACCGTACATCCGACTGAGCATTGTACCGGACGAAAAGCGCAAGTCCGGTATTACCTTGTAGTGTGTCACGGGACCGTACAATGTACCAGTCGCCGGACCGAGCACCGTACCGAGCGTCGAGCCTAGCGCTCTGGAGGCATTTTTTTGGCGAAACATCAAAGAAAAGATCGGTCCGGTGTACGGTAGTGAATCAGAGTCAATTTTTGCTCCGTAGGCCGTTTCGAGCGTCGTTCTGGACGGTCGCGTGGAACGCCCTCCCCTCTCGACCACATCCCCCGGTGCTCTCACTCGTGCTTATTTCCCTCTCTAGCTAAACTTCCTTTACCTCGCTCAGTGAATTCGTCCGGTACACGATGCTCGGTCCAATATCTTGTTTGGGGAAATGTTCCGAGTAAATTTACCTCCCTCCACAGTTCGGAATGTTCGGTTCGATGTTCGGTCCGAGCCAAGTTCGGTAGTGTGTCCACTACCAAAACAGCGGCCCTGCATCTAAAAGCACCCCAGTAAGGCGGGAAGTATGTTATAAATTAATGAATGACAATGACGCCTATTGCACCACACCTATAGACGGTCCCATTTAACAGGAATCGTGCCACGGACCCCTTCGCCCGACTGTAGGGGGAGGGGGTAGTGACATAGCGTGCCGGGCCGGCCGGCGCCCTCCCCTCCCCCGCCCTTGCGCCAAAAGCTCTCAGACCTTAAGTAATTAAATTATCCAACTGCCGGACCAGCCAGAGGCTAAACGTTATGCATACATCGCCGCGGGATTGGCGTTCTCGAAGATGCACTGCGTCTCGGAGCAGACGTCAATATCTGAAGAGGTCCTTTGAGGGATTAGGCACCTCCTCGTTACATTGCAAATACCCATACGTTACATAAATTTATTTTGACGTTGACACGTTTTCCGTATACATATTTTTACACGAACATTTTCGCCTGTTTCTCCGCCAGTTTATAAGGAAATTTTTATAAATAGTTCGTACAATTCAACGGTAAATTATGAACGAAAGAAATACATTCTTATTTCTCTCACAGAGAAGAAAATACATCAACAACTGTTAACTCAAAGGATAATATTTACTTCCTATGATATAAACGTTGATGATTGAAATAGTTTGGCATAAAGCAGTATTTGGATACCAAATGTTAATTTTTATGAATAAATCAACGGTTAAGAAGAAAACCCAAATATATGTTTCCCACGTTATTCTGATGAAAAATCCACAAAACCTTATATTTCGCTTATTTATAGTCATAATCTGATGAATTTGCTATATACCTTTACAAGATATGATGTAACTCAGATTTGCTTACAAAACCCACATGGCAGCAAACCCTAATATCTACCCTCATAGTGGTTATGGAAGGGCGCGATGTCATATCTTGATAAAATTTAACATGTACCTTCATTACGTGTCATAACATGTCCCATTGTGTTTTGTGGGAAGGAATGTAACAATATAAATTCTATTAAAAATTCGTTGAGTACGCAGATGTGCTGCGACGAGAATAAATTTTATTATTCTAATTGTACCCAAAGTCAAGTAAATTGAAATGCCGTACCGGTACGTGATTGTATTGCATCAACATACTAAGTATTTTTTCTGTATCAATGGAGAAACAAGTAGGGGAGGTGTTGTACAACACTACATTTTAGTATAAATGCAATTACCAAAACGAATAACTTTTGGTAACGTTCATAAAATTTGGTTTAGTTTATAAAATAAACTATGTACAGTACTATTAAAATACATCATATATAAACAGTTAAAACTTACCCACTATTTTGCTGGTTTACTAGAACGTTCTGTGCGTATATCTAATTCTGAAACAAAAATAAAAGAAACGTAAATAACATTGTCTAATTTCAAAATAGTAACACATTCAGATTTGAAATAGCCTACACTGTAGGCCAAGTAATTCTAAGAATTCGCACACAATTTAACGCAGAATTAATTATTTTAAAACGTATATGTACAATAAAACTATTGAAATTGATTTGTGAATTTAAAATTTAACGACCGTTTAGGTTTTTGTTTTAAGTTTTACCAATTTGTTAATAAAATTCTAAAATAACCACCATTGTTAAATAATTCTACCACACATTTTTCGTTGTACGCTTGTAATTTGAAAAGTCCATTATTGGTAGCTGCGACCGTATATGGATCAAATTATCTTGTATTGATCTTTCTTCACCCAATGAATACACAGTATTTTCACCTTTGGGCCAGTAGCCAGCCCATTGTTGCGCAGTCGGCAATGTTAATCATACGGGTTTTAATGCAAAACATGGTATTTGATTCCCCTGTTTCGGACGCCGTTTTTCAACCGATTCTCTTTAAACTTGGTAGGTGTTTAGTTGAATAGTTATATTAGGTCCCTCATACCTCGAAATTTTGAAAATTTTACTAAATTTTGAAATATTACTAAGGAAAATCGAGTTACTTTGCGACGTCACAGAGAGTAATATTTGTTAATTTTTCAAAATTTCGAGGTATGAGAGACCTAATATAACTATTCAACTAAACACCTACCAAGTTTAAAGAAAATCGGTTGAAAAATGGCGTCCGAAACAGGGGAATCAAATACCATGTTTTGCATTAAAACCCGTATGATTAACATTGCCGACAGCGCAACAATGGGCTACTGGCTCAGGGGTGAAGATGACTCTTAATGCAAAACATGGTATTTTATTCCCCTGTTTCGGACGATGTTTTTCAACAGATTTTCTTTAAACTTAATAAGTGTTTAGTCGAATATATTAGGCCCCTCATACCTCAAAATTTAGAAAATTCAAGAAAAATTACTAAAGAAAATCGATTTACTTTGCGACTTCACAGAGAGTAATATTTGTTAATTTTTCAAAATTTTGAGGTATGAGGGGCCTAATATAACTATTCAACTAAACACTTACCAAGTTTAAAGAAAATATGTTGAAAAACGGCGTCCGAAACAGGGGAATAAAATACCATGTTTTGCATTAAAAGCTGCATGGTAATGTTTTGCATTAAACCAATTGCCGACTGCGCAACAATGGGCTACCAGCCGAAAGGTGAAGATGACTCTTAATTAATTGTCAGTACTAAAGTACGGCATTTCACAAGTACGGATCACGCATTTTCACAAAACGTACTACCAAGATCCCGCATACTAATATCGGATCTCGCCCGTCAACCGAAATGTCCGAAGGTTCGATATGCCGCCGATGTCGATACTGAAGCACACCTTAACGAAAATCTTGAGTATCTCAATAATTGTAATTCGAAAAACCAATTATTTCATTCGATTTTCCATATTTTGACTGGGACGGTGGCGTCGTCCTGTAATCCAGCTACTTGGAGGTCACGAGGATAGTTATAAGCGATGGCTTGTGTATGCGATGTTCCCTGGTGGGGATTAACATCCGCACTAGTGAACATTAGTTCATCCATAAAGATCATCCTCATAATTAGACCAATTCGTATATGGTAGGTTGGAATTGTGGTTCGGATCCCACGTTAAACTGTAGGTCCGGCGACCATGAAAGTCGGCACCAAAACCTGTCCATCGGCAAAAATCATCGAAGCGTTATTAATGCCACAATGAAAGTCGGCACCAAGAAGGTTTTGCAGTGGCCTCAGGTAGTCTCCCCTCCACAGCGCCGTCTTACCCATATTTCTCTTGTCTTTTGCCCCCTTGCTAATTCTCTCACCACTTCCCTTAGATCAGTGCAGGGTTCAGCTCCATTTATGATTTTGACATTCCTCTATTGATTACCGTCGACCCTTAGAAGTATTTGCTGCACCGATGGTCAGTCGGGTGCTCTGTTCCCAATTTTTAAATCGCACGCGGTCACTCGTTAAGACAGTAAAATGCGGATAACCTACTGAGACAGTAATTAGTTACTTACGAACAAATACCTCAAGTATTCATTTTTTTAGGTAATATGTGAAAGAATGTAGGCTAAATGTTTGAGAGCGGTACGTTAGATGATGTATTTAAACTGTAAAAAAATATACACGTAAGTTCGTTACAGTTTTGTCCTGCATCTGCAAATATATAACGTCACAGATAAGAAACGCCTGGGCATATACAGCCTTCTATAAAGAAACAATTAAACGGATTAATAGTAGAACCGGACCATAATAAGTTCAACAATCCAGTAACATCATTTTGTAACGATGAATTTTAGCTTTTACGAACCGGAATCTACTAAATACATTTGTCTAAAATATTATAAGAGTTGTCACGATTTATTCATATTATCGTGTAAGATATGTTGTGGTCAAAGTTTTATCAACGAATAACATGAAAATCACAAGTATCGAGAGTAAAAAATGTATACTGAACTATACGTTAATAAAACCATTAATTTAAGGATGATTCCTACATTGTGTAGATAGTCAATAAAATATATTCTAGATTAATATCGTCTACACAGCCTGTAATTTTATGCAAATAAGCCCCGTCCGTGAGTTGGTAATGACATTGGGGGTTTCAAGTTATCACAGGGGGTAATGTTCAGAGAGTGAATAGTGATGACGGGGTATGAGCATGAGGGGAGGTAAAAGTGGAAGGAGGAACCGGCGTGGCAGGTGCCGACTTTCATTGTGTCATGGCGGCCGCTCCCGGGACGGGTGCCGACTTTCATTGTTTTTTTATAGCGACTAAGAACTGGTGCCGACTTCCGTGGTCCCGGTAGGTCCCTAGATACCATTGGCTGTCTGAGGAGAATTTCGGCCTTAGTAACAAGACTACAAGATCGCGCCACAATCATCCTACACTCACCTTTCATTCATATTCAGGTTAAAATACCCGCACTATGTGAGGTCAATGTCTCAAATTAGTGATTTAGTGATATGATCAATGAATACAATGATACCATCGGGATCCGAAATATCGTACTTCAAGACTTTTGATTAGCAATTTATATTTTGTATGAATGTATTTCTCATGCGCTCGCCTCCACCCCCTTGAAAACCCCAGCACTTTTAGGAAGTTAAATGATTAATATCCCAGTACTTTTCAAAAGTTATGTAAATATTTTTCAATCGCTGAAAGGGAAGTTCCTTAACAACACGACTGATAGTGAACGGTTCCAATAGAATTATTAAGTGAGTGAAACTCAAGTTAACAAAATATCCAGAGACATCGTCGGCGCGGGGCTCGGTGTTCTCACTTGTCAGGCCAACCCTGACAATAGCGGCTGTTGGCGGTAGCACGTGGTACACGCGCTACACGCCGCCGCCGCGCCGCACGCACGCCGACACTTCCGGCCAGCTGCCGTCCACGTCCTGCCCCGCGCACCGCGTCAACCTACATTGTACCGGCAATGGACAAAACTCCACCGCGACCCGATTTAATGCCAACATCAAACGTCGTTATATCTAGTAAATAAATGTCGAAAATAAAAAATCTGCATTATTGGACTTGAGAGTCATCTTCACCTTTGGCCATTAGCCCATTGTTGCGCAGTCGGCAATGGCAATGTTAACAATACGGCTTTTAATGCAAAACATGGTATTTCATTCTCTTGTTTCGGACGCCGTTTTCAACCGATTTTCTATAAACTTGGTACGGCAAGTGTTTAGTTGAACAGTTATATTATTAGGCCCCTCATACCTCGACATTTTGAAAATTTAACAAATATTTCTCTTTGTGAAGTCGCAAAGTAACTCGATTTTTCCTAGCGCAACAATGGGCTTATGGCCTAAGGTGAAGATGACTCTTAAACAAGTTGAAGCAAAAAATTTGACAAATGCCATAAGCCTAGTTATTTAGATTTATTTAAAATGTAACAAGTGTAAGCGAAACGATTTAACAAATTAGGCACGGTAATAGTTATTTAGATTATAGTATGAAGGGAATTTATTTAAAAAAAATCATTGACTTAATTAATGAATTACGCAGTTACTTTTACTGGTGGCTTACTAGAATACGCATCGAAATAAGGAAGCATATTGATGTAAGCTAAAATAAAATTTTATGAACCACAAAGTTAATTCAACCCAATACCAATACATTCTTGGTTTAAAAAAAATTAAAACAACAAATTATTCGTTTATGATATACCTCTAGGCATAATAAGTAAACTTTACATTTCACAGAAAAAATAGAAAAAACAGATCGTGTAAACTACAAGGTAATTAAGAAATTTCGAAATTTCGGGGTTGCGCCATATAGAAATTTCGACCAGCTGGATACGAGAGGATCAATAATCGTCGGTAGACATAATCTATGGGTGGTTCCAACTGATATCGTAAAAGCCAGTCATTTGCTGGGGTCACGGTGAACTGTTCAAACAAAACCTCGTCTCGCCTCACCATCACAATGCCTCATATTTTCTGATGATTGTCATTATGTACGTATTGATTTCTCATTTTACACTTCATACCGGAACCAAAAATTCGTCATAAAACTCCATAGAAAACTTAGTTGGCATGACAAATATGCGCAGTAGAAATTTCGTCAGACAATTCGATCAACACTGAACATAATCGAAAAATGAAGAACCGTGGCAACCAGTCAGAGCTAGCGTTGTTATGATAAACACGGGTTACGGATTCTCGTAACCTATGGTGATCTTTTTCTTATTTGTAACCTTTGCAGGATGACAACTTCAATTCAAGGGTCAAACGAAATTTTTATGAAAGGGCTATAGTTATTACTGATAATTCTAACCGTACAACTTCCATTCGCTTTTTTAACTCATTAAACAGTCATTTTTGGTTCTGGGACCTTCAGTCGTACAACCTTTTTGGTTTGTTTAGGGAAAAAATTCAAGATTTTGTTATAAGACTAGTAAACAATGATAGTGAACAAACACTTTTAATTCCCGGGCCATCAATGATTGTAAAATCAGTGCTCGAACCTTTAACTCGGTAAAACAATAACCGCTAAGAGGGGTTGGAAGGTCGGAGACCGTTAGCGGAACACGACATCAAGATGAGCCTCTGTTAATCAGGGGAAAGCCATTACATAAAGTGGTACGCGTCGTAAGAGAAAAATGAGATTGATATATCAGCCGTGAGATCTGTCTTGCTCCTACTCCACGTCTGGCTGCGAATTACACACACATCACTCCACTCCGTTGCTGCCCGTCATTGTTTATCTTATAGCTCACTCTGCGTATTTACAAATTGTTAAATAACCTACAACAGCTTTCTATTGAATCAACCCTGAATAATTTAATCGTTATTGTTTTTAACTGTTGATACAAATTAATATAAATCGTGTCCGACCGAATTATTAAACAAAATCAAACGCCTCGGAATTCATACAAACAAATAGCTCGCATAAGGATTTGCCCCTTTCACCCATAATTTTAAGTTGTATTAATTTTAAACGATAGGTACATCAAATACAAAAGTTAATCAAACTGTAAGAGCTCCAGATGTGATATAGGTTACGGTTTATATGATTGTTTTATTGAATCTAGACATGCCTGATTGACCCACAATATACTGAACATTAAAATAAGCAGACCAGAATACTAAGTATATTTTTTTGAACTTAAAAATTAGCCCACACTGCGTTAGTATTTCATTCTTAGTATATAATATTAAAATTCAGGCGTTTTTTGGCGAGTTAAGAAACATGTTTAGAACTAAGATGTAATGACGATGTAGATACATTTCTTACAGCTACCATTTCTTTACTGGAAGCGACAATGCAAAAAACGTTTCTTTTGTCTGTTATGGATGTAACCTGAGATTGTGGAGCATCAATTCTTGATGGGAATAGTGTTCAACGACACAGCGAAACATCAATACTTCTTTCTATTGAAAAAACTGGAATTTTTTTCCGACAAAATCCGACTGTGGCCACCTTGCGCATAGCGACCATTTTGGTTATTTTGTAAATCACCTTTAAAACTCACAAAATAAGCGAAATGAAATGTCGCCAATCAATTGATAAAGGTAAAAACACTTTCATTTTCAGTTCAATTTTTTGTTTTGTATTTTTGTGTTAATTTTGATTGTCTTGCTAGATTTAATTTAACAATCGATGGAATTATAGTCAAAAATATGTCTATTTAATGACTTATAAATTGCTTTGTTGCTGTATATACATAGGCCAACTTTTAATTAATTTTAAAATCGAAGAGATCTGACCCGAGTATGGCGAAGGAACGGCAATGGTTTGCCTAGTCGTAAAATAGAACGACCTCAATATTTAAGCGCGCAAAATTGAACTAAGTGTTCTCGTGCGGACGTGCCCTTTAGACCGTCCGAGGACTATACCGCACTACACCGCAGAGAAGTAGGCCTAATGTGTTCTGCTGTGCGTTCTTCGGTCTGGTCCAAGTGCAATTAGATTAGACAATGAATGCCAAGGGATGGCTATCACAATTGAAACCCTGATTAAGTGAACGCGTGGTAATGGACACTTGATATATATTCAGCCCTAGCAGGGATTTTGATATTAAGATATATTACTGTAAATCACTTAGCATCAACCATATCTGCAAAACACAGCAACATATTATTCTCAATAAAAAAAAAGGCCTGGAAATGAATCTATATTAATATGCAAGCATGTTTCTTTTCCTTATTTTTTTATCAGTTTGAGTGCATCAAAGGTACCGTCCTGTTGATGAGCAGAATAACATTATAATTCATGTCGGTCATCAGGGCTTCGCCCTACAGTCTTTCAAAATGTCAATGTTAATCTTATGGAAGAAGAGTAATTGGTTGAATCGGCAGCTGTTGTAAAAACAAGTGCTAGCAAAACAGGGAGAACATATGATTCAGTTATAATTTTAAACTAATTAGATCCAGATTAAGTTAAATTTTGGTCAAATTTTGGCCAGGGCCGATCTCTAGTTTTACTTAAAATTAAAACAACTAGGGATCACCCACTAGTCGAAATTCGACCAAAAATTAGGTTGATCTTGAGCAAATTAGCTTTAAAATATTTTTAACTGGAAAATCTGTTCTTTCTGATTTGCTAGCATTTGTCATCACAACAGCTGTCTAATTCAACCAATTATCCTTCTCTATAAGATTAAAATTGAAACTTTGAAAGCCTGTAGGGCGAAGCTCTGGTGGCAGATTTGAATTATATGGGATTCTGCTCATCTACGGGACAATACCTTTCGAACAGAACACGCGGATTTCTCCTACGATGCTCACAAGCTGAGAAAAAAGGAGGAAAAAAACGTGCTTGCATATTAAGACATGGATAATGGAGAGTGGGAACTTGCAGTTTGAATGATTCCATAAAAAAAAACCTGGAATAAAATTTACTTTAAGTACTGGACCTACTATAAGTAAGTGGTTTTATACAACTAGGCTGGCCTCAATTGGAAAATAATTAACTAACAAAATAGGTTGGTTTGAAATAAAAAGTGGATCAAGAGTTAAATTGGGCTTATTTTTCGTGGCTTAACAGAATTATAGGCCTAATCCCCCCATAGCCCATCGGATCTAAACTTGTGACCAAACGGCATATCACGCAGTATACGAAAAACTGTCATCAAAACCATCATTCTCGAATCATTGTAATGAGTAACAAGTGTTAAAATTCAATTACTACCGTACAGCTTTGAACTGTTACAAGATATTTTTCCAATCCGGACAAAACATTTACAAATCCTCCCCCAGCTCTAGACTGGTGATTCAAATTCAATATCCAAATTCAAATCCAAATTCAGCGATATTAAAATACACTAATAAATGTCCACAATCTGTGAGCGTTGACAAAAAACCGTGAGATAACAATCTTACAAACAATTGTGGTCAAACATCTTTACTCAGCAGTATATTTTATTTGTTTCGTTAATTCTATGTAACGATTCGCTTAAGACTATACAAACCTCAAACCGTGGGTAAGTTTTTACAACAATCGTGATCGATAAGTTTCAACCTTTCACCGGAAGACCTTTCTCGTGTAATTCTATACCCAGGGGATGACTTTGGGCTCGGAATACCGAAGACTAAGGTGCTCAATTTCTGGTTGTGACGGACAAGGTTTCGTCCCAATTACATATTATAAAAATGGTCACCGGCAACTGAAAGGTCCCCAACGTGTTAAAACGCTAATCAGAGGGGTTTAACATTTTCTGGTAGGTACTAGATAATCTACCTAAACTGTGCGTCAAACAAACATTAAGTTGATTGTGTGATTACACCAGATGACTGTTTAGTTGCGCGAGCGGTGAGGTGAGATGTGCTGTGCGGGTGCGGGTGGCGGGAGCGCGGACTCACCGGAGGCGGTAGGCGGCCCGGCAGGCCATGGCGGGGTCCGGTAGGGTCCAGTGTCCAGTGTCCGGTGGTCGTCGGACGTATGATGTGTCCCTCCACTGCACGTCACACGACGTCGTGTTATAGGCGGCGCGTCCCCATTGGCCGCTGCCACTGTTTGTCCGTTGCCACGACGACGGCCCAAACAAACCCGCCTCGCATACCGCACACACCCGACACTCATTAAATATTTAAATATAATACTTTTGCGCCCGCTCCCATACCATTCCTCCTTGTATTGTTTTTAAATCGATTCTACCCCTTTCTTTGTACTTTATTTCTTGTAAATTAACTAAGGCGTTTAAAAATATAGATATGATCTACAAACCGACCGAAACGATTCAGTTACGATCGAAACAAATTAAATTAAACTTAACAGAACACTGAAATGGGACGGTTGTTTCTACGAACTCTTCACAATTTTGAACAAGAATTAAATGGATTTACACAGGTCAATTGAATTAACATCATTCTGCTGATCATATTTTACGGTAAACAATGGTTTTCAACCAGGATTAAGGAAAAGTTTTGCCCTTTTTTCAATTTCAACGTGACCAAGCGTAAACTGAATCATAATCGTTTCCCAAAAATAAACGACTTTGACAAACCGTCCAAATGTTGAAATTGAATAAATGGAAAATGTTCAATACCTTAAGACTAAATAATAATTAGATCGCCGAATATTTTAATTACTCAATAGAAACGTTTGTGAACCTAGTTTGAATATTATAGGGTAAACAAAAGGAGTTACTATAGATAGAGTATTAATAGCCTATATAAAACACATTATTCAATGGAAGTCAAACTACATTTTTTTACGGGCTGAAAGAGAAGTGCGAATTTTCATTGAATCCTCGTTATTTTGTACCCGAGTAACGCGGGGGACCGAATATTTGCTCGGCAAACTTCTTGAGATGGTGCTGCAATTTGATTTAAATTAATGAATCGCATGTTGAAAATGTAACATGTAAGTTTATTTCTATCGTTATCAGCTCATTTTAATTAATTTGGTAGCTACTCTAAAATGTCCATAAGGATGATAAAGGTACTTAAAAGGGCTCTAGGACGAAACCCGGAATTTTCCCAGGCATGGGACCGACTCCCATCGATTCCTCATGGCCTAAACCCCCATATTCAACAAGAAATAAATACTAGTGTATCAGTTGTTCGGAATCGCTTAAGAGCAATTTAGTTTTGATATTAATAAAATTAGCACCCGACCCATCCAATATTGTAATTATCAGTAATCACCCATAACTTCACTTATTTACAGCTGTACATTAACAGCCGATATGTATAAAATGTTATTGTTATTAACCTAATTCTAATCCTATACTATAATACGAGGAATTTCTGAAGGGATGTGTGTTCCACGATCTCGAAATCTAGCTGTTAGATTTTGCTTAAACTTCGCATTTGAGAGTGTTTTGGCCCAAAAATAAGTTTAGAAACCGCCTCAATTCCTGGAGAAATCGAATTTGGTCTAAATTTAAGTTTAAAAATCGTAAATTTTAACATTGGTCTTATGGGTTGCTATTTTGGTAACGAAATAACAACGAAAGGTATACAAAAATAAAAGAACACTAATGTTAAGCAGACCTTTTGAAACAGCTGTTAACTATGAAGAGGTATAGTTGGTTGTTGGAAGAAATTTAATAGCTTTATTACCATGACACTATATCAAAACTGAATTAAAACCAACGAGCAAGGCTAGGTTAACCAGGTACTATTATTGTAATGGGAAATTTTCAAATTTCAATAAGATATGGCGCTTTAATTTTAAGTCTTACTATCGTCGTCAACGTTTGGCGGAAACAACTAGGATCAAATACCAAGCTCTGGGAACTACGGGCCCTGTCCAACGACACCAAAAATTTAAAAATCGGCTGAGAATTGTAAAAGAAGTTCTCATTATAAAAATAAGTAGCGTATTGAATAAGTATAGATGATAAGATAAGACATTATTATCTTAGATAAGACATTTTGTAGGGTTTGTAAGTGACAATTGAGATGTAGAAATAATTAAAAATAATTTACAGTGGGTTACACATCACACTAATATTGACAGTTTTTATTTAACAGCCAAACCAATGAATGAAACTTATTTTAATTTTCAGGGCACTATTATCGAAGTGAGGATAAAACGAAACTGCTTGTGGGAATATTTGTCTTATTCTAGTTAAAGATTTTTGTGTTTAGAGTAGGTCCCCTAAATATCGGTACAAGTATGACATTTTATGTTCCATTGTATTCTTTAGACATACAATAATAAAATTCCATGTTTGTCAGTTGATACATTTTTGAAAATTATCCTTAAAAAAATAATGTTTAGTTATGTAAAATTCTTTATTTTGTATAAAAATGAAATGCAATTCCCAGTTTATAGTCCTATGACTTTGATGGACACTTATTGCAGTCTGACAACGCTCACTAAAATTATTACTTTTTAGAATGAATATATTCACCGCATGTTAAACAAAATATTAAGCTTGAAAACGTCTTGGTAAAATTTACATTCCTTCCAAAATAATTTTAAACATTAAACTGGAGGATCGAAGTTATTTCAAATATGTACATGTACATTCGTTAAACATGTACAAATTTCACGTAGCGAGCTGGTAAGTGCCGTGTTGGCGTCGACCGGTAGAGTACCGCCTACCCCGCCTGGCCGCGGTCCCACGGCCGAGGTGGTGGCTATAGTACAGTGCCAGGTGGCTACCAGTGGCAGTAGCGTGCGGGCCGTGCGGCGCTTTGTTGTCCCAGTCAGTAGTCGGGGCAACCCGGCCGGTCGTTCCTCCATTTTTAATGCGGCCGGGTTGGCCGCTCATGAAAAATGTAGACTCAAATTGATATGGAAGTATCGACGGCGCGGCGGCGGCGAGGCGGACTGTCAGAGGTCCTCGTTACGGTATTCGTTAACCGCACGAGAGTCTTCATATTTAATTGCCCCCTCCCCTTACCGAGTCAATCCGACTCGCTAAATACCGCCGTGTTTGAATGGTTGTTTGTGAAAATTGCCATCTTACATGATTATTTATGTGATAAAGAAGGCTCCGTCACCAACTACAACTTCTACAAAACCCTTCGAATATCGATTGCGATATTCCCACTACATGAAGGAAATGCATCGTTTATTACTATAATAATAATAGTATTGAATAATAACCAAACTAATCCTATACTATAATACGAGCAATGTCTGAAGGGATGTGTGTTCCACGATCTCGAAATCTAGCGGGTAGATTTTGCTTAAACTTTGCATTTAAGAGTGTTTTGGCCAACAATTAAGTTTAAAATCAGCCTCAACCCAAGGAAAAATTTAATTTGGTCTAAAATTAAGTTTAATAATCTTAATTTTTAACATTGGTCTTATGGGTTTTTATTTTGGCAACGAAATAACAACAAAAGGTATACAAAATAAAGAAACATTAATGAAGCTCAGTCTTTATGAAACAGCTCTTAACTGTGAAGAGGTTTAGTTGGTTGGTTGTTGGTGGCAATTTAATAGCTTTATTACCATGACACTATAACAAAAGTGAATTCAAACCAACGGAGCAAGGCTCGGTTAACCTGGTACTTGTTTACTAACTCGACAATTAAAGCAAACAAAGTTCTCTTCACATTCAGCATAGTTTAATACTTAACATTTAAGACAGCATGTTGTTTACAGTGGTTTCAAAAATGAGAGAGACTGAAGGCAAGTAGTCCCGGCCCGTCTTAATCCATTTTTGGCAAAACATTCCCATTGTAAAGCAGGAAACCCAATAGCCCGGCGGCCACCGTCACCGTCCGTCACCGGCGGCGGCCGGCGAGTCCCGGCAACATTGCTTTGCATTGATTTAAATGGGCGGTAACCCACTATACCCGTCCGGCACGGCTCCGTACCGTCACCGTCCGTCACCGGCGGAGACCATTGCTCTTGGGGGCATTTTCGCCGGCCGGCGGACCCGTCAAATTTTGCAGTCGACTTCCAACCTTCATTGTGGTTACATCGACAGTGCTGAGTACAGATGAAATGTTGATTAAAGCAGTACTGGAGTATCCGTTTTTGTACGACAAAACAATTAATTATAAACAAGCTAATAATAATATATACTGTATTAAAGCCATTGGATTTAAATTTTCTTTGCCCTATCATTCTATTGAACATTAAAATAGTTTGCAATTTATAAAACAAATGGGTATTGTTGTTAAAATAGGGTAAGGGAAATAATGGAAAAAAGAAAAATGCGATTCTTAAATTACTTACTCTGCCAGCCGCTCCTCAGGACCAATAACCTCGCGGAAATTACTGTGTTTCTCGGGGAACTCCAGTAGCTCAAGCAACTCGTAAAACTTTTTCTGTGGCATACGAAAGTACAGAAAGAATTACGCGTCGTCTTTCTTCAAGTCTTCAAACAGATGGTGAAATTCACCATATTCTTTTCTTCTCTTGAAAATTTCATGAACCCAGAACTTATGCTTCCTTTTCTTCAATATTTCCTCTTCATGACCACACGCCGTGGCTACCACAAACAACTCATCGTCCGACGAACTCTCCATTGCAACTAATGTATTTAGCTTTAGTTCTTACGGAGCTTGACGGGCCGCCGCCGGTGACGGACGGTGACGGTGGCCGCCGGGCTAGTGGGTTTCCTGCTTAATGCGGTCGACCGGTTAGGCACCGGAAGGCTGCCCGGGTCTCGGGGAATTCTCGGAATTTTGACCACTGCCTAAATTGCCCAATAATCGAACCAATGCACGTACAATAACAATTGACGGCTTATTTGTTTCGTGTTGAATAGACGATTACAAAGAAATTTGAATCATAGTTCAACGATATTTTATAACCATTTTAAAAATGAATAAACCTCAGTCACAACTGGACGCTCCTCTGAGAACTCCCCGAGACCCCAGCGGCCTTCCCTTGCCTAACCAGTCAGCCGCGTTACAATAGGGGATGTTTGACAACAAAGGATTAGGACAGGAAGGGACCACCTGCCTCTAGTCTCTCTAATTTTGGCAACTACTGTACAAAAAGTTACGTTTTAACTTAAAAGTTATACCAAAACATTTTTAGTCAATTTGGGATATATGGCTTGAAGAAATATTTACAGACGGAAAGGGGTACACGATTGAAATATAGGGGCGAAGAAGGTAAAAACAGGGCTTGTAAAACGTGTCGTAACATTTCAGCACAAGTAACACTTCAGCCCAGTACCATTACGGCCCGATTTCTTCAAATGCCCAACTCTCTCTCTACCTGCTCACTAGTAACACTTAGTCCCAAAAAAATTTGATAGCTCTTCACCTCCTATTTGGAAGGATAGTATTTCAATGCATTAGTGCATCCTCTTTTGACAGAAAACTTTATTTGTTATCATTATGTTACTGCAACAAGTCGTAACTATGTTTGAATTAAAGGTGACTCTTTGCTTTAAAGTCCATGAAATGTATGTGTGAACATACATTTAATGAAGTTCATGAGCTGAACATAGTTTCATGAGTTGAAAATTTTACTTTCGTATTTCCTAAGTTGGAGAATTAAAGTGCAAAACGCCCTATCGTAAATTTCTATTTTCTACGTTTGGGTGAACCCAAATATTGCGGTAAATAAATAATGCGGTTTCGTTCATGATTTTTCTTAGGACACAGCAAAGTCACTCCTTAAATGCACACAGCATAATTTCTACAATGAGAATAAATTTAACATAAAATGGTAGTCACACCAGGACCGGCTGTTCCTCCGTTGTCTTGTATTGTGTGACTCTCGAAATACAGACGGCGACGGCGAAACAGCCGTCCGGGAGTTTTGCCATCCTGTGTGAACCCGGTCTTTAGAAGCGTTTTGATACAAACGACCGAATTTATAGGCTACACTGCTATTAAAACGTTCATTTTTTTAATTATCCAATAACACGGTAATTTTAATTTTATGTCTCTCCCAGGCCGGTGCCCCCTCTATCGCATGACCCTCGGACTGGCCCTTCTCTTACTACCTGGACTGCGTTCCTCAACCCTTGACATTTTTTTCGTCGGGCCGACATGTTACTCCATTAGCTTATTTAATCAACTGTAAAAGCGAGTGGGACAAAGTGTACTATTTTTCTAAGATATTTGAGTTGGCCGAAATGTTACTGGGCCGAATGTTCTGGACATGAAATTGACAGCAAACGGTGCCGATTGTTACGCGACTAACATGTGGTTCTAATTAGGAGATTAAGGGCGCGCTCTACCCATCTGCCGCGCGCGGATGCAAGGGTTTAGAATCTCCGTGTTTGTCGCCCCAGTTGTAAACCGATTTAAAATATTTTGGTGTCATTCTTTTCGTAATATAATTTTGTACTCGCTATCGTCTTAAAATTTCGATATTACTTTAAATTACTAAGCATGGTGCTTGCTAATAAGGTTGAAATAAGCGTTTTTCTATAAAGTTTTAACGTATTAAAAACAATTTTTTGAGAAAAAATAAGACGATACACGAGTACAATATAATCTTAAGAACAAGAATCTGCAATAAGATTGGTAAAAAATTTATAGATAACGATAGGGACGAAGAAGGGAGATGCGAAAGGTCTGCAATTTCAAAAACATCGTTATTTCGCACACCGATAAACACCGATCGATTTCGCACTGAAACCAAAAAAAGCATTAAAGTAACAAAATTTAAAATCACCCGTCATATATTTTCCAAAATGTGAGTTTCCGCGTATAGCGGCAGTTAACAGTCTCGCTCGATGATTTTGACGCCGAGGTAGAGCGCACCCTTAACGATTCCCGTCTGTTACGCGCTGCAGCGAGGGCGACCCTTAATGAGGTCGTAATTGTTTTACCAAATTTGTATGGAAGAAATTTGCTAAGCTACTTAAATAACCATAGTGGTTTTTACGCCCCAAAACTTAAAAATACACCGAACGTCAAACTTAAATGTAAAAAGAATTCCTATAAATTAAGATAAATAAAATACTGTGGAACCTCCCATATCCGATCATGAAGGGGCTGGGAAATTGTCGGAATGGCCAAAAAATCGGATATCAAATAAAACACATTTAAAGTTTATAGGTAGAAAAACAGCTATAAAGTATTATAATACAACTTAATTGTACGTATGACACATTAAGGTGCTGCTATACATCGACGTCACGTCACGTCACGTCTTCATTCGCATCCATTCGCATCGATGGATCCGGCGATTCCGGAGGGGTGCTATACATCGACGTCAAGCATTCGCATTCACACTGGACGTCGCGTCCATTCCGCCAATTCTCACGGATTCCGCGCGCGAGGAAGTAAACAAAACAAACATTCGGACAAAATCCACCCTTGCTCTCATTGGTTCCGAAGTTTCCCGATTGCGTACGAAGATACCCGAGGTGAAAGCCGAACGGCCGAATGGACGTTGGTAGCGGCTATACAGCGACGTCGCGTCACGTCACGTCTTCATTCGCACCCATTCGCACCGATTCGCACCCGAATGCTCCTCAGAGCATTCGAGTGCGAATGGATGCGAATGAAGACGTGACGTGACGTGACGTTGATGTATAGCCGGTTCCATTTGAATACACAGGGAGCATACCATGCGAACGTGGACGTGACGTGACGTCTTCATTCGCATCCATTCGCATCGATGGATCCGGCGATTCCGGAGGGGGTGCTATACATCGACGTCAAGCATTCGCATTCGCACTGGACGTCGCGTCCATTCCGCCAATTCTCACGGATTCCGCGCGCGCGGAAGTAAACAAAACAAACATTCGGACAAAATTCACCCTTGCTCTCATTGGTTCCGAAGTTTCCCGATTGCGTACGAAGATACCCGAGGCGAAAGCCGAACGGCCGAATGGACGTTGGTAGCGGCTATACAGCGACGTCGCGTCACGTCACGTCACGTCTTCATTCGCACCCATTCGCACCGATTCGCACCCGAATGCTCCTCAGAGCATTCGAGTGCGAATGGATGCGAATGAAGACGTGACGTGACGTGACGTGACGTTGATGTATAGCCGGTTCCAATTGAATACACAGGGAGCATACCATGCGAACGTGGACGTGACGTGACGTGGATGTATAGCAGCACCTTTAATTGGAACATTTGTATTATAATAAGTATTATATAAGTATTATATTTCAGTATTATAATAACTGAAAATGACAATATTTGTACATAATTGTACGTAAAACAAATTGATTGTATTATACATTATCTTACACGTTTCAATAGGCTCAGCAATGATGAAAGCGTGGGAATCACAGAAAGACGGTCGGACACATAGGGAGATCGGATAAGGGAGGTTCTACTGTACAATAACCAAAACAAATGTTGGAAACTTAAAGGTAGGTTTTTCAAACAAGTAAAAACCTAGAGCCGTTTCCAATATTAATGTACCTCCTTATAAACAGGGTAACTGTAATAACAGTGTCACTGTCGCAGAGGAGGAAAGCCACTCAAATAAATAAACAGAAAGGTATTCTGAATATAAAATGTACAAGCAGCAGTTGATTAGTTTATCAACATGTAGTTAACCAACTGTAATTGAATCTTTATTATCGTCGTTATTTATGAGTAACCGAAAAGAAGGAAATCTATCCATGGAATAGACTTAGACCATAATTTGTGATATTTATTATTTCCTGATATATGATCGCTCTGATCGATATACTTTACAATTTTGCTATAAAACAGAAATAACTGATAGAAAATTTACAGACTTGTAGGTTTAATTTAACATTTTTTATAATTACATGAAATTACTGTAAATTGTATTTATTTGTGCTCATATTGGAAAACAAGTTTATTGATGCACCAATAACTTTAAAGAGCAAAATGTTGTTGAAATATCATTTCAATACATATTTTATTTTTAAGTGTTTTTTACTTCACTGAATAGTGTTGGGGATGTGTACAGTCAATGAAAGTTTGTCCCTTGTATTGGGACTGAAAATGAAATTATTCATTACATAGCTCTGTAACAACTACCGTAGTTTTAGTGAAAGATGTCAAAGGATGAAGAGGTCTTAAAATTGAGTATCAAATTCAAATATGACACAATTAGGGGATTTGTAATTAAAATTTCTAGTTTTTAACCCAAATTGGGAAAATGATAGAGAAAATCAAAATTCCAAAACCACCGCAAGAAAGTGAATAAAAAGTAATAGCCTATTAGTAGATTTTAACTTTTTTGAATACCTCTAATCATTTTTCAACTAAACAGCAGGCACACTTATGTCAATCACCCTGAATACATACTACCCTAATATGAATAGCAGTGCAAGATATACAAAAGACAATAGACAACCTGTTTATTCATGAAAGTTTACAATGTACTTTTTTACATTCCAAGAGCTCACAGAGCTCGCGTGGAATTTAATATTAAAAAATACATTTTACATAGATATTGGTTACAGTCAGTTGACAAAATCCTTCAAATTGTTCGCAAAACAGCACACTTCATTAATTGTCCGTGTTCAATCGTGACACTTACTTATTATTTACATTGTAGAAATCCAGAAGGAAAATAAGTGCCGTATACTAAAAAATTGTAACAAGGATAAATCCATTTAAATAAAAAAAAAAAAAAACAATAAATAAAATAATCTGATACAATCTTAACTGTTACATAAAATATATGCATTTAATAACAACACAACAGTTGCAAAACACATAAATACATTTATGTACAAAATACATTTCAGTCAATCTGTCAGGTCAGTTTTATCTAACTGATAAATGCGTGGTATGATAAGTTATGAGCAGTTTTTTTCAGTAATGTACTAGAATGTCATTTCAGTGGGTCATTGGCCCATGTGATCATGAAAAGTAATATCAGAAATTTTATGAGGTTCAACCGTTTCCCACTTTTAAGTCAGAGGGGCTGTAGAAATCGATAGACTTGTTACATCCTCATTACTTCAAAGACAGCCACAAGTATTTCCAATAGAGAGAAAGGACAAGCAAATGGTGGGAAGTAGACGTAGTGGCTGCCGGAATCAATAAATTCAATCATAGAGAGGTGTTTTGCCGATGTTGCCTGGCAGCTGTCCTTTAGATGGTTAATATCATTACTTAAAAAATATAAAATACTTGTTATAATTTACCAATAATCCTATACTATAATACGAGGAATTTCTGAAGGAATGTGTGTTCCACGATCTCGAAATCTAGCTGTTAGATTTTGCTTAAACTTTGCATTTGAGAGTGTTTTGGACCAAAAATAAGTTTAGAAACAGCCTCAATTCCAGGAAAAATCGAATTTGGTCTAAATTTAAGTTTCAAAATCGTAATTTTTCGATATTGGTCTTATGGGTTGCTATTTTGGTAACGAAATAACAACGAAAGGTATACAAAAATAAAAGAACACTAATGTTAAGCAGACCTTTTGAAAAAGCTGTTAACTATGAAGATTTATAGTTGGTTGTTGGGAGAAATTTAATAGCTTTATTACCATGACAATATATCAAAACTGAATTGAAACCAACGAGCAAGGCTCAGTTAACCAGGTACTTGCTATAATTGGACAAATAATGCCAGTTGATTGTTGATTGACTGAATAAACTTAGTTACAGTAAAAGCTCTCAAATTCGTGAGGCAATGAACCAACCGCTTGGACATTAAAAGCTCAAAATGAGAATTCCTAATATATGTCTCTGATAGTGGGTCATTGATTAAAATGTGTAGTAAAATGAAAAGTAACAATAAATTTAAGAACTCTAAAAATTGGTCTACGGAGTTAACAAGAAGACCGTGACAAAATATTAATTATGAAAACTGTTGGAAGACCTTTTGCTAAGATTCCCTCAGACTCCTGACACTACTCTGTTTTCTGCTGGCTAAATAAATTCACATTGTTATTTAAATAATCATTTTTAGTAATTGCATGTGAACATAACATTTTAAGAAAAAAGAATGGACACTGTGAGACTTAAAATATTGAGACTACTCTATTTATTTATTTATTTATTTATTCATTTACATGCTTTATTACAGGTAAAAAAATACCTAATTACAATAAAGCAGTTCAATAACATATTATTAAGGTTAAGGTTGAGATGCCTATTTTACTATTAAAAGTAAGTTGTTTGGTGTTAGGACCCCTTCTAAAACAGACCTGTGATGGACATATTTAAAATACAAATATCTTAAAATTATTGTTAAAAATATTTAGGAGATAACTGATTAAGGTTCGAAGAGTAAGTATAAATCTTTAAGGATCAAGCAAGAATATTGTGTTTGTTATTGTTTATATTGTTCATGTTAACAAGTTCGCTACCGATCATCAACTATAGTTGAGGCGAGATTGTCTAAAATAGACCATCCTTGCGGACCTGACTTTGTCCTGGGACCAAGCTTAACTTATTGAATGAAACTTAACCACAGACCAATGAAAACAAAAATGCTGCCAAATTTACAAAAAAATATATACCCATGTGGATACTAACACTCCAGTATATTTACTAGGTATCCCTGTAGACCTACCCTTAAGAATCTAGTCAATAAAATAAACCGTTCCTTACGAGAAGCTATGATAAAGTTGATGTTTGCAACTATAGTTGATGCCAGTCTGTGGAAAAAGCTTATGCGTCAACTAGAGTTGACGCTGGTCTGTGGTTAAGGTTTTTTTCACATGTCGGTAGCGAATGTGTTAAACACACTATTTGAATTTATACAAAAGTACTTGAATTGAATAATTAGCTTTAACATTGTGACATTGTGGCATAAATGTTCCCTACGTTGTGGATTATATTGATTTTTTTAGTGTTTTATCACATTATTTTATAAAGGTAAGAAATTGGTCACAAATTATTTCTAGTTCCAAATAAATATGTTTACCAATTTTATTGAACATTCATTACATAAATTAACCGTGAAACATGATAAACATCATAAATTATTTTCAAAATGCCTTGGAGCTAATGTAAACTACTTAACATGAAGTTTTAATAGAAAAACCCATAACTCTTCAAACTGTCAGAACGCATAAAGCAGAAAAAGAGAAATATTATGACATTAAACCGACAAAGTGAGACAATTACAATCACATGGCATAGTTTTGTATGTAGCAACAGCCCTTAGCAACAAGGCCGATGAATCAATAAGCCATCAAATACTAAAGGTGGATCAAATATACAATGATGGCAACTGAAGTATTATCAGACAAACAGCTTTGCCATCCACCTGGTAATTGACACCATGAATGATTCAGGGGGAAACTTTGAAATTGCACAGTAATGATAGTCTGATGCGACTAAGTAATATTCACGTTTCTTCCAACAAACCATGTCACTTAACTTTGTCTAAGTGCAGTTACCACAATAAAAATTAATCCCATCGTTTCATATTAAAGAGCATTGCTGCCAATCAAGGAAAAAAATGTGTTTTGGGACACATTATGTAACACTAAAAAATATATGCTACGCGTAACACCAAAAAACCCCTTCCCCACGCTGTGCAGAATTCCGTCCTTGGCAATTTTCAAATATCTATAACTCGACTTACTTTGAAGACTTAAATACTTACAAATATTAAAGAAGTGCTTTAACGTTATGAGCAAATCAGTGAGAAATATGTTATTAAATTTAATGTTCTTCCATGAGAAACTCTCATTTTTAGCCAGTCTATTTCAATTCATATTTAATAAATAAACCCTCCTTATTTTAGTTGCAAACCTCATACTTATATTAAACCACAATTAATTAAGGGTAGGTTTAACATGTTTTTCCTTAACCATTTTCAACCATGAAGATTTAAAAAAATTATTGCACATGTTTTTAATGTACAATTTCATCACAATTAACTTTAAAGAAATCTTTTTTTTTAATGTCTTTTTAAAAAGTCCATAATTTTTTTAATTTAGCAACAAAAAAAATACTCCTTAATCTCAACAAATTATTTTTTCTCCTACTCATTGGATTAGCCTCCTGAATGTAAAATCAACACAACATTTAGGCACAAATCTCGAGAACGAAACCGTACTGTAAAATTTTAGTTAAGTCATTTTAATAAATTGTATCAGATAACTGACACATACTTTCTCTCAACAATATAAAAAAAAGGTGTTAAAAGCTTCAAACATTAATGTCTTGATGACTCGGTTGGATAGCTAACAGTCGAGTAGCGATCCCTACGAGCGTTTGTAACTTTTAACAATGTACTGCGTTTACTGCTAAACGAAAAATTAAATTTTCTCCGTAACCACTCGGCGTAGAGCAATAATTAAAAATACTGGATTGTTTAGTTTTTTCAGCTTGATTTAATGGTGATAAGTAAAATTTATTTTAAGATAACAGATATTTTGGAAATCCCAAAAAGATATTTTTAAACACTTTTTATTGAGTTACTTTTGAACGCGCATTTTCTTGGAGGTGCGGGTGGTGTCATTTTATTCAGCATTTTAATCTTAATAAACACAAAATTTTAATCAAAATCGTTAGAGCCGTTTTTGAGAAATTTTGATTTTTCACCTTTTTAAGGATTTTTGGGGGTAAAATACCCTAAAAATAAAAAATTCCAAATACCCCCGTCGCAGCAGACCTGCGTACTCAGCGAATTTCCAATGGAATTTTGGTATATTTTCTATTTCCCCATAAAATCCATGGGGATGAGAGTATGTAGGTTTGCCGCCATAATATGGGTTTAGTTGGTAAATATAAGTTAAATCCTACCTAGTGATTGTACATACCAAATTTTATAAGGTTATGGTGTTCTGTTTATTTTCCCCATAAACCCCATGGGGGTGAGTATGTAGGTTTGCCGCCATATGGGTTTTGTAAGCAAGTATAAGTTAAACCTTATCTAGATAATGTACATACCAAATTTGATTAAGTTATGTCAATAAATAAGCAAGATATAGGCTTTTCTTGATTTCCCATAAGAATAACATGGAAAACACATTTCTTTATTTTCCCCGTAACCAGTTATGCTAAGATAAAAATTCAAAATACCAAATTGTTTGTTTTTTTAAGCTCTTTTAAATGGTTTTAGTTGAAATTTGTGAATTTTAAAAATTAAGGTCGAAAAATGCCAGAAACCCCTTTTTAACCCTTTTGAAACCCCATAAAACCCCGTTCCAATGGTCCGATCATTCTGGTTCGCGAACTCAACCTAGTAGATGCTGGCTTACACCCCTGTACCAAATTTCATCAAAATCGGAGGTTCCGTTCAAAAGTTATCGTGTATATATATATATGAGTAGATAGTATCATGTTACTTCTAGGACACTTTTGGAGACAATCAAAAATCAAACAAATTTCACAGTTTTTTAATACAATTATGCAATATTTTTGCCATTTTTTGGCCAATTTTCAGCTTTTGTCAAATTGTCTTAAAAAATATGCAATTTTAATGAAATTTTTAACAAATATGCCTAAATTTTCTACAAAATAAAATTTTTTTAAAAACAAGTAAAATTATCACATTTTATAAGTATTTTTTCAATAAAATTAATAGTCGACTTTTCATAAGGTAATTTAAAATTTTAATAGTATTTTTTCAATAAAATTTGAATTTTTTTAAAACAAGTAAAATTAAGGTTTAGTATCAATAATATTGTAATAATTATTCAAATTTAACTAAAGCAGTTTCTTTATCATCAAAAGTCTTAATATCAGTGACAATTAAATGTAAATCTTTTTTATTTAATTCTTTAATTGATTTATCATCAATTACATTAGTAAATCTTTTTGGTAAATGTACTTTACATTTTTCTAATTCAACAATAATTGTATATCCATATTTATCTTTAATTCTTTCAAATTTTTCAATTTTATATTTTTTATTTAAATTTAAACTTTTTAATGGTTTATATTCTTTAAATCTTAATTCTCCAACATTATTAATTTCTTCTAGCAGATCCATTTATATAGGAAAAAATATCACAAACTTGTTTGTGATAGATATGTTAAAAAGTCATTATCATAATTAGGTTTTATACAAAAATCCATATTTAAGTATTTAAGAATCATAGGTAATAATTTTTTGTATGATATATTACTTTTCTTAAAACATAAATATTTATTAAAAAATAGTGTAATTTTTTCTTTATCTTCATTATTCAATTCAAAATCAATATTGTATATTTTGTTTAAAAATTGATAGTAAAATATCCAATTTGTACAATTCCTTTGTTTTAAAAATAATTTTATATTCTTAGGTGTTATTTCAAAATGATTGGAAATATATAAAATATATAATTCATTAATTAATTGTTGTGTTTTATATGGTTGAAAATGGTTAAATTCTCTTAAAATATGTTTAAGATGTTTATTCTTATTACTTTTTCTCTTAATCTTTTTTTCATAAATAATTCTTTTACATATATTACATCCTACACAATTTCCAATAATAGTAAAATTAGTTTGATTATGACATCTATAACACATATCCATTTATTTAAAAAAAAAATTATACATAAATGAATGAACCAATTCATTGTCACAAATGTAAGAAAAAAACTAAAAATATTAATCCACAAATCGTTGAAATGAAAAATGGATTATATAGAATTGCTACTAAATGTTCAATTTGTAAAACAAATAAAAGTAAAATTTTGAAAAAAGAAGTTAAACCTATAATTAAAAAAGAATTAACTAAAAATGAACAAATAATTGAAGCAAATGAAATTCATGCTCCAATTAGAAAGAAATTTCTAAAAAGAAAAATAATTACATTAGGTATTGATGATTTATGGGCAGCAGATTTAATTATAATGAAAAATTATGAAAAAGAAAATGATGGTTATAAATATATGTTAAATGTGATAGATACTTTCTCAAAATATGTTTGGTCAAAACCATTAAAGAAAAAAGATGGAAAAACAGTTTCTAGAGCATTTGAAGAAATAATTAAGGATGCAATTAAAATTAATCATAAATCACCTAATCTTTTACATACAGATAAAGGATTAGAATTTATCAATAAAGAATTTAAAGAAATATTAAATAAATATAATATTAAATTGTATCATACAGAAAATGAAGAAAAATCAAGTATAATAGAAAGGTATAATAGAACACAAAATGAAAAAATGAAAATACAGTTTGAAATTAATAAAAATTATAGATGGATAAATATTTTACCAAAAATTGTTAAAGAATATAATAACTCATATCATTCAACAATTAAAATGAAACCAATTGAAGTAAATAAAAATAATGAAAAGGATTTATTAGATACTGTTTTTAAATATAAACCACCAAAAATAATAACCAAATCAAAATTTAAAATAAATGATAGAGTTAGAATTGGAAATAAAAAATCAACATTTTCTAATAAATATAAAAATAATTGGTCTAGAGAAATATTTATAATTTCTAAAATTAATAATACAAATCCAGTTACTTATAGTATAAAAGATCAAAATAATGAAGATATTATTGGAAATTTTTATAAATATGAATTGAAAAAAACCAATTTGTAAATTTTATTTTATATAAATGGAAAAGATATGTTTAAGGTGTAAATTATATAAAGATATATCTAAATTTTATAAAGACAAAAATACTAAAGATGGGTTATATTATTATTGTAAAGAATGTAAGGATGTGTATTATAAAAAATTATATGATAGTATTAAAGTTATTGAATTAAATGAAAAACAATGTCATAAATGTAAAGAAATTAAAGATATTTCAAATTTTAATAATTATCATTATAGTAAAGATAGAAAAAATACAATTTGTATACAATGTATTAGAGAAATGTTTTTAAAACCACAATTTTGTGAATGTGGAAGAAATATTAAATGGACTAATAATTATTTAAGACATTTAGAAACTAAAATTCATGACAAAAATATAACAAAACTAGAAAATTTAAAAATATGATAAAAAAATGAAGACAAAATTTTATTTGTATAAAAAAAATTCAAATTTTATTTAAAAAATATGATTTAAACTATAAATTACCTAGTAAAAAGTGGAAATACTTCTTATATTTTTAAGAGTTTTATTTCTAAGTAAAAATTATTTTTAATAAATAAAGAATTTCACCCCTAATAAATGGAACGAACAAATAAAAATATTAATTGTCCTTATTGTAATAAAAATATATTATATAAAAATTATGATAGACATTATAATTCAACTAAACATTTACTAAATAAACAAAAATATGATAATAAAATATTTGAATTAAAACATTGGTGTAAAAATAATAATATATATAATTATAAAAATAAAACTTTAGATGAATTAACAAATATTAAAGAAACATTTGATCTTACAAATTATTCATTATTTAATATAGTAAAATTAAATGAAATTGCAAAAAAATTATCTGTCAGAAATTATGAAAAATTATCTAGAGATGAACTAATTAAAAGATTAAACAAAATTAAAGAAAATCCAAATAATTTAGAATATAGATCATTTAAATATATTCAAAATTTAGCAATTAAAAATAGTATTAAAATTGTTAATAAAACTAGAAAAGAATTGATTGGATTATTAAATGATTATTTTAAAAATAAACCAATTCCAAAAGAAAATATAATAAATATTCAAGAAGCTTCGTCATTAAAAGGATATTTTCAAGATTATATTTTAACAAATTCAAATGATGATTTAGATATTAATGATTATTTAGAAACTCAAAGAAATGAAATAAAAAAATTGATAGAAAAACAAAAATTTAAAAATATTAAAGGACAGATGGCTTTAGAATGTGAATATGAAAGAAAATTAATAAATGGTGAAATTCAAAATAGTAATATGTATTGTTGCATAAAAAGTTCAGATATTTTAAATATAGATGATTTTATTGATGATCAATTTAAGAAATTAATAGTTAGAGAACAACTAAATCAACCATCAAAAGGCTCTGGTTGGTCATTAAAAAGATGTGTTGAACTAAATCTAAAATTATCTAAAAATAATTCATTAAATGCTGGATCATATATAGAATTACCAAATGAAATTAAGAGTAAAAAATGTTGTGTAAATTTTAAAAATAAAGATGAATATTGTTTTATTTATGCAATTAGATGTGCTATTGATAAACCAAACAAACATGCTGAAAGAGTTAAACAATATCAAAAATATATAAATGATGATATTTTTAAAGGTTTTGATTATCCAATATCATTGAAAGATATTAAATTATTTGAAAAAAGATCATTTGATTCTAAATATAACTATCCATCAATGTCAATAAATATTTATAGAATTGATGAAGATGAAAAAATAGTGCCATTACAAATATCTGAACATTATAATTCAAAACTAGAAATTGATTTATTATATTATAAAATTGGTAATAATTCTCATTATATATTGATTACTGATTTAAGTAAGTTAGTATCTAAGCAATTAACACAAAAAAATAAAAATAAAAAATATATTTGTAGAAGATGTTTGACTCATTTCTACAAAAATAAAGACTTGAATAATCATTTAGAGATATGTAAATCATTAGAACCTTGTAGACCTATAATGCCATTTAAAGGTCAAACTGTAAGTTTTAAAAATTATTATAAAAAGTTTGAACATCCATATGTAATTTATATGGATTTTGAAAGTATATTAGAAAAGATTGATAATTGTAAAAATAATCCAAATTGCTCATATACAAATAAAATTCAAAAACATAAACCATATGGATTTACAATCTATTTAGTATCTAGAGTAACTAATAAAATGTATAAACCTATTTGTTATAGAGCAAAAAATGAAGAGGAATTAATAAATGTACCAAATAAATTATTTGAATATTTAGATGAAATTTCAAAATATATAGCTAAAAAATATAATTCAAAAAATAAAAAGCCTATGAATTTAACTAATGAAGAAGAAATTAATTATCAGAAAACAAATATTTGTCACATTTGTGAAAATAGTGGTTTTGATAATGATAAAAGAATAAAAGTAAGAGATCATTGTCATTTAACAGGAAAATTTAGGGGTGCTGCACATTTAAATTGTAATTTAAATCTAAAATTCCCTCAAAATATTCCTATATTCTGTCATAATAGTTCAAATTATGATACACATTTGTTTATAAAAGAATTAGCTAAAAAATATGGTAAAATTGATTTGTTAGCTAATACAGACGAAAAATATATAAACTATTCAGTAAATTCTGGTTATGGTTATGAATTTGAAGGTGATAAACCTAGAAAATTTATAAAATTCTCATTTGTAGATACATTTAGATTTATGGCTACATCAATTGAAAAATTAGCTAAAAATCTTAAAGAATTTAAGCATATAAATAAATTTATAAAAGAAAATGATATAATTGAATATGATAATGAAACTTTAAAAATATTAACTTCTAAAGGTGTATTTCCATATGAATTTATTGATAATGTTGAAAAATTAAACTATGATAAAATATTAGAAAAAGATCAATTTTATAGTTGTTTAACTAATGAAAATATAAGTGATGATGATTATAAACATTATATAAAAGTTTGGAATAAATTAAAAATAAAAACATTAGGTAACTATTCAGATTTGTATAATATTCAGGATGTATTATTATTAGCTGATATATTTGAAAATTTTAGATCTGTTTGTTTAAAAAATTATCAATTAGATCCAGCACATTATCTAACATCACCATCACTAGCTTGGGATTCTATGTTAAAATTAACAAAAATTAAACTAGAATTAATAAGTAATTATAATATATATTTAATGATTGAAAAAGGTATTAGAGGTGGTATTTCACAATGTATAACTAGATATTGTAAAGCAAACAATAAATATACAAAAAAGTATGATAAAACAAAACCTGAAAATTATATGTTATATGTAGATGCAAATAATTTATATGGATGGGCTTTAAGTCAAAAATTACCTTATAAAGATATAACATGGATGAATCCTAATGCATATACATTAAATGAATGGGAAGAAACAATATTAGAATTAGATGAAAATGCTGAATATGGATATATATTAGATGTTGATTTAGAATATCCTATTGAATTACATGATGACCATAAAGATTTACCATTAGCACCTGAACATTATAATAATAAGCTTTGCACAACATTATTTGATAAAAAAGATTATGTTATTCATTCAAGGAACTTAAAATATTATCTACAAAAGGGAATAAAATTAAAGAAAGTTAATAGAGTTATAGCATTTGATCAAGATGATTATATGAAAAAATATATTGAATTAAATACTAAATTAAGATCCAAATCAACATCAGATTTTGAAAAAGACTTTTTTAAATTGATGAATAATAGTGTTTTTGGAAAAACTATGGAAAATGTTAGAAATAGATGTGATATTAAATTAGGTGATGAAAAGTTTTCATTAAAACAAGCAAAAAAACCTAATTTTAAAACATTTAGTATATTTGATAAAGACTGTATTGCTTCACATATGATAAAAGAAAAGGTTAAGTTTGATAAACCAATCTATATAGGATTTTCAGTACTTGATTTATCAAAATTACATATGTATCAATTTTATTATGAAAAATTAAAGAAGTTTGATCCAAATATAAGGTTATTATATATGGATACAGACAGTTATTTTATAGAATTTAAAAAGGATCCATATAAAATTATTAAAGAAAATATTAATGAATTTGATACAAGTGATTATAAGAAAGAACATGAATGCTATAGTGAAAAGAATAAAAAAATAATTGGTAAATTTAAAGATGAGTTAAATGGTGAAATATTAGAAGAATATTGTGGTTTAAGATCAAAATTATATAGTTATGAATTTAATAATAAAAATCCTGTAAAATGTAAAGGTATTAAGAAAAGTGTTGTTGATAAAACATTACATATGGATGATTTTAAGAAATGTTTATTTGATGATCAAGAACAATATAGAGAAATGACTTGTATTAGAAGTTTTAAACATGTACTATATACAATTACAATAAATAAATTAGCTTTAAGTAATAGAGATGACAAAAGATTTATTTGTGAAAATAAAATTGATACATTACCTTGGGGGTATAAAAATAATTATAAATAAATGGAAATTTTAATTGTTCCAAAAGAATTAATAAATAATGATTTTGATATAAAATTATATTTATTTAAAACTAAAATATCAAATAAATTTTTAATATATCTTTTTAAATATAAAAATTATTTTGTATATCATTATAAGTTTAATTTTATAATAGAACCATTTATAAATATAATAAAAAATTATGTTAAAGAAAGTTTTAAAGAAAATGATCAAAATTATATTAATAATTTATAACCATATGATATTGAATTTATACTATAATTTTATGTATATTTTTAAATATTTTCTTTAATAAATTTAAATATATTCAATAATTTATTGAATATCTAACATAAAAATATCTATAAATTTTACTTTATTATCATTATAAGTAAGACCCGTCTTTAAGACGGGTCTCAAATTTGTATATAATTTATTATATTTATGAATATTTTTGAATGTTTAAGAAGGGTAACATTTTGTTACCCTTAAGTTTTTATTGTATAAGGTTACCTCTTTTAAAAAATTTTAAAATAAATATTATAATTTATATGGGACCCATTTTGGGTCCTACCTAATTTTAATAAGTTTTGTATGTTTTTCATTATATGATAGGGGGGACAAATTGTCCCCTCTAAAAATATCTATAAATTTTAATCTATCCTTATTGTTTTCTACTTTTTTTATTTTAAAATTAATAAATATAAACCAGATTCATTAATAAATATTGTTTTAATATCTATTTTATTGACGCCCTGTTTTAGGGCATCTGAAAAACATGTTTGTACATCAATTTCTAGGGTGTCATAATTTGTGACACCTATAATTTTTATGTTAATTAATTTATCATCATTATGTAAATGTAACTGTTGGTTACACTTGATATTTTTTAAGTTTTATATATTTTTTTACATTATCAATTAAAACTTTTCTAGAATTTTTATATTTTAAAATATAACAAATATCTTTTCTTTTAAACCAAGGTTTATTTTGTTTATTAAATACAATTAATTTATTATTAAATATAAAATTATTGTTAGTTAAATCAATTATTGTTTTTATTATTTATGTAGATAAATTTTATATTACAAATTTTGTTTTAATCTTAAATATATAATACTTTTAATATTTTCATTATTTATTAGATTTCCATCACTATCTTGAATAGATATTATAATATTTTGAATTTTATATTTTTTAAAGGAATATAATCAATTTCATTTGGTTTTTCACTAATTTTTGATCCATATTCAACATTTGGATAAAATGAATATAAAATTTCTGATTCTTTATGTAAATGTGAATAATCTTTATGATTTTCAAAACTAGGATCAACTAAATTACAATGAATTTCAATAACATCAAAAGGTCTAATTTTTGGTAGTTTTATTCCTTTTGTTAATACATTTGGTTCAATCATTTTATCATCTAACCCTAATAAATCAATTATAATTGTTGTTACTATAATTTTAACAGGAGATTTTATTATAATATATGGTCCATCATTTTTTAATATAAAATCATTTTCATCAAATTTATTAATTTTCTTTTTAAATTCTTTTAAACTATTGATAAAAATATTTTTTATTTCTTCAATTGTATAATTTCCTTTATTTATATCAAAATATTGATCTATAATTTTATCATCTTCATCTTTAATAGAATATCCATAACAGTTTTTATAATCATTTGGTATATTTGATATAAAATTATCTGAATAAAATCCACTTAAACCAATACTATATTTTCCATCTAAATGTATTGGATGTTCTAATCTTAATTCTAGTTTGGATGAATGACCAATTATTTTAAATAATTTCATCTTATTTAAATGGAGAAATTTTTAGAAAAAAAAGATAATATAAAATTAGAATCATATGATAAAAATAATAAAAATGATCAACCTATTAGATTATTAATTATAGGAACAAGTGGATCTGGTAAAACTACATTATTATTAAATTTTATTTACAAAAGATTAATTCCATATTCAAATTTATATATTTTTAGTAAATCATTAGAACAACCATCTTATAAATTATTACAAAAAAGATTTAAAAATATAGAATTAAATATTAATAAACAAATTTCTTATTTTTCATGTGATGATATGATTCCACTAAATAAATGTAAACCAAATTCATTAGTAGTTTTTGATGATTGTATTTTAGAAAAACAAGATAAAATTAAAGAATATTTTATAATGGGTAGACATAAAAATATATCATGTATTTATTTATCACAATGTTATTCAAAAGTTGATATGCAATTAATTAGAAATAATTTAAATATGTTATGCATCTTTAAACAAAATGAACATTATATGAAAAAAATATATAATAATTTTGTTGGATCAGGTATGAAATTTGATAAATTTAAAACTATTTGTAATGATTGTTGGAAAGAAGACTATGGATTTTTAACTATTAATTTATTGAAAAAATCAAATGATGGAAAATATATGAAAAATTTTTCTGATATTAAATAATGATAATGGCTTGTTGTATGTTTGATTCAATAATTGATAGAATATTTATTTTATTAGTATTATTTATTTCATTAGTATTTATATATTTAATGAAAATTACAGAAATAAAGTAAAATGAATTGTGTTTAACATAATTAGTGTTTATGTTAACATGATTTGTGTTTGTGTTAACATGATTTGTGTTTTGTGTTAACATGATTTGTTTTTATGTTAACATAATTTGTGTTTGTGTTAACATGATTTGTGTTTTGTGTTAATATGATTTGTGTTTATGTTAACATGATTTGTGTTTATGTTAACATGATTTGTTTTGAACCTAAATTTTTCTTTGTAATAAATGGATAAAATATCTGTTAATGAAGCTAAAAAATTAGATGATATTGAGAAAAAATTAATAAAAGAATTTAAAAATCAAATTAAAATTGAAGATAATTATGAAAAAATTAAACAAAAAGCATATGAACCTATAACATCAGCAATTGGTAAAGTTGAAAATAAAATTGGTGAAGTCTTAAATGAAAATAAAAACCTTATGGAATTGGTACCTGTTGTTAATAATTTTGCTAATATGTCAATACCAGAAACTGAAGAATTAAATTTACCTTCAAGTACTCCATTTAGACCAATCAGACAACCAATAATTCAAGAAGAATCGACATTTATTGACCCAAATTTAATTTCACCTCAAACATTAGATAAAATTATTGGTCCATTAGCACAAAAATATTTACCAAGAACAAAAGATGATAAATTTGGTTTATATTGGAATAAACATAAAAAGTCATTTATGATTGGTGATAAAATAACTGTAATTGATAATGATGATTTAATAATTGATGATAAAAAATATAATGGAACACATGGATTATGGAGATTGTTAACTTATGAAAAGAAACCAGATAATAATTTATATACACAAGATGATTTAAATAATTATTCAAAGATTTTATGGGAAACTAATTCAATTTATAAAAATAATGATCCAAATAGTAAGAAACCAAAATCTAGTAAAGGTGATAAATATATTAATTTAATTAAACATATTTGGGAATTAAAAGGTGAAATTGAAGGTTCAGGAATCAGACAATATACAGAAAATAAAATTGAATATAGATTTATAGATGATTTAAATAAATTAGATAATATTATTAATTATATATATGCACAAGAAAAAGCTGGTAATAATAATTTTTTAAATGAAAAGAAAGCAATTAAAGACTTTATATGAAATAAATTAGATGAATTAATTGAAAAACCTGAAGGAATTAAGTATTTAAAAAGAATTTTGGCAAATATTTCATCACCATTATTAAAAGATGGATCAGGTATTTTAAATGATGTTATAAATAATTTACCTTTTGAATTACATGTACCTGGTTATCAATATCTAGGGCCTGGAACTAAATTAAATAAAAGAGTAAAAAGAGGTGATCCTGGAATAAATGATTTAGATAAAGCTGCTAAAGAACATGATTTATTTTACAGAGATCATAAAGATACAAAATCTAGAAATGAAATAGCTGATAAAATTTTACAAGATAAAGCATGGGATATAGTAACATCAAATGATCATGGAATTGGTGAAAGATTAATTGCATTACCAACATCAGGTGCTATGTGGATGAAAAGAAAATTTGGTATGGGTTTAGAAGTAGGATTAAAATTTTAATAAAATTAATTATGTTAATCTATATTATAAAAAACTATAAATTTTTTTCTTTATAAATGGAAAAAACAAATATAAACTTGACAGATAATCAAAAATCAAAAATAAAATTAGCATTTAAAAATAAAAGATCAGTTATAATTCAATTTAATATTGATCAATTTAATGAAAATGGAAAAGATATTATATTATTATCTAAAAGACAAATAAATAAACTAAATAAACATAAAAAATTAAATAAAGGATTAAGATTTGAATTTTCATATAATCAATTAAAAGAAATAAAAAATGGTGGATTACTAAAGGAAATTTTAGATTTTGCTGATAATATACCTATAGTTAAAAATTATACACCAAATGTTAGAAAAGGAGCAAAAGTAGTAAAAGAATCTATAATTCCTAAATTTAGAAATTTTGTTGATTGGTTAGATCATGAATTAAAAAATGTAGAAGGATCTGGTTAAGATAAAAAAACATTAAAATATATGAAACAAAATTACAAAAAAAATTTGAACCATTAACATTAGGTGAATTAGAAAAATTATGTAAAAATATAAAATATTTTAGAGGTGTATTTATGAGAGATATATTACCTAATAAAGTTAATAAATTTGAATGTGGAATTATAAATTTAGATTCATTTGATGGAAATGGAACTCATTGGGTTTGTTATTATAAAAAAGATAAAATTAAATATTATTTTGATTCATATGGAAATATAGTTAATAAACCACCAATAGAATTAGTTAAATATCTAGGAAAAGATAATATATTTTATAATGATAATCAAATTCAAAATTATAATGATCCACCAATTTGTGGTCATTTATGTATTTTTATATTAAATGAATTAAATAATAATAAAAAATTTGATAATATAATAAATAAATTAATCCTTAATAAATATGGATTCACAAAATATATTTGATCTGTTTGGAAGACAGAAAAAACATCCAATTAATATTAAAGAAGATTATATAAATTCTAAATTAAATATATTTTTTAATAATTTTAGTAAAAGTTTTAAGAGTCATGTAAAAAAGACTGAAAATCTAGTAAATGCTATTGGTTTATCAAAAAATTATATAAGTATTAATGGTAAAAGAATTGTTAATGTTAAACCAAGTATAAATAAATATGATGTTGTAATAAAATCAGAATTAGATGAAGTTTTAGATTCAATTATTAAAATTGGTAATGATCATTCAGAAACTAAAAAAGATTTAAATAAAATTACAGACTTTTTAATTAATATTGGAAAATATGTTGAAAATTTAGAAGAAAAATTAGAAAAAGAACTAAAATTTCTATTTGATGGAGTCAATGAATCCATAAAAGAATTAAATGCTGAAATAATACTAATTAAAGATGATATAGATAAATTACAATAATTATTTTATATAAATGGAGTTGATTTATTGTCTTAAATGTAAACAAAAAACTAATTCTAAAGATATTCAGATAATAAAATTGAAAAATATAAATGTCATTAAATCAAAATGTTGTATTTGTAATTCAAAGAAAAGTTGTTTTACAAAATTTTCTCCCTAATAAATGGCTCTATACAGTTCATTTGATTTATTCATTATCAGAAACCAAAATCAATTAAACAAAGATGATTGGGATGATATTTCTGAAAAATATGAGTTGAGTATTAATATGATGAGATTGTTTCAAAATAAATTAAATTGGCAAAAAATTGCTCAACATCAAAATTTAACTATAGATTTTATTACTGAATTCATAAATTATCAATTAAAAGATTATATTGATTTGATTTGTAAATATCAAGATTTAACTGAATATTTCATTCATGATTATGCATTTACATTAAATTGGGAATTAATTTTAGAACATCAAAAAATATCAGCAAAATTTATTCTTGATCATTCTACTGAAATTGAATATTTTAAAAGTAAAAATGAAATTGATACATAAAAATTATAAAATTTGACATCATAAAATTATAAAAATTTTACTTGTTTTAAAAAAGCTTTTGATTTAAAAAAATTATCCTTAATAAATGGCTGATTACAAAAAATATGTAAATGATATTGAAAGAGCTGAATACAAAAATTTCTATCCATTATCTAAATTACATTTAAATGAACCTAATAAAAAAAACTGAATTTAATATAGATTTTGGAGATGGATTTTGTACTTCTAAATTTCAATTTTATATATCTGGTAAATTGACTAAATCTGATGGAAATGCATATGATAATGGTGCTAATATAAAATTAATTGATAATTTTGTTCCATTTTTATTTTCAAAAATTGAAGTAAGAAAACATAATAAATTGATTGATGAAATTGAATATCCTGGTCTATTAAGTACAATTAAAGGTACTATAACTTATTCAAAATCAGAAATAAATCAGATAAATAATGGTTTTGAATCAAATTTTAAAAATAAATTTGAAGCAATTGGTAATTTATCTCATTTTGGATTAGGATTTTTTGAAAATGTAAATATTCCAATATACAAAGGAGGTTTTAATATAACATTTATTAGATCAGAAGATAATGATGCAATTTTTAGATGGAAAACTAAAAAGGCTGATGGATCTTATGATAATGCTACATTACCAACTGAAGGTAAAATAACAATTGATGAATTTTTTATTAGAGTTCCTATAATTGAATACAAAACAACAAGTAAAATTCAATTAATTAATGAACTAAGCAAATTTGAAAAAGTAAATTTTCATTTTAATCATTGGCAATGCATTGAACAAAAAAATATTACAGGAAAGAATTTAAGTTTTGATATAACAAATATCTATAGAAATATTTATAATCCAAAATTTATTATAATTGGATTTCAAAAATCAAGAACAAATGATCAGTTATTTGATACTTCTAAATTTGATAGTATGTATGTAAAAAATATAAGAGTAAAACTAAATGGTCATTATTACCCTGATGAATTGGAAAATTTTGATATAAACAATGAAAAATTTAGAATTATGTATGAAATGTATCAAGATTACAAAAAAGTTTATTATATTAGTAGTAAAATGTATTATAGTCCAACAGAATTTCTAGATAATAGACCAATTTATGTAATTGATACTACAAAAAATCCAACAAATATTTCAAGTTCAAAAAATGATATTATTATTAATGCAGATTTTGATTATGATATAGTAGCTACTAGTAAAACAAATTGTTATATTATTATTGTATCTGAAAAATTACTTGAATATAATATAATCAAAAATGATATTACTGAAATTATTTAGAATGAATTATTACTATTTTAGTCAAATTTATTGAAAAAATACTATTAAAATTTTAAATTACCTTATGAAAAGTCGACTATTAATTTTATTGAAAAAATACTTATAAAATGTGATAATTTTACTTGTTTTTAAAAAAATTTTATTTTGTAGAAAATTTAGGCATATTTGTTAAAAATTTCATTAAAATTGCATATTTTTTAAGACAATTTGACAAAAGCTGAAAATTGGCCAAAAAATGGCAAAAATATTGCATAATTGTATTAAAAAACTGTGAAATTTGTTTGATTTTTGATTGTCTCCAAAAGTGTCCTAGAAGTAACATGATACTATCTACTTATATGTATATATATATATATATATATATATATATATATACATATATATCAATTTGAACGAACGGTGTTTTTGGCTTCTAGGGACCTCAAAACGAAAAAGTATCATGGTCCCGGGCTAAGGTCTTACCTTGACTACTACCGTAATAGCGTATTCCCTATAGGGAAATTCGCTAAAATGAAAAAAAACACCTGGAATTATCGTGAGTTTGGACCTACATATCAAATTTCACCAAAATCAGACCATTGTTGGGGTATTCTCTAGCTCTGTTTACATCCACACACACACACACACACACACAGACAGACATCACTCTGAACCACTTTTTTGGACTCATGGGTCACAAAAACGGATAAATCCACCAACTCAAATTCGAAAATTTTGATGAAAACAATACTTTCTCCATATACTATGGTATAGAGGGAGAAAGTAAAAATGTAACTTTTAGACCTATTTCTGCAATTTGTAGATCTCAAAAACAACAAATAAAAAGGTTAGTTCAATGTAGTTTTCCTTTTTTTTTTTTTTTTTTTTTTTGCAAGACACCATTAGAGTTTCCTTGTTTGACCTGATTATTATCTTTCTAAAGGACTCCGCATCATAGTCTAAAATTAACATTGATCTTTTTTGCATTTTTCATTCTTTTATATATCCCATAAAATTTTTGTTCATTTTTCTCTAAAAATATAACTTAAAACAGGACTCATTCTCACAGACAGGCATTAAGCCTTTGTGGGAATTAATTTCACTTATCATATTTACCGTAGCATATAAGAACAGTACCTACCAGGTTAACCAAGCCCTGCTCGTTGGTTTTAATTCACTTTAGTTATAGTGTCATGGTAATAAAGCTATTAAATTTCCACCAACAACCAACTGTACCTCTCCACAAATAACAGCTGTTTCAAAAAGACTGCTTAACATTAATGTTCCTTTATTTTTTTGTTCACCTTTTGTTACTATTTCGTTACCAAAATAGCAACCCATAAGACTAATGTTAAAAATTACGATTTTTTAACTTAAATTTAGACCAAATTTGATTTTTCCTAGGATTGAGACTGTTTTTAAATTTATTTTTTGTGCGGAAACACTCTTAAATGCCAAGTTTAAGCAAAATCTACCCACTAGATTTTGAGATTGTGGAACACACATCCCTTCAGACATTGCTCGTATTATAGTATAGGATTTAATACAGAACTGTTAAGCCGCGTCCGCACTGGGCGAACATTCGTGGCGAACTTGTTCGACGAACACAAAATCAACAAACATTCTTAACGAACAATTAACCGGCCATATGATTTACACTCTAAAAGGTTAGCAACGAACAAACAAATGTTTGGAAGAACTTTGTTCGGCGAACATGTTCGGCCAGTGCGGACGCCGTAACTGTATAAAATGTAATTATGAACAATGTGAATTAAATATGTCTTTGATTTTGCTTTTTGAGATACAAAACAAAGGTAAAAGGAGTAAAATGAGCCCATGTGGAATTTGTGTAGTAATGTGTTTTATATATATTTTTTTAAGAATTAAAAACTTTTTTGGCGGCAACTCATCAATTTTAAGGGGCAACATGTTAAAAAAGAGTATAAAACCGTAGAAGTAGAAAACTCAGAAAAATTGGCACAACATTTTTGTTAATAGTGCTATAAACCTTATATGAGCCCTCCAACAGCATGTAGGTCAGAGTCTTAGAGTTAGTGGGAGGTATTAAATATCTTCAGTTTACCTTGTAAACGGAAAAGTTACGGAGTAAACATCACTCCTATATTTTTTCTTTATTTATGACTATTTACTGAATTTATTTGCTACCATTAAAAAGCTTTTTACAGTTCGGGTGGGCACTGGCCAAACATGTTTGACAAACAAAGTTCTTAAAAACGCTTGTTTGTTCGTTGCTAACCTTATAGAATGTAAATCATATGGCCGGTAATTGTTCGTTAGGAATGTTTGTTGATTTTTTTTGTGTTCGCCATGAATGTTCGGCCAGTGCGGCCGGGGCTTTAGAAAGCATATAAAAAGTGTTACAGTATTTTAAGTCATTAGACATTAAATGTTAGAGATGGAAAGTTCTGATGTTGTTCTTATGGAGTTAATTTATTTAATCAGATATTAAAAACAATAAACTTTCCAAATGTGCCTGACGAGGTTGAAATAGGAGAAATAGGTTAATACAAATTATTTATTGCTTTCATACACATCATTTTGTCACTCTCAGCAAAATTTTGAAACTCAATAATTTTTCTTTAAATACATCTTTATAAATTTGTACAAAGCACCAGGGGGACCGAGCTTAAGCTCGGTAAAATTATTACTTTTGTTCTCACACAAAGCTCGTTCGCTTCGCTCACTGCCAAGCCGACGGGTGCTGCACTTTGTTATAATTTTCTTAAACTACAGGTTAAAGATGTAACTAATTGGTTTATATCTACAGTTATCAGCTGATTTTTGTTCAATTAATAAAATCTCCATAAGGATGACATTTAAACTTTGTTTAAACTTGGTTAGTTTATTTTGAGTTGTTCTTTGTTACAGGTTACATTAGCTACAATTTTTACTTTTAGCGAATTTCCCATAGGGAATAAGCTATTACCGTAGGTCTCATGGTAAGACCTAAGCCCGGGACCATGTTACTTTTTCGTTTTAAGGTGCCCAGAGACCAAAAATAATAGTCATTAAAATTTTTATATATATATATATATATATATATATATGTATATATATGTATATATATGTATATATATATGTATGTGTCCCTAGACACGATAACTTTCGTAAAAATGGTCCGATCGACACCAAATTTGGTAGAGATATGTAATCCTACGTTTATTCGGATGAGTTCGAAAACCAGACATATCAACCTACCGGAAGGGGTAGTTTTGGGGGGTTTTGTACCCCAAAAATGGGTTTTTTGCATTTTTCATATGTAAATTTAAAAAATTTTAAACTTTTATCTTGACCATTGGATTTAGCTCAAAAAAACACACAATTTAGTATTTTGAAGCTTTGTTCTATCTCTATTGGTTACCGAGATATTACAAAGTCTAAAGACAGTACATTGTCTTTTGGGGCTCCAATGTTAATCTTATGGAGGATAATGATGTGTTAATATTTCACTTATTAACCAATATTTTTGGATGAAACTTGGTATTTAGCTTCATTTTGTTGAGATTCATCCATTTAAGGTAAAAAATCTCGGTTTTTTTACTTATCATGGCAGCAAACCTGCATACTCTTTTCCCATGTTAATCTTATGGAGAATAGGCAAACTCTTTTATTTATGGACAGTATTGATGAAACTTACTATATGGCTTTATATGGTCGAAATAAATTTTTTCTATGCTAAAAACCTACTTTAAGTGTCCCCCATGGCAGCACACCTGCATACTCTTTCCCTATATTTATCTTAAGGAGAATAGACATTTACTTCCCTATTTATGAGCACGTGATGAAATTTTGTTTACAAGTTTAGACGAAATATACTATATTATCTAACCACTGGTAGCAAGTTTATAAGTATCTGACAATAACTAACAATGCAAAATCAATGTATTTATGGAGAAAAATCTCAATAACTCTGTTTAGGGTTAATCATATGGAGAATAGGCTAACTCTTTTATTTATGGACAGATATAGATGAAACTTAGTATATGGCTTTATGGTCCAAATAAATTTTTTTATGCTTAAAATCTACTTTTAGTGTTCCCCATGACAGCATACCTGCATACTCTTTCCCTATAATTATCTTAAGGAGAATAGACATTAATTTATTTCCCTATTTATGAGCACGTGATGAAATTTTGTTTACATGTTTAGCTGGTCAAAATTAATATTACTAATTTGGAAATTCGCTGAGTACGCAGGTCTGCTGCGACGGGGGGGTATTTTGTTTTTGTTATTTTCAGTTACTTGTTTGAATATATTTGTTTTATTGGCAAAAGGTTTGTTTAATTATATTAGAACGAATCTAAATAAGGTGATAAAATCATAATCGTATCATCAATATGATAGCAATTTCTATCGAAATTTCCACATCGATAATAACGGTGGAGACGGATAACGAAGTTTCGCCTAGGTAGGCGTATTGGGTATGCAGTTTTTAATATTTATAGTTTTGTGAGCATATTCTTTATTTAGACAGTATTTCGGGGAAACTTCGTTATCCGACTCCACCAATATCATCGATGTAGAGATATCGATATTGCAATTATTCGATAGTTGTAATCCTTTGAGTTAAGATATGCGTAGTACAATCATATTGTAATTTATTTAGGCCTATACTATACTCATAATAATAATCTAACCTAAAAATCAAACGTAAACCTCCGTCACTTTTATTGATAGCGATGTTTATAACAACAAAATCAATGGTGTTTGGAAACATTTAAAACGCATATTCCCTCAATACAAAAGCTAAAAGTACCTTTCTGATTCGTATTTGGCTGCATTTTTGTGATGCCATTTTAGGTCTAACAAAGTCTGTTTCTTATGACAATTAAGAAACACTTGCATAATAAACTTGGGTAGTTTATTTTATGTTGTTCTTTGATAATGTTACATGTAACATTAGCTAAAATTTGTAGCTGTTCTTTTCCGTTACTTTTTTGCAATATGTATTTGTTTTATCGACAAAAGGTATGTTTAATCATATTAGAACAAAACTAAATCAGGTGATAAAATCGGGAGCGTTTCATTACTTCCAGGTTTCACAACTTCCAGGTCGCTAAAATTTAATAAATATTAACAACCTCACTACTACCAGGTATCACTTCTCCCAGGTCTGATTATTTCAATACAAAATTATAAGAAATCATAACTTCCAGGCATCAAAACTTCCAGGGATCACAACTACCAGGTCTTTGATATAAATAAAGCGAGCGCCTCACTTCTACCAGGTCTCACAACTACCAGGTGTACAGTCTGAGTCAAAACCCGCATGATGCAAGTAGGTAGGTTGCCTCGCTCACGTTGCAGGCGCTTCCGCGGCAGTCGTCACCGCCGCGCACTTCTAATCATATTTCAACTTTAGCTTGAACTTTAAATCTCTAGATCAATAAAACAATCAGTTAATTACATTAACTTGAATTGAAGTTAAATTACAGTTTAATTGCAATATTATACATTATGAAGTTATTGACTGGGGTTATCACTTTGTCTTAGATTTCGTTAATAGTTTAAAGTATTACGATATTCATACAAATGTTTATGAGTAGGTTTTGTGGTATGAGATTAGTTGTTAGATTGTTTTTTTGTTTTATTTTTTTAGAAAATAAATATTTTAAATTAAATTTAAATACAGAGCAGTAACAAGTTATCTATTTAAAAATAGACGTTGGGGTTTCTTTCGTTCTCCATAATTAGTTTTTTTGACGGATTTTAACGTTTGAGGAGTCAAATTAAATTGATATAATTTATTTGCCTTTGATCCTTTACAAGAAATGGGCATTGTCATACAAAAAATACGTCAAAATTGAAATACTTAAATACTTATATTAATATTGCACAGAACTCAAAACGCTATATCTAAATTACTGTTCATAAATCCAGCAGAAGAATCAAATGGATTTGGTTACAGCCATTTTATTACCTTATTTTTTAAATTGGTAAGTGTAGTGTCCAGGGCTGACTGGCTGATTTTATATAAAAAATGTATACAATTTACAAGGTATGATGTTACAGTTTTAGTTAGTCGGAGCTGCGGAATGTCAAGTTTCAGACATTTTCTTGTTGAGCGTGTGTGAATTTATTGGCAATTAAATTAAAATAATGGTCGTGTAGTATTGATAAGAAATTAAGAGTCTGCAGTACCCCAGCCATCTTGGATTTTTAGTACCATAAGAAAAATGTTGAGTTAAAAATATTACTATTAGGTGTCTACTTTATCTCGATAATCTTGCTTTGGATTCTCGTGAATCAAAAATATGTTCACCATAGTGGTATGGCGGTTCATATGACGTGGATAAATTTTCAATAAACCTACTACAAATTTTTTTTTTTTTTTTTTTTTTTTTTTTTTTGAGGGAGAGGCGGAAAAATGCATTACGCACACAGGTGGCCAGCCTGTAGTGTGGGGCTCCCCTAAAAACGGATTTACCCACTAAAAAACCTCCTCTACTCTTTAGGAATCTAACCTGGAATTGTTTGTCACATTACGTCAGGCTAGGCCTAAATTTGGCTTACGCCCGTGGGGCTCGCTCCTTATCCAGCCGCTCGATCAACGGATCTGGGCCACTTCGCGGTCAAGATCGGTTTTCTTTTCCAGGAGGATGCCCCGGACGAACTGTGACAAACAATCCCAGTTGCCCTCATCCTCCAAAATCTTTTGGCAGACTGAGTCCACCGAAAATGCACCAAAGATTTGTGTGGCCTCCAGGCGGGGCCCTTCCCAACGGGGACAGCGGAAGAAAGTGTGTTCCGCATCGTCGGGAACACCCGGGCAATAAATGCAGTCCGGTGAACCGGTCTTTCCCATCCGGTTAAGGTACGACCGAAAGTAGCCGTGACCTGTCAAAAATTGGGTCAGGTAGTAGTCCACCTCCCCATGCCGCCGTTCCACCCATGGTTGGACCTGCTTGATAAGTCGCGCAGTCCATCGTCCTCGGGTGTCGTGCTCCCAGCTGTGTTGCCACTGCTGGAAGGTTCGGGAGCGCTCTTCTGTTCTTGCCGCGTCCTTGCCGATCTCGCCACGTCTCTGATAAATCGCTTTCCTCTCCCCTGCCAAGAGCTTGACAGGGATGACTCCGGCGACCACCAGGACGGCAGGCTCGGACACTGTCCGGTAGGCGGAACACACCCGGAGCCCAGCTGGACGCTGAACCCGGGCGAGTCGCAACCTGTAGCACTCCTTATCTAGAGCGCCTGCCCACACCTCTGCCCCGTAAAGGAGCACGGACTGGACCGCGGACATCAACAGACGTCTTCTGCTGAATCGGGGACCCCCGACATTGGCCATCAGCCTACTAAGGTGAGTAACTACCTTAGCGGCCTTGTCCGCCGTACGGAAGATCTGTTCCTCCAGCTTAACTTGGTGTCCACCATAACCCCAAGGTATTTGGCGGCACGAGTTGATGTGACCACCTCCCTTCCCACTCGAAACGGGACGACGGTGTCGATCCTCTTCTTCGTGAGAATCACGATCTCCGTCTTACTAAGAGCAAGCGAGAGACCGTGATCGGACATCCAGTTGTTGACAACCCGCATAACTCGGTTCAACTTTAGTTGGGCCAACTCAACGTTGCGTGCAGCAATGAGAGCTGCGACGTCATCGGCGTACCCAACCAAAGTGGTTTCCTCAGGCATCTTGGACCTCAGGAGGCTGTCATAGGCAACGTTCCAGAGATCCGGGCCGAGTATTGAACCTTGTGCAGTACCAGAAGTGACTTCCATCGTCCGCGTTCCGTCCCTCGTGTCATAGATCAGGCTTCGAGAGCGTAGATAATCCTCGATGAGCCGCAACAGATATGCAGGAATACGAAAGGTGTTGCGAAGCGCATCCAACATATCGACCCACCTCGCCGAGTTGAGGCATTCTTGACATCAAGCGTAACAAGAAGCACTACTCGGCGGGAGAAATGGTTGTGGCTCTCGGCTCTCTCCACAGCTCTCTGAACTTCGGTGACAGCGTCGATCGTTGACCGTTCCTTTCTGAAGCCGTACTGACGGGGGCATAAGTCCCCGGCAGCTTCCACGGCAGAAGTCAGGCGGGAACGGATCAGCTTCTCGAACAGCTTCCCAGCCGTGTCCAACATGCAGAGAGGCCTGTGGGACGACGGCAGTTCGGGATCACCTTTGCCCTTGCTGATCAGTACAAGCCTGGCTGTTTTCCAGGGAGCCGGAAACACCCCTTCCACCAAACAGGCATTGTACATTCTCAACAAGAAGTCAGCGTTGATTGAAAATACTTTCTTTAAAGCCTCACTGGGAATCCCGTCCGGGCCAGGAGCCTTGTTGCTCCTCAGGGAGAGAACGGAGGTTTCCAGCTCCTCGAAAGTGAAGAGTGGACCAGAGTGGACCTACTACAAATGGTTTAACATTGTTTTAAAATGGTGTTAATATATATTTATATTTTATTAGTAATTTAAATCGATATATTTATCAATTTTATATCACCTCAAATGAAAGATACTATGGTAAAACTTAAAATGACATCTAGTTTGAAATTTTCAGACGAAAAACAAACTCACTGTAGTGTTTTTTATTTAACATTGTTCTTATGGGACAAAATACCAAATACAAAATGCGGAGGTGCTGCAGACTCTTAAAGGTGCGCTCTACCCATCTGCCGCGGGCGGATGCAAAGGTTTGAATCTCCGTGTTTGTCGCCCCAGTTGTAAACCGGTTTAAAATATTTTGGTGTCATTATTTTCGTAATATAATTTTGTACTCCACTATCGTCTTAAAATTTCGATATTAATTAAAATTACTAAGCAGGGTGCTTGCTAATAATGTTGAAATAAGCGTTTTTGTATCAAGTTTTAACGTATTAAAAAAATTTTTTTAGAAAAAATAAGACGATACGTGAGTACAATATAATCTTAAGAACAAGAATCTGCAATAAGATTGGTAAAAAGTGTATAGATAACGATGCAAGAAGGGAGATGCGAAAGGTCAATTTCAAGAACATCGTTAGACCACCTATCTATTTCGCACTGAAACGAAAAAAAGCATTAAAGTAACCAAATTTAAAATCACCCGTCATATATTTTCCAAAATGTGACATTCCGCGTACAGCGGCAGTTAACAGTCTCGCTCGACGATTTTGACACCCAGGTAGAGCGCACCCTTAATAAATGGCTGTCGGACAAAGAATTATTATGTCAGTACCAAGCTGGTTTCAGGAAAGGCTATTCCACTATTGACAGTGTGTTTATTCTTTCGAATTTTGTAAATTAAGTTTAAATAAGAAAAGGTGAAAACTACATACATTTTTCATTGATTTTACAGCCGCTTTTGATACAATTGACCAAAAAGCACTGTTTTATAAACTATCTTGCCTTGGAATATCCACACACATGATACGTGTGCTGAGTGATTTGTATGATAAAACTTTAGCGTCCGTGTGGTGCAAAGATGGAACAACGCAGTATTTTGAAACAGATGTAGGCTTAAAACAAGGTTGTATTTTGTCTCCTTTGTTATTCAGTTTATTTGTAAACGATATTGTGGACTCATTAGGAGGAGGGTGTCTTTTTGGAGTCATTAGAATAAAAGCATTGCTTTATGCAGATGATATTGTTATGATCGCTCCAACTGCCACTAGCCTACAATTAATGATGAATGACGTAGAAAACTATTGTCAGCTTTGGAATTTAAAAGTAAATTTAAATAAGTCAAAGATCATGGTTTTTAGAAACGGAGGGAAACTAAGTAAAAATGACAAATGGTACTTTGGAGGTAAAATAGTTGAAGTGGTTACTAGTTATAGATACTTAGGTCTTAATTTAAACTCGAAATTAACTTGGGAGACTCACTTAAAAGAAAAATGCGCTTCGGCAAAATTGGCAATAAATTCGATTTGGAGAAATTTCATGAACCAAAATAATGTACCCCTGAGCAGAAAGTTTATATGTTAATTTGTATAATAGTAAGAGCTATTCTATGTTATGGATGCCAGATTTGGGGTCTATGGGAGGGTGATTATGTAAATGGTGTTCTTATATTTTTCATAAAAAGAATTTTTGGTTTGGCCAGTAACATACCGAAATACTCCCTATATCTGGAAACTGGCCTTGACGAGGAATATATTTATACATTAAATGTGCATTTAGGATATATTTCATGTGTTCTGTCCTTACCGCAGAACCGCTTACCGTACCTTTTAAGATAGCCCAGATAATAATCAGTAAAAATATTTATTGGTGCAGAAAATGGAAGGCTATAGCTAGAAATTACGGAATAAATTTGGTGATTGAAATGAGACACATTGATAAAACTCATAATCAGATGTTGGCAGTGGTGGAGGCGGTGAGGAGGGGGGGGGAGGCATTAAGTTGTCCAGGCGGCTCGTGCGCCACCACGTACGCTGCCCTGGATTATGACCTTGGAGATAAGCACTATCTCACTGATCAAGTCCCACAGATAGCTAGGCGATGGATTCTCAAAGCTCGCACAGAATCAATTCCTACTCTAGTAAAAAATCTTAAAATGATGCACTGTTGGCTAATTTGTTCTACATATTATGAAAAATGAAAAATAAATTGGAAAGGTGTTTTGGTTTCTGTATAAATCATGATAAAAGAAGCAAGCTAACTAGCATTATAGGGTATTATCAGTATTATCGACGCTAATAACGACGCTAATAACGACCGTTGTCCTTGAAGCGACTGCGACTGGCGCGGCTAGCGACTATCGCTGGCGACTATCGCGGGTCCGGTCTGGGGGCAGGTTCAGTCGCAGTCGCGGAGCGATTGGTGTCATTTTTCATGTGTTTAGTTATTCGTAATTTCTTCAATGAATACGGAACTGCAATGAAGATGAAAAGCTTCATAAGGCGTCTTTTATATTAACTAGTGTGCTTATTGCTTGAAATCGAGCAATTTAATTTAAACTATGACGTGTTATTGTTAAATTTAGGCTATTGCGTTTAGTTTTCCGACCAATCCAATAGTGATTAATTTACCCAAAACTACACATATTTACACCCGTACATTAAAAGATTTTGAATGCTCAACTTAATCCCATTATGCCTAATAATATTCGAATGGTGAAATTTCACATTTTAATTTTAGATATTGCCCTCAATTAATTTTTGATTCTCATCAATTTTTGGTGAAACCAAGTACAGATAAACCCTAACCATCCAACGACACAAAAACTTCGGTTGAGAATTATAGGTCCATTAAAATATATATATATATATATATATATATATATATATATATATATATATATATATATATATATATATGTCCCTTTAGCCAGCGTGTTAAATAAGTATAGATATATTAAAATAGCCTTCTTGTCTAGTTGAACAATATGTCATGAGTACCAATTCATGCAGCAAATAATATTTCCATGACATCTTCGTCATAGACATCCTCACCTGAAAGGTAATTTTTGTTTTACTTCTGCTTCAAACTCATGGTACATTATTTAAAACTCCAATTCAGCATAACAATGCACTAGAATCGCTCTTTAAAAATCGCTTCAGGGACAACGACGTGATTAGCGACTATCGCTGAGCGACTATCGCTCAGCGATTATCGCTCCGCTACTATCGCAAGAGTCGCTTCAGGGACAACGGGCCGTAGGAAGGGGCGTGGAGGGGCGATCGGGACTTTTTTCCTCCCTACCGCGCCAGCCCAGATCTGCATTATTACACGTTAGAGGTGTTGCCAACCTCAAGCATTTGAAATGTCCCGTTACCGAAAGTTACCACGAAAGTGCTTGGTATTACTCGACGTAGCCTAGTGCACTTACTACATGGTTGGTCTTATGCCACAAATAGGTCCCCATTGAAGTTTTGCAAAATTAATTTTCTTTATATTACTAGAAGAAAAGCTGTTTGTCGTCATATCCTGCCACCAACGTAGTTCCCAGACCTAGGGTCTCCCTCCTATTAGGCCTAGGCATTTATCGTCCAGCTAATATAGGTATAGGTGTCATCAAATATCTCTGCCCCAACATACTACAACTGTAGATATTTTTGTCAGGGGTTCTTCGGCAAGAAAATATACAAAATATCTATACTTATTTAATACGCTAAGGGTTTTTTTTTGTCTTGTGAACTCCTCCTACAATTTTCAACCGATTTTCAAGTTTTTGGTGTCGTTGGATAGGGCTTGGTCTGCAGTTGTTTCCGCCAAAAATTGATGAGAATTGGACTGAAAATAAAGGAGATATCCACCATCGAAATCTCAAAATTTCCTATTTAAATAACATTGGGACTGAATAAAGCATTTGAAACATCTGTTATTAATCAGCTGTAAATACGTGTAGTTATTGGCGATTGAAGATATTCACATTATTGGATTGGTCGGATGTCATTGATTTAGAGCTAAAGTAACATTTGTACTGTATTTAAATAAATTGCTCGATTTCGAGCAACACGTATACTAGTATGATATAATTTATTGATAAGTCCTGTCATATATTAAGTTATTTATTAGGATGTTTCATTTTGAGACAAAGCCTATGCATTATAAGCTCGTACACCAGATATATTCAAGCTCTTCCAGTTTATATTATTTCATGAATTACTGTATTACTAAAATTGTTGTTTTACTGTCTACCACCCCAAGCATAAAATATGATATTGTTTAAAAATGTACACTAATTGTTTAAATCAATGTCTGATTATGTTCTTCCTGTAGGGTTACTTACTGTGGTATTCTATATATTAAATACGCGGTTGTAACGCTACGTTTTCAGCAACTACTGATTTAAGTCTCATGATTTAAGTCTCAAATTAAAGGTAATAATGCGTAGATTTGCAGAATCTCTTTTAAGTGTATGATTACCCTTGGGGTTACACCCTACAACTCTTCAAAAGTTTGGGTCAATGCATTTCTCATGGAAGACTAAAATTTGAATTGTTAAGCAAAATTTAATGAGTTAGCTGTGATAAAAAATTGTTATTGTTTCATATAACCTCAATTTTTAAATATGGCGTCCTGTGTTCGTAATCAAGGAGGCTTATATTTAGTACCGATATAATATTTGATGGAAACTGATTATTTTGATCCGAATAATTTATTCTATTATAAATTACAATTCTATTATATTCTAACGGCAGTTTTCTCAGAGATGCGAGTGGTGTCATTTTATTCAACATTTTAATCTTGACCAACGCACAGTTGATGCTGTACGTCAAACATTTCAACACAATCCTCGGTCCTAAATGGCCTCGGTCACCAGACGTGACCCCTCTGTATTATTTTATTTAAGGGTTTATCAAGTGTGCTCTACTCCAGTTCCTAATTTTGAGACAAGAGAGAGAATAATAAATGCAGTGACGTCCATTACTGAAAAAATGTTAACCAAAACATGGGACGAAATAAAAAGTCACCTAGAATATAATATTAGCGCACTCAGGGGCGGCTCATGAGTTTCTTAGCGCCCGTGCAAAGACCAAATTTGCCGCCCCCCATCGCTTTCCAAAACCATGCTATCGACGAACACTCCCTTCCCCAACAACCCACCCAATCACCAGACCCTGCTCCCTTTTTTAGTAACACATGATAAGAATGACACTTACGTGCGCCCCAAATTCACATGCAATCTCGTAATATGTTGGAAAATATTTATTTTTAAATAATTAATTTTCAAGAGTTTCTTGGAATTAAGGCCCCGGTCTACCTGAGCACCAACGACGTTACCGAATGCCGCCTCGCGGCCGTAGCGCTAGGCGAGTTTGATGGCTGCAGAGGTTTACGGGGATCGTGTTTTAAAACTATCCAATTAAGATAGAGATTTGACCTTAACTTTTTCTAAAAGTAAAAAGACAGATCTCGTCGGCTCTGTTTTTAGAATTTTAAAATCAAATTTCTAATTTCAGCTATAACTGTCTAAAATCACTCGTTTTTCTCGATTTTTAACTGAAGTTTTCCCTTAGTTTTGATGAAACTACCAAAGTGAGATTACCAAATTGTAAGAAAATAAATTTAGCACCGTTATTCTTCTTTAGTATGACACCTTAGTTATAGCTCTAGGCTGCATTTAGCAGAAGATAACAGGGTTCTAAAAATCCCTTGTATTTGCATCGAGGAAAATAGATGATTTTAGACAGTTATAGCTGAACGTAGAAATTGTATTTAAAAATTCTAAAAACAGAGCCGACGAGATCAGTCTTTTTAATTTTAGAAAAAGTTAACAGCCAATCTCTATCTTAATTTGTTACTTTTAAAACACGATCCCCGTAAACCTCTGCATCTATAAAACTTGCCACTAGAGAAAATCAGCCGATTTTAGACAGTTATAATAACTGAAATTAGAAATTTTATTTAAAAATTGTAAAACTAGAGAAGACGAGATCCTTTTTTCTACTTTTAGAATAAGTTAAGAGTCAATCTCTAACTTAATAAGTTAATTTTGAAACACGATTCCCGTAAACCTCTGCATCCATAAAACTCGCTTAGCGCTACGGCCGAGGCCGCTAGGCGGCATTCGGGCTCAGGTAGACCGGAGCGGTTATTTTCTTCGTCTTTTCTTTTACGCTTTCGGTATTCTTCGCCACTAATCTTTTGATTTGTCAAATCAAAACTTTAAATAAAACACAGACAGTTTATTATAACTAGAAAGACATAGTTGTACCATTGACATAGTTGTACACCTCACGGTACGGTACCACGTTCGGTATCATCGGACTTATATTACATTAAAATGTCAGGAATGTTTAACAATTGGGAATTTCCGGACAAGAATATACCTTGATAGACATTAGACAGACAGTGACAAAAGTTTTATCTGAGCAGGAACAATATACGGCGCGCCCAACAACGACGATGTTCTCATTCCAAGAATTTAATGTTCAATAATTGGCGGTAGCTGCAATAAGGGCCCATAGGCCCTTTTTCAGGAGAACCTAAAAATGGATTCTCCATGTTCTCAAGTATATCCCTGCCAAATTTCATAGAGCTATCTTGGTTGGTTGTGTTGGTATTCCTGTTTGAAGCAGCTAATGTCATGGGTCCTTCTTGCATAGAACAGTTGTTGAAATAAATAATAAATAAATAAACAAATAATAAATAAATATAATTATTAAATAAAGAATAAATAAATATAATTAAATAAATAATAAATAAATATAATTAAATGAATAAAAAATAAAAATGGTACATTTATTTTTCTACTTTGTATTTATGGATATGTTTTTTTCAATTCCTAACAATATGCTAAATTGGTTTTTTTATGAAGTAATATAGTATATATATGAAGTTTAACTACAGTAAGACAACCTAATTTGATAAATAATGGTTTACAGTGGTCTAGTTTATGTGAGTTTGTCATTACCCTAACTACTTTTTTGTAAAATAATGATACGTTGTACATGAGCACTGTTCCCCCAAAATAATATACCGTAAGAAATTATACTTTGGAAGAACGCAAAGTAGCAGATCTTACATATTTATCTGGTACACAGTCATTCAATTTTCTTAAAAAGTAAATAACCCTAGACAATTTTGTGGAAATAAAATTTACATGTGGTTCCCAAGTTAACTTCATATCTATATATAAACCTAAGAATTTGGGTTACGCTATGTTGAAGAACTACACATAAACAATGCGCCTAGGATTAAATTGAAAACAGGTAAAATTAAAGACGTTAGAGACCTTTATCCATTTTTAAGAGAAAGCAGTAGAATCTTCTATGAAAACATCTTCAACGAAAACAATGCTGTGTAAATTTATTCCAACCCACCTCTTTTATTACATTTATTTAAACCTATAGGCCCATGGGATACTAGATGATACTAGTAATCTATCATACTTTTTTATTCTTTTTACCATGCTTTGTCTTAAGTATTAGGAGAGTTAAGCTAATCAAAGTATGGTTTTCAATGTGAGGCAACGACTTTAAATAGGCCTAAATAATTTTCATTGATTTTTTAGCCTCTTTGAAAACTTTTATATATTTTAATAAAGTTTTTTTTTACATTTCTAGACCTAAATATGTAGCAAATAAATGCTTATTAATTAATAAAAAAATTTTAAAAAGCATTTGTATGATGTTCACTTGATAGGCCCTTCTTCAATAGAACAGTATAAAAAAGTTCTCTGTAAAAAGGGCCCATGACATACCTCTTATTATTCTAATTTTATTAATAAACCAAAGGATTATGATCAAATACACTTTAAAATTTTGGTTATTAAAGAAGTAATGGAATAAAAAAATTAAACATATCCGTCTCTAGGGTACTCCTATAAGAATAGTACACATGTGAAAACTTCAAAGCTCATTATCTCAAAACAGGGTTTTGGAGCATGGGCCCTTATTGCAGCTACCTCCTCGTGTATCGGAAATATAAACACGATTTGTAGTCGTCATCTGTAGTCGTGGTTATCTGTAGCGATCAAGTAGTCTACAATCTTCAGTCTTTAATTAATTTCTGATTTAGTTTTTAACTCTTTATGAGACATTCCGACTACTTAAATCCTCGGGAATAAAATAACTATGGTATGGTATAGAAATATTGTCTTTATCTTATTCCTTCTCTTGTAAAAATTAGTTTGGAACTAAGACAAAATATTAATTAAAAACAAACCTTTCTATTGCCACACATTTACCGCAGTCTTTATCTGGCCGAATTCCAATTTTATATAGAACTTTTCATAAGGCTCTGTAGAACTGTAAACTATACTATGGGTTTAATCGTTTTTAAGAACAATTAATGCAATCAAAGTCTATCATTGAAACATTAAATTTGTTTATTCACTATTATGACAGCAGGATGATTATGTTTATCAACGTTTTCATTTTTTAATAACTAAAACCGTGAATTTTTATCAGCGAAATACAACAACTAATATTAGTTTTTTTCAATGTATGTTTTGCGTCTAGAAAAAAAGTATAAATAGAGCGTCCCCTTAAACCATTTTCTTACATTGAACACCACGGGGTTCATGCTTACTATCATAAGGTGAAAAAAAATTTCAGACTAGCAGGCACATACATTTAACACATTTAGGCATATACATAATAATCTGTTTTATATATGTAAAAATATGATTCCTAACATGATTCCTATTTATTATTAAAAAAGTATAATACAATTCGTAAGGTGTATTAACTTCTACAAGGGTTACCAACGCAGCACAAAGCGCAAAATTAATTAGATTTATATTTCATATCTTGATTGATTCTATTCTACTTTCAACCAGTGCGCTTGGGTTATGGAGTATTTGCTTTATCTATAGCGGTGTGAATTGTAGTCAATTAAGTTAACATCACAATGACGCGCGCCAGGCAATCCGTCGCCCGACGCCGTGCATAAAAGAGGCCTTACAAAAACAAAACAAAAGCGCGCGAATGCCAAGAACTTAAAAAGTCTTGAGTACGTATAAAGTATAAGCCAAGCCTTCAAAGGGTAGTTTGATAAATTTATACAGCCAGTCGCTCAATAGTTCGCTTTTACGTCTAATAGTATATCTTCTTCAACTCACAATTTTCCAAGCACTCAAAGGGTACTATACACTTCTTCTATATATATATGAATGGTTGTGGGTAAAGGGGCGTGAGATGGGACAACTCCGCTTGATAACAGAACATTCTTATGTACAATAAATATTTAAACGAATTCTCAATGATTTTTTTCTATTTTATGACTAGTTGAATAAGCCATACTACAGGTAGACTTAAGAATTGTCGCTAAAATGTGGCTCATTAGATAACCCTTTTTAAAAAAAAGAACGTCTGTCCTTATGAAAATTTGATTTACCTGTGGCTAATTACTTTTTAGGCCAAACTCAATAATACTTATGTAGCCTAGTACCTCAATGTATAAGTTATGAATATTTGTACTTAATGCCCAAATAAACAATTTATGTCCATAACAATGATTTGGTCTAATAAATATTTCAGATGTAAACTACGAAATTAATAATAAAAGATAAATTACCAATGTACAATAAGTTTAGTCGTAACATAAAACAATAGGCATAGTTTTTACTGTATACAATTTACAGTTAGATTTTAAGAGACTATGAATTTACATTTAAATTGGTTAAAAAATAGTCTTTTTACATTGTTTGTTTCATATTCAGATGATCCTATCGGCAAATCATAACTTATTTATAGCCTACTTCATTCAAGTCAAAATAGAAAACAAACAGCCAATTTTACTTGAATGTTTATATAGGCCCTAGGCCTAACATTTAAATCAACTTGAATCAAGTAACTTGACTAGTGTAAACACGGCTTGATAACGAAAAATAAAAATAAATAAATAATAGCGGAAGTATATTTAACATTGGTTTTTATATAAACAGATTTTTGTGGAAAGTTAATTTCATTTCCCACTTTGAAATCACCATGATCTCAGCTTTTTCGTGTTAAGAAAATTACGAAACAAGTATTTCTCTTTATGTGAGCTTACTATAACATTGGAATGTGAACTCACATTCACATTTATGAATGGTGTTGTTGATACTTTTATACACCTTGACAATTAATAAATGACCTAAGCACAAAGCAGGTTCCTTGGATTTATTCGTAACGATCGGCGGGCCGAGCGTTGCGGAGCTGGCTAATGCCTTCAGTCAGGATGCAGCAAACCGCACTACAACTTTTGGTTGAGACGATACCTGGAAGTTGTGAGGCCTGGAAGTTATTTCGCTCACATTATTATTTGATTTTAGAGACCTGGTAGTTGTGAAACTGGAAGTTAAAATAGCTGGAAGTTATGAAGTGAATATAATTTATATTAAACAAAACAGACCTGGTAGAACTGACACCTGGAAGTTATGATATTGTAAAAATTTATAAATAAATAGCGACCTGGTAGTTGTGATCCCTGGAAGTTATGAGCCCCACCCATAAAATCATATAGTGCAATTGTATCATCGGTAAAATAGCAATATTATGGCAATATCGAAATTTCCACATCGATAATAACGGTGGAGTCGGATAACAAAGTTTTGCCAGTACCTAACTTATTTCTTCCACTTTAAAAAATAAAACACTTTACAGTAACTTTTCAAATTCATATTATAGTAAATTATAGTTAATTTGCAATGTAATAATAAGTGAATTGAGAATTATAGTGTTATTAGGGCCTTCTAAATGAAGATTCTGTGGAATCTGTTAAGTACAAAGTGAAGTTGTCAATGAACATGAAAGTTGTGAGTTAGGCCTAGGCCTAATTTTATTTATTTATAATTTATAAATAGGCCTAGTAAAAACTTTATCATAAAAAATTTATAAACTTAAAAATTAAAACAAAATATGGCGGCGAAAAGGTGGTTTGTGTTTATCTCACATTTGCTTTGTAAAATTTTATTTATAATATAAACAATCTAGTGTTAAATCAATCAGTAAAAATCCAATGAAATTGTGGACATTTTGGCTACCTATAGGCCTATCATATTTTTTTGTATGGAAGACATACCTTACCATGATAGGCCTATAGGCCTAAGTTAAATACTACCCTAAAACAATGAAAAAAATGTTCGGCGAAACTTCGTTATCCAACTCCACCATTAGGCCTATTATCGATGTGGAAATTTCGATATTGCGATAATATTGCTATTCTATCGACGATACAATTACACGATACGATTTCGATTTAGTTTTGTTCTAATATAATTAAACGTACCTTTTTACAATAAAACATATTTATTGCAAACAAGTAAAAACGTAACTGAAAATAACAAAAACAAGTAAGACTTACCCTACAAACTTTAGCTAATGTCACCTGTAATATTATCAAAAAACAACACAAAATAAACTAAAATTATTGTGTGTGTAGGTGTATCTTAATTGTGAGAAGAAGCAGAATTCATTGTTAGGCCTAAAATGGCGTCACACACATGCTGCCAAATATGATTCAGAAAAATATGTTTTTTTAAATTGTAGCCTATTGAGGGAATATGCGTTTTAAATGTTTCCAAACACCATTGATTTTGTTGTTATAAACATCGCTGTCAATAAAAGTTAAGAAGGTTTATGGTTAGATTGTTCGGTAAGATTAAGTTATTATTATGATACATTTCTTATCCCAATATCGTTGTTAATTCAATTGTTTTCATCGCACAATTAATTTTAATCGCAATATCAAAATTTCCACATCGATAATAACGGTTGAGTCGGATAACGAAGTTTCGCCAAAATTTCTATATTGTAACCAACTAGGAGGATTACCAACATTTTACATTTTTGTAAGTAGGCCTACACTAAAAAAAGGAATTATTTTTTAATAGCCTTTTTTCTTTCTGAAAAATTGACTGTAACTTAACTTATATAGGGTTGACCGGGGTAATTGTGAACGGGTTTTCGTGTTTTGACAAAAAACCTTTTTTTTAAGTACTTTTCATTACAAATATCATATTATAATATATATATTTTTAATTCTACATTATTCAGGATACATTATACAATTTTTCAGGAAATTCCTCTGATAAACAAAATTGTTACAAGCCATTCACAATTCCCCGGCACGGTATTGCAAATCTTATCAATTCTGGGGTAAATGTGAATGCCATCAGAAAAATTACTTAGAACACACCAAAAGTGAAATGGGGCAAATCAAAATAAAGCCCAACTAATTCTCTTCACATTTACCCCACTTTCAAAATTATAGTCACACAAAAGCATTCACAATTCCCCTTCGTTTAATGCAGGTTCGAGATTTCTTAAAATTGCGAAAAAATGCAATGTAAAAAAACATTAACCAAAACTGTATTAATAACATAAAAATGATATATTGCCATAACAACTTATGAAAAATATGAAAAGTGTCCAAATTTAGTTCATTTTCACTAAAAAAAATTCAAGAGAAAACTTTGTAAATTAACGAAATGAAACCTAGCCTAACCTATAGCGAAGTGAAACAGTATTACTGCTCACTGTCTCCCACAGCTCCATTGAATAAATAAGTAATTTTGCGGTTTTTGTAAGTTGTTATGGGATAGGGGAGTACAGCAACAATGTCAAAAATAGTAACAGTAAACAAATCGTCTTCCTTGCACACAAATTCAGTTTTTGCGTTATTGGCACAATGGAAACCTTGCACTGTTGTGTCACCATCATCAGAGTCAGTTAACTCTTTACAATTAACAAAATTTAACTCAGTTCCTGCAAAAAAGTGCACTGCTTGTATTTTGTATTGAATTGGGGCAATTGTGAACAGCATTCACAATTACCCCTTTTTGTAATTCACAATTACCCCACAATTTAAAAATTATGGGGTAATTGTGAATTGGCAATAAATCCTAGAATTTTTATTGCAGTTGATAAAGAAACCTCTCAGGCTTTAGAGCACTTCTCTAGGAGTGCTTTAAAAAATTTATGAAAAAAATAAATAATAAATTTATTTTTTTAATTAATTATTTTTGTTGAGTGGCCGAGGTGATACATTAAAAAAAATCTAAGGGTTTTTTCATGCTAATGGAAAAAAGACTAATTCTTTGAAAATTAATAACAACTTTTAATCGTGTATTAAGAAAAGACCAAAAAACATGTTTTAAGTTGGATTTAATAATATTAATGTTAGTTTCTTAGTTATAAGCGGCGTTCACAATTGCCCCAATTCACAATTACCCCGGTCAACCCCTATAATTTGTATGTTTTATATAGGCCTAGAATTTATATGTTTTAGGTTGGTTTTACTAAATGTAAGTTATGCGTGGCGGTCAAAAAAGACCTTAGGCTACCAGTTCAGGAAATTATAATAACCAGTTGCAGGGTTAAAAGGCCTAGGCCGTATGTTGAGGTCAAATACAAAACTAGCCTCCTACCCAAACAAAGTTACGACCCATGCCTTAGTGGTCTTAACTTACAGGACGGAATATAGGAAATAACAGGTAGGCTAACAGAAAAAGGAAAGTTACAGTAGGCTAGGGGCCTACAGTAGGGTGGGTCGAAAAAAAATTTTATTTTATTTTCGGAACGCTTTAGTGCAGAAAAGTTACCTACTACAATAAGGATAAAAAGTGCATATAAAATATTTAAATCGGTTAACATTTTCCGTTCGCGCATCGGACTTATAGGTTTATGAAAATTTCCAAAATCTCGTTATTTTTAGAGATTTTTAAAACTTATTAAACCTTAACAAATAAAGAAGCTCTACGTTTTTATGCTTATTTTAGCATGTAAAGAGCGTAAATAAATTATATTCTGTTCAAAAATTTAATAATTACCGTTCGCGCAACGCCTCGGAAAAAATGGAAATTAACCAATTTTAGCGATTTTACTGTGCAACTTTTGTAAGCAGACTGAACTGTTTTGAACAAGAGTGCACTGGTTTGGGATGGATTGAACTGGTTTGAACTAGATTTAGTCGTGGTATATCCCCTCCCTGCTCTAACCCCCTCCCCCTCACTACCAACTCGGCCTTGTACTCGCCGCCATCACGTGTTTTACTCTTCAGTCTGACGTAGTGCCGCGCTCTGTCTAGAACAGTTTGAACACGCTTTGGTGCCATGTGTGACTTTCGTGTTGTGAGCCACTCCTTATTGTGCATTGTTTTGTGTTATTTCCTCGGCGTATGTCTTAAAATATTAAGTGATGATGAATGAATCACAAGCTTTTTTCACTAGGAGTGTGATTGCCGACTCCAGACAGGAGTTTTACTGTCCTATTTTTGGCGAACCAAGAGGATTCCTGCAAAATAGACTGCCCACATATGAATGTGTTCTTAGATGCTGAGAAGAGAGATGCTGTGTGCTTAATGAAGAGAGATACAATCTTTCCCTCGTAAGAACCAATAAAAATGTGAGTTTCACCAAAGTAGCCTCTACTTTAGCAAAACAAATCAAATATTTGTATGATAAAGCATCCATTCCGTCGTTGTCTGACTGCCGAACTATAAAGCTGATTGAAGTGTATCACGATTCTTATATTAAGATAAGGAAGTCGTATAGACGTGATAAAGACAAGCCTTTATTTAAATGTAGGCTTTAAATCGTCTAGCCTACATTTAAATACAGGCTTGTCTTTATCACGTTTATATGACTTCCTTATCTTCATATAAGAATCGTGATACACTTCAATCAGCTTTCAATTCGGCAGTCAGACAACGACAGAATGGATGCTTTATCATACAAACATTTGATTTGTTTCGCTACCGTAGAGGCTACTTTGGCGAAACTCACATTTTTATTGTTTCTCACGAGGGAAAGATTGTATCTCTCTTCATTACAAAATCAAAAACCACATTCATATGTGGGCAGTTTATTTTGCAAGGAATCCTCTTGGTTCGCCAAAAATAGGACAGTAAAACTCCTGTCTGGAGTCGGCAATCACACTCCTAGTGAGAATAGCTTGTGATTCATTCATCATCACTTAATATTTTAAGACATACGTCGAGGAAATAACACAAAACAATGCACAATAAGGAGTGGCTCACAACACGAAAGTCACACATAGCACCAAAGCGAGTTCAAACTGTTCTAGACAGAGCGCGGCACTACGACAGACTGAAGAGTAAAACACGAGATGGCGGCGAGTACAAGGCCGAGTTGGTAGTGATGGGGAGGGGGTTAGAGCAGGGAGGGGATATACCACGACTAAATCTAGTTCAAACCGGTTCAATCCATCTCAAACCAGTGCACTCTTGTTCAAAACAGTTCAGTCTACTTACAAAAGTTGCACAGTGAAATCGCTAAGATTGGTTAATTTCCATTTTTTCTGAGGCGTTGCGCGAATGGTAATTATTGGATTTTTGAACAGAACATAGTATATTTACGCTCTTTACATGATAAAATAAGCATAAAAACGTAGATTTTCTTTATTTGTTAAGGTTTAATAACTTTTAAAAATCTCTAAAAATAACGAGATTTTGGAAATTTTCATAAACTATAAGTCCGATGCGCGAACGGAAGATGTTAACCGATTTAAATATTTTATATGCACTTTTTATCCTTATTGTAGTTGGCAACTTTTCTGCACTAAAGCTTTCGAAAATAAAATAAAATTTTTTTTTCGACCCACCCTAGCCTACAGTAATAATCCAAAATAATGTTTTCAGCCCTAAAGCTAAAGATAGGTTTTAGCCTCAATCATCAAAGGACTAGGAAAATAATGAATTTTTATTTAATAGAAATATATAAGCACAAAGCAAAAATTCCAAAACATAGTTTTTCTGTAAAATTATTTGCCGATTTTACATCAGTCAGAGCCATTTTGAAATACCAAGCCCTGATCGTCGGCGTTCAATTAACGACTAAAACCTATATGCTACATCTTAAAATACCAAACAACATTTGTAGAACATAAATTAGATTAAAAATGAAAGGTTCTTACCTAGCTTGCCACTAGAATTAAGTTGTTGAGTCCTAAAATAACGAAAATAGCAGAAAGATAGTCGCACGTGAACAAAGTAAAACCAACGAAGCAAGAAGAACTTGACGGCGGAAATGGCGTCCAACTAAATTCAACGACAAATGAATGAGCGGGTGTGGCAGGCGGAACCACAAAACTTTTCAAAAGAAAGCTGGCTTTATTCTAATGAAATAAATGTATTTCGTATTTATTTATACTTATTAAAAATGTAATAAGTTAAGTTTGTACAATATTTCTACATTTAAAAAATTATTTTTATTTTTTTTATATATTTTAATATGTATTAGCGTTTTAAATATTTCTAATATTGTTGATTAATCATCTATTCCATATGTATCTACAACTATGTTTTAAACATGTAACACCAGTGAAGAGACTGATTGAACGCATTTCCACGCACAGACGAATAGTCTTTGTGGAAATTAATTCCTTTTTATATGTATGTTACATTGTATCTAAAAATTTTGTGGAATAAACATATTTGAATTTGAAAAAAAAAAAAAAATAATAATAAGTATAAAACTCACCAGACAATAAAATCTCTAAAGAGTTATAAGTTACACGTTATTATTATTAATTCTCATTACATAAATTACTATATTAATACCAATAGCATTATATATACTGGGTGTGTTTCTTAAAGTTTTCCAAAAACCAACTTTTTATTCCATATCTGACAATATACTTCTCATGGGGACCCTCCTCCCTTTACTTTATATGTCGCTTTCAAGAATTGCCTTGCTTTCAAGTATGTATATCAACTAACTTTCAAAATTTTCCACCATTTTCCCAATATGGCAGCCAGCTAAAAATATCAAAACACGAACCCCCTAATTTTATGTCATTTTTTATTTGTAAACATAATTTAAAGACATTCTTGAACTTTGGCGTTTGCCTCTAAACATAACGATTAAATATCTGGGGGTGATTGAAGTTCATTTTTAGTCCCATAAGAATAACATGGGACTATATTTAATTAGAAAATTTATTAGTTTATGTGTACAATTTGATGACTAAAATGTTCCTTAATAATCATTTAAACGTATCTTTAATCTTGAGTATTTTTTATTTTACTTAATGGTTTTAAAGATTTTTTCAAGATTCAAATATTTTTAAAGATTCGAGATTTGAGGAGAGGGACTTGATAGCCTTGGTTCTGGCTGACTTATGGAAGGCATTTGTTGGCGTACCCCATCGATGTACTCTTAGGTAAATTGAAAAATAAAGAATCAGAGACCAAGGTCTGTAGAAGAAACAGCATTAACTGCTTCCAAGGTCTGCTGAATAGCTTTTTTTGTGTTCCGGATATGAAGCGTCAAAACTAAATCGGAAGTCAAGTTACGTTATAATCTATATATTAATACGCAAGCATGTTTCGTTTCCTCCTTTTTTCTCAGCTTGTGTGCAACTTACGAGAAATCCGCGCATACCGTTAGAAAGGTATAGTCCTGTAGATGAGCAGAATCACATTCTAATTCACATTGGACTCCAGGGCTACGCCCCACAGGTTTTCAAAGTTCCAATGTTAATCTTATGGAGAAAGGAGAATTGAATGAATCATTAGACATCTGTTGTAATAAAAACTGCTAGAAAAACAGGAAAACAGATGTTTTGATTCTAAAATGTTTTTAAACTTCTTGGGTCCAGATCAACTGAAATTTTGATCGAATTTCGATCAGGAGGCGATCTCTAGTATTTACCATTACACAATTGATTGAAAAAGTGGACGAAGCAGTCTTGCCACGGGCACGATTTTATCGTAACCATATTACTCTATTTTACATTTGGATTATTAGTTAATAACAAACCATTAGGTAATGGCCAAAATAACAATTATCAATCAAGGTAAATATAAAACCATAAATTCTACCCTAGTTTGCTTTGAAATTCCTTATTTTGTAATAGTTGAGACAAAAAATCTTCAATGCAAACGAGAACGATTAACGATTGTTGTTTCCTGCATTGTTGGCAACACTTGCAAAAAAAAAAAAAAAAAAAAACAAGAAACAGCAAAAATCCAGAAAACGAACTAAGTATATTTCATTTAAACATCCAAAGAGGACTTTAAAAAAATAAATACAAATAGACAAACTTCAATTAGAAATACATCACTAACTTAAACCCTGACAGGTTGATCTTATCTGAACATGGATTAAAAGAAGAGCAATTAAACACCATAAATATTCCAAACTATGTTTTAATAGCTGGCTACTCAAGAAAAATCAGAAGATGGGGAGGTATTGCAATTTTCTGTAAAAGAACCCTCAACAACACCCTAAAACTACAAGAAATGGATACATCTTTCTGTGAAGAACTAACATCAGAATTTGTAGCTGTGGAACTAAAATACCACAAAACTATAATTGTAGGAGGTTACAGGTCTCAAAACCTTAACTCTTTTTTTATAATTTCTCAAATCTGCTTTCCACGATATCTTACAAGAACAAAAAAATCCTAATTATGGGTGACCTAAACATAAACCCAATGAAGGAATCTGATACAGGAACAATAAATTTCATGAACATTAACTGAACACTACCTCAAAGCATTAAAGACAAACCCAACTAGAATCACTGCCACTTCACAAACCTGCATTGATATTAATATGATGCTCAAATTTTAACACACCAAGTATAAAAGTAACAAGGCATCAAAACACAATATCTGACCACCAAGCACTCAACTGTATAATCAAAATGAACTTTAAAAAATCTGAACCACCTCCCAAAAAACAAATAAGGAAAACTTCGCCAACAAACCTAGAAGAATTCCGAAACTCCCTTGCTACCCAAAACTGGTCGGAAGTTTACTCTGCAACATGTGTGTACGATAAATATGACGCTTTTGTCCGAATAATTCAACTGAAAATAGAAGAAATCATGCCAAAACACTACAAATCATTTCACAATAAAAGAAAGAAAAAAATTTTCTGCAATAAAAAACTCAACAACCTAAAAACAATCCTTTTATGTGCTGAACAAAAATATCTTCTTACTAATAGGATGGAAGACAAAGAAACGTATAAAACCCTCAAAAGAGCCCATGACTTTGAAATTAAAAAACAAAACTCTAAATCAATCATCGACAGATTCAAAAATGCACCGAACATAAACAAAGAGGTGTGGAGCACTATAAATAAAGAAAGAAATTCAAACAAGAAGAAAAAAGAAGAAATCAACCTAGGACACAATGGAATTCTAAACACAAACCCATCTCGCATTTGTAATATTTTCAACACACGCATTTCATCACACTCGGAAATAAAAACCAAAACCAAAACCCCACAACCACAACTCAAATGACTACAGCAAGACCATACTTTTCAGAAAACCACGACTCCAAATCACTATCAAACTTTAACAAGATTAATAGAAGACAACTAGAACAGATTTTCACCAGCCTACCGCCAAAAAAACTCATCAGGATTAGACCAAATATCAAATAAACTGATTAAATATTGCAAGAATGAAATATTTCAAACCTTATTAAATATCATCAATGCATCTATCGAACAATCAAAATTCCCAAAATCAGCAAAAATAGACTTAATTTACCAGAAATTTAAAAAGGGTGAAAAAACCTCCATAACAAACTACCGACCGATCTCGATCTTACAAACACTCTCCAAAAGAAAAAGAAATTTACCACCAACTTATCAGGTTCCTGGAAGATAATGAAAAATTCTCACAACCACAACATGGCTTCAGGTGTGGCAAATCCAAAAATACGGCCCTCGCAGACCTATGTGCCCAGATCAGCAAAATTTGGGAAAGAAAAGAACAGGCTTGTGCCATATTCTTAGATATAGAAAAGGCTTTCGACAGCTTAGACAGAAAAATTCTAATAGAAAAACTTCAACAACTAAATATCTCACAAAATGCACTTAATAAGCTTCAAAATTATCTATCAAACCGTAAACAACTAGTGGAACTGGAACACACCCAAAATATATTTTATATAAAAATATTGTTATAACTACGAAGTAAAATTTAGATCATCAATCCAGGACACATATCAAGGAATCCCACAGGGCTCAATTCTGGGACCTATCCTTTTCTTAACATATATAAATTCATATTTCCAAACATTTTACCAGAAGATAGTTCATGCATATAATGTTTGCAGACGACACCACAATCATCACTCCAACTCATGATTCAGCCAAGATAGAAGAAATACTGCAAACTTCAACAATAGCAACCAACGAAATGAATCTCAAAATAAATAAACAGAAAACCATAGTAATAAACTTCAACAGCAAAAACAATAACCACTAAATAGAGGAAACAACAGAACCAACCACCACAAAATTTCTTGGAATAACTCTGGACGATCAATTAACATGGATTAACCACATAGAAGCCCTTAGCAAGAAACTATCAAAAGTGCTATATGCTCTGAAAAGAATTAGAGCTATTACAAACAAATAAATAACCAAAATAATAATAATAATAATAAACTAGGGGCTTGTAGGGGCAAAGGCCCCTAAAAATTCAAAAGGTGATGTGTGATATCTCCAAAATTAAGTTTCAATTCATCAGGTAGTTGTACAGTTACTATATTTCTTCTCAAGCTGTATTGTGAATTTGCATGGTTGAATTTTCTTATCAAATATTACCTAATCTTAAGAAATATTTTTGTATGTATCAAATAAGATATTAAGTAATAATATCTCCCCTGTATTAAAATATAACTAGTTGTTGCCCATCGATACTCGACGGATATAGCTCCATTAGTGGTGAATGAAACGCTATAATAATGCAAACATGTAAGGTAGTCTATAAAATGTCCTTCTTTGAACTGCCATACCTAGAAAAATAATATATTTTACAGAAAATACTACGATTTTAGTTGGAGCGTCGGAAAAGTAGGCCTATTCCTTAAACCAATAATGTTGCATCCTTGTACTTATAGGTCCTACTCATTAGTATTTTATAAACATGTTAATTTGATTATTTAGGTAGGCGCAAACCTCATTAACCTAAGTCAACCGTTCTATTAGGTTCAACAACATCAGAAATAAGTAGACCAATATCCACTTGTAGGCCTATTGGATAAATTGTTCTTAACAGTTTTTTTCAAGAATTAGGAAAGGCCTACAGTGTTGTAACTTATGATGGATGAGTTAGGTCGCCATTTCAATAAAGGTATTAAAGGTATGGCTTTAACAAATATTGGTATTAGGGTAGGATAGAACGTAGAGAAACCATTTATAACCACTTTCATATAGCAATATTTATGCTGTAGTGTGCAAGTTTCAATAAATATCCAAATTTAAAGAATACAAATTTATTTCACCGAAAATTACATAAGAATATTTCAATATATAAATTACATAATTTTAGTTGGAGTGCCTGTCAAAGTAGGCCTATAGGCATATTCCTTAAAAACAATAATGCTGCAACCTTACTATGTAACACAGACCCTCTTTAGTATTTTATAAACATAACAAATTGATTGTTTACTTAGGCCTAAACCTTAGTAGCCTATTCAAAACATAAGAAATAAGCAAGCCTAAACTATCAAGTTGGATTTATTAAATTTTTAAGTTTAATAAATAAGTTTTTTGAGAATTGAAAAGGCCTATAAATATTTTAATGTCTCTATTATGCTTAAAATAAATATCGGTACCATCAGTAAAACAAATTATTAGTGACACCGTTGTTAGACACATTACAAAAAGTATATTTGAGGAGTTCGGTTTGGAACCCGAGTCTTCTGGTTTGTATAAAGTTAAGCTACTGACTGTGCCACAAATTCCGATAGTAAGTGGGAGAAATGTAAAGCATTACAACCTGGCAACCGAAAAATTATTGATTGCACAACGAATTTCCGATACATCCGTTTCTTTTAATACAAATGTAAACAATTTATTTAAACTGAACCTTTACAATTCAGTCTTAATTTCATAGCAATCAGCTATTTTACATAATTAAGCAACTTTCTTTCCATTTAAAGGATAATACATCATAATAATTGTAAACGTTTTTAGGTACTGACCATAATAAACCAAATCCTTCATGAGCTTTTGTTCATCCACTCTGTATTTAGACAAAATACCTCGTGTGTTTACAATCAGCTGATTGAAATCGTGTAAAATAAATAAATTGTGGGGGTTTGAATGCTAAAGATAAACAATAAAAGGAGGCTATTTTGTGAAGTGAGAAAATAAAGGCAATTTAGTGTTTATTGTTTACTTCTCTATAGTTTTTCACTTTTTGGACAGTTTTTTTTTCTTCTTGTATCAAACAAACTTGTATATATATAAGCGTTCAATTACATACTCAATTTTTAATAAGGCGGTATGGGGGGAAGTAGTCCGGGGGATAGGGAAGCTGAACCCGATGATGATTGGAAAACACCGAAGAAACCAAGGAAGATTCACAAACACAATCAGGTACTCGACCATCTAGACCCAACTACACATGCGCCTAGCAATATAATTTTTGTTCATGACACATCTAACACTAGTCCAGAAGACAATACATTTATGGATACTGATAAAACCAATGAAGTAGAGATAGAAACATCCCATGATCACAATTATTCTAAGGTAGATAATGACTTGACTAATGACGATAATTCTAGAAATGATTCATCACAATGTCGACCTCAAAACTTTTATGATGCGAATGATTCAGCACCGTACATTGTTTTTATTGAAAATCTCCCAGGTTCTCAAGTTGCGTCAATGCACCCGATTGCTATAGGTAAAAAACTTTTTGACAGTGACATTGATGGAGTTGAAGAAGTAAAGCGTAACAGCAAAAATCGAGTAGTTTGTTCTTTCAAAACTGTCGGTTCAGCCAATAAGTTTCTCAACTCAAATTTTGCTGTAGACCATAATGTCCGTGTGTATATTCCTTCATTTCAATTAGAACGGATTGGCTTGATTAGATACATTGACCCGTCTCTTTCTGAACTCGACATCTTTGAAAATTTACAAGCATCCAATGATATGACGGTTCTCTCAGTGAAAAGATTAACAAAACTTGTTACCCAAGAGGACGGCAAAAAAATTGTTAAAGCTCTGCCTCTAGTTTCAGTTAAATTCAAAGGTAAAAAACTTCCAGAGTTCGTGTATTTGTATTTTACAAGGTGTCCAGTGGAACCTTACGTCACCAACCCAGTTATTTGTTTCAAATGTTTGCGTTATGGTCACACATCAAAAAACTGTAAAAGCTCTGCCAGATGCCCAAATGGCTGTTCCTCTCATCATGACCGTGCTTCTTGTCCCCAATATACTAAACCAGTTTGTGTTCATTGCAAAGGTCCTCATTCTGCACTTGACAAATCTTGCCCACAGTGGGATATCCAAAAGCAAATTAAAGAAACTATGGCGTATCGGAATATTCCGTACGTGGAGGCAAGAAACCTACTTTTCCCAAAACAAACAAGAAACTCCTTGTCTTTTTCAAAAGTTTTGGATCTTAATAGTGATGCATCCTTCCCTGCTTTGAACACGAAAACTTCAAATGAACTTCGTGAAACCATTAGTATTCCTGCACAACCCCGTCTTGCAAGAAATAATAATGAGGCCCCCAGAAAGGTTCATAAAAATGTAACTTTTTCACGCTCTGTTAATCGATCAAGCCAATCAATAAAACCTAAATACACAAATGACTATTACAATAAATTCCACAATCAAACAGTAATGCCTACTAAACCTGTATACAGCGTGGACACTAATGTATCGACTCCCGGTACCTCTAAACAAGACGAAGATGTATCTAACTACATTATGAATTCACTCTCTTTATTCAAGGATAATAAAATCAACATTTCTCACCTATTGACTAACCTTCAACCTGTCATGAACATTGATTTGTCTCCATTCTTAAATAATGGTAATGAAAGCATGTCTGATGAATCACTTTAACGCTGCTCTCAAGATATTCTTCAGTTCTTATAATAATCATGCTCCTATTATGAATGGAAGGCAGGTTTCGTACTTTATTTTATTTGCAATCTCCCTAATGAGTATTAACATACTTCAATGGAATTGCAACTCAGCCACTGCACAAAAACCTGAAATTGAACAATTACTAGTTCAGCATGATTTTAAAATTGCGTGTATCAGTGAAACCTGGTATAAACCTCATTTTCAAATACTTTTTCCTGGCTTTAGGTTACTTCGTCATGATAAAGGCGTTGGCGGTGGTGCTGCCTTGCTTATTCACAACTCACTTGACTATGTTGAAATAACCCACACCAATTTGGGTCCTGCATTTGAGTTGGTACAATGGGTTGCAGCTAAAATAAAATTGCATGACATGGAAGCTACTGTTGTTTCGATTTATGTGTCGCCAAAAGCAAAACTTTCTTTCTTTGATTGGAATGTACTGTTTTCTTTGTTTTCACCCCCTTTACTTTTGTGTGGAGATCTTAATTGTCATAACACAGCATGGGGAAATGGATTCAATGATGGTAAAGGTATAACTCTACATCAGTCCATTCAGTACAATAATCTGATAATTTTGAATGATGGTGCAAGTACATTTATTCCGCGGTATCCCTTTTCCCCAACTGCTATTGATCTATCATTATGTTCCTCCAACCTAAGTAACTTAATATCTTGGCAAATAATAGAGGACTCAAGAGGTTCAAACCATCTACCGATAAAGTTGCAGCTGCTTTTCTATCCCGGCAAATTATTTTCAACCATCAACTCAACCGACACTGCTAGCTCTAATATCACACCCGGCAAGACAACTAAATCGTTTTCAACAAGGAAGTGGAACACCAAGCGAGCTAACTGGCCCTTGTACCGTAAGTTGTTAGATGAACAGATAGAAGACTTCCCCTCATTTAATAATGATCCCATTTTCTTGTATGACACGCTACTGAGTATCATAAACTCTGCAGCTAACAATTCAATACCAAAACTCCGTAATAGCCGTAAACCATATACATCATCCCCCTCTACACCGTGGTGGGACGACGACTGTAAAGCGGCAGTAGAAGAACGCAAGAGAGCTTTTATTGAATTTAGAACCAATATGACCAAAGAGAACTACCTAAATATGAAAAAGATTCAAGCAAAAACTAAACGTCTCTTGAAGAATAAAAAACGTGAGTGTTGGACTTCATTTTGTGAATCCTTAACTGAAAATAAATCGGTCAATTTTGTATGGGACGCTATAAAACGTTTTCGTCATAGGCTGTCAATTATGAACAATAAATGTAAATCTAAATCTTCGACGGATGATTGGCTTGAAAACTTTTTTCAAAGGATAACTCCTCCCTCTGTCCCAAAACTACCAACTTCTGTATTTGAAGGAGAGTTTGAAAACAGTAACTTGAATAAAGAATTTTCATTTTCGGAACTAATTATTGCCTTAAATTCTCTTAAGGAATGTAAGACCCCTGGCATGGACAATATTCCCAATGAATTGCTAATAAACTCATCAGTTAAAACTAAAGAAATCATATTAAAAGTCTTCAATAAATTGTTTATGACCGGTCTATTGCCAAATTCATGGAAGGATACTCTCATATTCCCTCTTTTGAAACCAAATAAGAATCCAAATGAAGACGAATCGTACAGACCCATAGCTTTATCATCGTGCATTTGTAAGTTGATGGAAAGGATGTTGAAGTTACGGCTGGAGTGGTGGCTCGAATCGCATTTAAAATTAAGTCCCACCCAGTTTGGATTCCGGAAGGGTCGCAGCACACTTGACTGCATAAGTATCCTCTCAACAGATATACAAATTGCTTTTGCCGAAAAACATACACTAACTGCTGCTTTTTTTGATATTTCTGGAGCTTACGATAATGTCATCGTAGACATATTAATAAGTAAGCTTCAACAACTGAAGTTGCCGTATAAACTAACAAGGTTCATCAGTTTGTTGCTTGATAAGAGGAATACTTTTCTACTCTACAAAGGAGTCCTCCATGGACCAAGAATTGCATATAAGGGACTTCCCCAAGGCTCGGTTTTAAGCCCCCTTCTCTATACGGTCTACACATCTGACTTGCACACGATTTTTGATCCGCGCATTCAAGTGTTAGAATTTGCCGATGATCTAGTCATTTACACAAATAATGAATCGGTTTCTTCTTGCAACCTGGATCTAAACAAAGCTTTCAAATCACTATATCACTGGACGAGTGGAATGGGACTTACTGTCTCACCTAATAAATCCGAAATTGTTATTTTCTCTAAACAACGCTACAAACCCCAAGATCTGGAATTTAAATGGGATCAACACATTATTCCGATAAAGTCACATCACAAATTTCTAGGCGTAGTGTTTGATTCAAAACTTTCCTGGGAGCCTCACATCGAGGGTCTACACTCAACCTGTGTAAAAAGACTGAATGTTATGAGATCATTAACTGGGGCTTGGTGGGGCACACATCCAAATGTACTACTTTTACTATATAAAAACTGGATCAGACCCATTATTGACTATGGCAGCTTTATATATGGCGATTCTAATTCTAAAAAATTAACCAAGGTTGACAAGATTCAAAACGAAGCTCTGCGTATAATATTAGGAGCGATGAGATCTTCACCTATAGCAGCAATGGAAGCAGAAACAAGAATCATGCCCCTTAACATAAGGAGAAGATGGTTATGTTCAACGTTCTTACTGAACAGGCTAATTTTTGCCGCTCATAAATTAGTACTTAGATTAATTTATTTTAATAACCTGATTGATTTCTCTCCTAATTTTCCACATGAAAGTTATCCAATTATTCTTTCAGTTTTTGTAGAAAATAAGTTGTGTTACTCAAACTTATTCAAGACAATAATTCCTCCTATATTTGATCAATCTTTTGATGCTATCCATTGTTTACCTCCTCTTATCGATATTTTTGACGATTTTGTTACCAAGCAAATTTCTTGTCAACAAATTCAACAAATCTTTCTCAACACAATGAATTAAGTGTGGTCCGACTTTTCTTTAATATATACTGATGGCTCAAAACGGTCCGCCAATGATACAGTGGGTTCTGCTTTCTTAGATCATAAACATAAAATTGTTGGTTTGTTCAAACTACCACATTGCACTTCAATTTTCCAGGCCGAAGCATTTGCTATTCTTCAATCTCTAAATTACATTAAACACAACAATATAAGAAAAGCACTTATTTTATCAGATTCCAAAAGCACTCTACAATCACTGGTTTCGTTACACATTTCTAGTAAAACATCACCTATAATCCTGGACATTAGAAAAATTTGGTTGAAGCTGAAAACGGGTAATTTTGACATTAGATTTGCATGGATTCCATCCCATAGTGGAATAATTGGGAACGAAATTGTGGATTACATGGCTAAGAAAGCTATTGCTAATGGCATAATTTTAAGTTATAACAAATTGCCCTCACCTAGTGATTTACAAACCCAAGTCAAGATGAAAATACATGAAGATTGGCAAAAGTACTGGGATTCGCAAGCTATCATAAAAGGTTCAAGACTTCATTTCATTTCACCATCTATCAGAGGAAAACCTTGGTTCCAGTCATTTAAATCAGACAGAAGAAAAGAAATCATTATTATCAATAGGTTACGAATTGGTCACGGAAAATTTCCCTCTCATCTGTTCAAAATTAATTTAAAATCGGACCCTTCATGTGACTGTTCTGCTCCAGAAGGAAGTTTAGATCACATAATTTTTGAATGTCCACTCTCAACCAAATCAAGAACGAATCTATTAGCAACTCTTCAAAATCTCGGTTTCCGAAATCCTCAAGATCTTAGAATTGTAAATTTATTAAAAGACGACAATCCTTTAGTTTGGTTTTCATTATCAAAATTTTTAGTTGAAGAAAATTATTTAGTATGATGTAAACGTGTAAACTTCAAGCCATTTTGACCTCAAATTTATTGTTGAACTCTGTTACTTATGTTGTTAGTTTTATAGTTTTCTGTACAAAAATTTTGTATTTTTGAAGTGGGCTTTCATGGTGCACTGCCAAAGCCGAAATAAATAAAAAAAAAAAATAAATAAAAAAATAAATTGTAAAGGTTTGAAAATGTCAATATTTTTAATTTAAGAAAGTAAGATAACGTTAAAGTAAATAAAGTCTGCTAATATACAAAGGTTTACGTTTTATTTGGTACAAACTGCGTGTAAAGTGGTCCAGTGGAAGTCTCAGACGAACTGTCCAAAGGATTGGAAATGTTGGCTTTTTTCCCCCATGTTAAATCTCCATAAAAAAGTTTATTTTTCATTTTTGACCGATTTAACGTAAATATTTTTGAAATACGAATAAAATCTGCTAATATAGAACCGAAAACGTTTATTTTGGTACAACCTGCATGTAAATCGGTCCAGTAGAAGTCACAGACGAACTGTCCAAAGGTTTTTTACCTTAGTGTTTTAAATATATAGATGGTGTCGTTACGATACCTAATATCGTACGGTAAGACTGCTTCATTCTCTTTTTCTAACAGCTGTGTAATGGTAAATATTATAACCAACAAGGTTAAATGGATATAGAGTGCTCATATCACATTTTAATTTTGTGTCCCTTTTTGATTTTCGCCATTTTACCCATGATTCCCGCCGTTTCCTTGGCAACCATCCCACACTTTACTCTCGTTTCCTTGGTTACTAGTTTTAGCTATTCTGATTGGTCGCTACAAGTTTAAAAAATTACTGATTTTTAAAACATATGTTTATTGTTGTTTGTTTTAAAATTAGTTTGATTTGATGGTCTGTGAGTGAACATTCTATTGAAGTTGGTTACCATAGAAACGTTGGATAGGTATGAGTAAAATGGTAAATTACTGTTGGAAAAGTGTAAACTAAAGACTGGTTACCAAGGAAACGGCCGGAATCGTGGGTAACATGGCGCCAGTCAAAAAGGGACACTTTTACCTATCTGGTGAGCACTCTATATCTATTTAACCTCGTTGATTATAACGTAACTTGACTTCCATTTTAGTTTTGGCGCTTCATATCAGGAACACAAAAAATAGCTATTCAGCTGACCTTAGGAAGAAGTTATGCTTTTTCCTCTACAGACCTGCTTGCCCTGCAACTGCCCTTCGTATCATTTGTTTCATCTCATCTGTCCTTGCAAGCACGATTTTCTGCATTGCTTGTAAGATCGGCATTTGCAAGGTTGGCGACACTTACCCCCACTCCTTTCCCTCAGGGGTTAACACTTCAAGGATTGATCCGGTAAAAAAGAAGCCTTAGGTTTGGAGGGACTGGCGTCTATTTCCCCCGTTATCATTTTGTTTATTGAAAATTCTGACGAGGAGTGGGGGAGGTACCTTCAATGTTACCAACGTCACAAATACGCACGGCCGAGACCTCAGGAACAATGCTGAAAACCGTGTAATCGAGTAAGAGAGGCGGAGACAAAAGAATGATACCGAAGGTATTTATTATTAATGATGATTATTTAAAAAACTTTATTAGATAAATAATACACCATTATAACTTGACTTCGACGAATGAATTTGATAAGCATTACTGGTATTGTTTTAACAGTGTCTATTTCCTATCTAATTAATAATATAATTTTAATAATAATCATAATCATTAAGACCTTCGGTATCATTCTTATGAATCTTATGTCTTCACCTTTCTTACTTGTAAACATGGAGAAAATATAGAGAAACAATAGTGGGTGAGGTTAGGCTGGGTAAAGACAAGAAGCAGATATCTAAACTGAAAGTAATACATTTAAATGTTAGAGGATTGATTGGTAAACTAGATAAGATTAAAATTTTATTGAATGAGGAAATGCCAATTTTTTTTAATAAATGAACATGGACTTGATAAAGATAAATTAGAACAACAAATAAACATTCATAATTAACTTACAGCTTGTTAAATAGTTTTAGTAGAGAAGTGATGAATTTGGGCGGAACTGCAACAATTTTTAAGAACAATAGTACACAGAAGTAGATAACTTGAAAAAATCTGTTTATGGAGTTGGCGAGTCTGTAGTGCAGCATTTTGAATGTTCTGAATAGGTTACATATTTGATATTGGCAAAGAAAAGTTTCTAATATCCTCCATTTACAGGAGCCCTGATGGTGACATCCGCGATTTATTTTTAGAAAAATTAAATAATTATTTAGAGAACTTTGACATTGGAGGTAAGAAAACAAAATGTATAATTGGCTCTGATTTAAATATTGATATACTTGAGAAAGACAGAAGCACAAAGAAGTCAAACAATATTTTAAGGAGTTTTTGATTGAAAACCACTGTTGACTCTCCCACTAGAATTGCAGAAACTTTGGCAACATGTATAGACTATTTTCTGACAAATATTGTTGATTCAAAAAGCCAAATAATAGAACCTGCTTATCAGATCACTCAGCCATATCATTGAGTAAATATGGACGTTATTAACATAACGTATAGAGTGGACAAGCAATGTTACAATTGAGGAGTTTGGTGGAAAAACGATCTCAGTCCAAAAAACGTGTTTTGAGATAATCGACTTTAAACTTATGTTTTATAGGCTTTTACCAAATTGCATTACTCTTAGGATGGCTATACTATGCAAGATACATTCTTTTGGATTGAGAATATAATCTTTGTTTTTTTATATGTCCCTCCCGTCAAAAGTTATTGAACAAAATATGAAGCAGAGTCAGAGGTCGTTTTTCCATCAAACCACTATTTCAATATTGAAAACTTAGATTTTATGCATTTAAACTCATTAAAGTGGATAGAAATAAAGGAAAATAAAATATTTATTCGACCTAAATTTATATGAAATAAAATCAAATAGGTCTAGCAACGGTTTCATTCATTAAAACTTAAAATAAACTTGTAGAGATACAATGGTCCATCAAAGACTTTACTGAAGGTTTTTAAATATTTAAATGACAGATAGCTTGTTTAAACATCAATTTTCACACAAAGAAAACCTATACAACGTTTAGAAATATCCCATAATGTTTGACTGCACAAGAATGTTTCCTCCAGCTGAAGCCAGGATGCCTCGCAACAGCTGACAGCATTCAGAAAAAATTCATAACTCAGCGAAAACACAAGATATTAACATGAAACAAACACTGCTGCAAAGAGGATTAAATAACTGATCATTTTAAGCGTTTTACCGAAAAACGACCTCAGTCACCTTAGGTCGTTTTTCCACCAACCTCCTCAATTTGGAAACGCTAAATGACAAGATCGTCCGCTAGGGGCGCTACTAACTGACTACCGATGCGATATAATCGAAAGCTTTCAACAATCGCAAGCTCGATTCGATTCGAATTCTCTTTTGAGTTTTCAATGCTAATGATGACTATCGAGTTGATGCGATATGTAGTCGATTCAATAGACCGAAAGCACAATCGATACTTGCCTCGAGACGGTACTGAGTCCCCGGGTACCGTGGCGAGCGTTCCCTTCTTCTCTATCTGTTGTCCACTCTATACGTTATGTTAATAACGTCCGTACTTACTCAATGACAATATACAATATAAATTGAGTTTAAAATACAGGATAAAACAAAATTCTTTAAGAAAAAGCAAATTAGGTCTTTGAAAAAGAGCAATCTTGATGAGCTAAGGATCCGACTAAGAAATGAAACATGTTTGGACTTCTACAAGGAAACTGACATTAATAGAGGTTATGAGATTTTTATATACACTTTTACATATTATTTCAATGTAGCATGCCCTGTAAAGGAAATAAAACTTGAAACAAACAATAAACTTAAGTGGTTAAACCAAGAAATTATGGAGAAAAAAGAAAAAATGGTAAGTGAATTTGATAAGTGGAAATCTAACAGGACTTTTTATAATAAGAATAAAAAGAAGGCTTTACAAGACTATAGAAGGAGTATACTCACTCAGGAAACTACCCACCCTACCTAAGACAACCATAGAAGAACTCAGTGAAAAGAAAGATAAAATAGTTATACCGGCTGCGTGGAAGTAATCGGAAGCCAAGCCTTTTTGGCTAAAAGAGAATAAAAAAAAATATAAAAAAACTGTCAAACTCGCGTTATGATGTTGTTTTGTTTTGCTTTCTTATTCTTCTTCTAGTGCATTAAACAGAATACAGAATCACATCACATCTCGAACATTGTTTATTTTGCCACATTCCTATTACTTCGAGTTTTAATTTTTACTGCTTTAAGCAATAATAAATGGCTTGATTTATATTTTTTATAATAAAAATAGGCTTTTGTGTTTTTGTTGAAATAAAGTATAAATCATGGGTACGAAGAGAAAACCAGATTCCCAAGTGCCGGCTGAAGAAAGTGACCTGTTATCAATCAGACCCTTGTAAGTGAACAACTTAAACTTGTATTGTGTAGCCAATGTCTTAATTAATTTTAAATATCTATAATTTATTTTATGTGGGTAGTCCTATATAAGACAAAGGTTACATGTAGCCTAAGACATGAAATAAGTTAAGCCGCATCTGCACTGGCTGAACATGTTCACTGAACGTTCCTTGGAACTTTTGTTATTTGTTGCTAAAATTTTAGCATTTAAATCATATGGTCTGTTAATTGTTTGTAAGAATGTGCGTTGTTTTTTGTGTTCGCTGAACAAGTTCGCCACAAATGTTCGGCCAGTGCGGACGCGACTTAATGTAGGCTATACAATGGAAGATCTAGACCTATCTTTAAGAGGGGGTTAACCCTCCGAGCGTTCAATATAGCACCCCTGGAGCGTACGCATTTTTTTTAAGGTTTTGCATACTTAAAAATAAAAATTGGTAAAAAATATAGGCCTATTTTATGACCTAAGTTAAGTCGGTAGAAATGTAGGCGCTATATGAAACTGTACCCAAGTTAGGCTATAAGTTAAAAATTAAAAAATTACATTAAATTTTCATGTAACTTTGCTCTCTCCTAAAATAATTTCAGATACACATAAGTTAGCCAAATAAAAATTCCACGATATATACATTTTGTTTGGGATTTTATGAAGTTTAAGAAAATAATAATTAATATAGGCTAGAAGCATTTGAAAAATGTAAGTTAAACTAAACCAAATAAAGTTTTATGTCCTACGGTACAAACGTTAATCCCATGTAAGAACACATGTAAAATCAAGCTCAGGAATATTACACTAATTCCTACTCATTTTTATGGTTATAAACTCAATAAAAGATATTAATTGAAGGTAGAAGCCGTCGTGGGAACTACCCGTAGGCTATATGATTTGTACAGTATTGTTTGTAACACGATTCGGAGGTCTTCCGCATAAACAATTATCGTGCACTGCTTCACCTGCTCCCATTTTATAACTTAAGTTTAAGTTTGATAAGAGTGAGAGATGTTTTATATAAAAAGATAAAGATTTGGGCTGTTTTATTTGTTTTTTGATTTTGTTTCAGGCCTATTTCAAATCCATACTAAGCTCCAGTGGGCTTAAGTTGATCATCTTTGAACCATTAGCCTATATAGGGTGAATATGGGATTCCCAGTGCCGTGTTTTCTTCCGCTTGGGCCCTATTATGCTACCAAAAATAAGTTGTTTTAATGCAAATTTTTGTTTTTTGTTAATTTAGTTAGTCCGTTGTTTCTTACTAGTTTTTAAACCACATAAGATGGATTTTTATTTAATTTTTTTTAGTTCCCTCGAAACATAAAGGCTAGTGTATTTTTATTAACGAACTGGTGTGTACATTTTAAGTTTTGTAGTGTATTATTAGGTATAAAGGATCTAGCCTTTAAACTGTTATAATTTTACGTTTTATATAAAATAAAATGCAATAAGACTATACCCTACTTTGTGCATCCGTGCTTTATAAAAATAGTGGTTGATTTTTGATGTAAAAAATTATTTCAAGTACCGTATTGTTACAAATTATTCTATTTAACACAGAATTTACAGTTTTACAATGATAATCAAGAGGTATTTAATAAACATATTTTTAATTATTCTAACTTCATGGCAGCCTAAGTTTTAAATTACTTTAACACTTTTTGCATATTAATATTCTACAAACATATTACCTATAGGCCTACAAATTATTATAGCAACCCGAATACTTTTATCCTATGTCTTAAAATACCTAAAAAATAATCTTGTTTGATTAAAAATATGTGTGCAAAACATTTTTCAAAATAATTTTTTTTCATTTTTTTTGTTTGCAAGGGCAACCTCCGCTTGTGCCTGATGGTGTTCCATAATTCTAGTGCCCGGTTGAGGGTTATTGAGGAAAACAAACTGGACAGTCAAGTAATAATGCACTGAAATGTTGAGTTAACAAAAACAAACTGAACAATGACTAAAACTTAACACTTAACCACACTATCTTCAGGAAGTGGTCTTGGAGGAGGAGGGAGAGAGAGGGAATGAATCATTACTATCCTAAGTCATCAACAATAATAATTCTTAAATTCAATTTTTTACATAGTCGGAAATGTTCACTGTGTAGAAATGTAGAATGTAAGCCATGTGTAGGCTACACCTAACTTCTTATTTTGTAAGTCCAAATTTGTACCAGCCAGTTATTTTATTTTAAACAAGAGGCCAACCATATTTTTATTAAGTATATTAATTTAATGTAAATTTATTTGAATAAATAGTATTTTCCTGTGATTTCTTTTGTAAACATAATGAATCTTTGCAGAGGTGCTGGCCAGGAAGTGGGTAGATCATGCATCATGTTGGAATTCAAGGGGAAGAAAATAATGGTACAGTATACGATAAGCTATACTATAAAAAATCATCTAGAGCTCTATGCCGGGTGTCCTAGACCACCGGTATACCCCTTTAAAAAATTAAGTTTTAACAAAAACCAATTGTGCTATTATGGGTATAGTTGGTTTACGCTCTAAGCAGTTACCCCCTATCGATTGATAGTAATTTCAATGTACAGGTTGTACTAGAAGTCTCATAAGACATATTTGTATTCTATGCGTAGTTTTAAGATTTACAATTTAATTTGTTAAATTTGCGGACAAGTTTACAATTTAATTTGTACCCATAATCCCAACGGTTAAAAGATAATGGTGATTTAAATTTGGATTTTTCTCATAAGAAGTTCATGGAACAAATTTTCAACTCCATTATCTCTGAACATTTTTGGTTAAACAAACATGTCCCAGTAAAAAAATGTCTTAGACTCTTCTTTTAAACATTTTACATTATAAATTATAAGTTTTGTCATAAATTATTTTATTTTCCCATAAAATTTACAAAATGGTGGAGATTATTAGAAACTAAATAGAAAAGTAAAATTTTTACGTGATAATCAATATTTTCCGATAGAATATTTAAAATGAATTTCTAAGACATTTTCATGTTTGGGCAGTTCTGTTTAACATAAAATGTTCAGAGATAGCCTAATGGATGTAAAATCTTTCTTATGTTATTCTTATGGGAAAAAAACTAAATTTCAACCTCCAATATCTCCTACAAGGTTAGAATAAGGGGTACAAATTAAATTGTAAATTTATCTTAAAATTAAGTACATGTAGAATCCAAAAATGTCATAAAAAAGGGGGTTTTCTTTAAAATTAGCGACTTCCAGTCTGGATAGGTTACTTCTGGTACACCCTGTACATTGAAATTAGTGTCAATTGATAGAGCGTAACCGGTTTACCATAATAGCACAATTTGTTTTTGTGAAAAATTATATATTTAAATTTTCAAAGTGGTGTACAGGTCTGGGACACCCGGTATATACCCCTGAAATGCTTGTTCTAGGTAGAATTCACAAAAAAAAAAAAAAACAAAAAAAAACATGCCTTCTATTTAACAGTCCAAAAGGCAGGAGCTGGTGTCCTTGAGCTAATTAAGGTTTACTCGCTCTTCGTCTGGTCGTTATTGATCAAAACCCTTTATTGCAACATTATGATTTTGAAGCAAAAAAGTTGTGGGTTCTCTTTCCATTTAAATAGCTTAGCCAATATGTTTAAGTTGGAAAAAACCAGTCAATATACAGTTACAAACATGAAAAAGTTTTAAAAAAAGGATGAAAAATATAAAAGATTCAGTCTAATTGTTTATTATATCTGCAAAAAACAAGCGTCTGAATGATAAAGTAGGCTATATTAATTTGTTGTAATGGGTTGATAAAAGAAATCCTAATCAAAGCATTTTCACTTTTGTAGCACCATTTTTCATTATGATTATTTTCTGTAGATCTACTTTTTTGATATACAGATGCTACTAGTTTTTGTTGGTTAGTTTTCATTGGAGCCTTCAGAAAATGAATAAAGTAGAAGAAGAGTATTATCATTGACTATTTATCTAATCTTATATTCTAAAACAAGCTCTCCGTTTGTACGGGCAAAGTTTTTTTCGCTCCAAGAATTTTTGATTTTTTGATTGAATATGAGGGTTTTGGCCATAAGAAACCGATTGGAGTTGGTTCCATGCTTGGGAAAAATCTGGTTTCCGCCCTAAAGCCCTTTAAAGTTCCCATGTTAACCTTATGGAGATGTTTAAATTGAGCAAAAATCAGCTGATAACTGTAGATATAAAATAATGAGTTACGTCTTTAAAATTATGTCTTTTACTGGCGTGGCGGGCGAGTAAAAGACTATATAAAATTAGTTACGCTCTATCAACATGTTTATAAGTAGCGTGGATGTTGCGCTCGAGCAGAGCGAACGAGCTTTGTGTGAAAAACGAAAGTAGGCCTAATAATTTTACCGAACATAAGCTCGGTGTTTCAGGTACTGTACACCAAAGTGAATAGTCCTAGACTTATCATTTAATGCATTTCATTTTTGGCAAAATTTTGAAGGTTTGAGTTCCCCACAACCAATGTTTTAATTATTCAGCTGGCTTACAGTGCTGCAAAAACACATAATCACATGATAAACAAAATCCTCAGATATAAAATGTGTCGTTCTTGGTTAAGAAGAGAAAAGGGGGAAGGCAGGAGGGGGGCCCTCGGTCAAATCTCATCTCCAAAGCCCCGCTTGGCGGCCCTGCAAATTGATCGGTAAAATGCATACCTAACCTCCATAGCACGCTGTTAACTATGGCAGTGGTTGATAGATAACAAGTATTTATAATACTTGCTAACAAGATTTTATTATAATTATTTATTTTGATATACAACTCACTAATGATGAATGAAATACTTTTTACAGTTGGATTGTGGTATCCACCCCGGCCTTTCAGGAATGGATGCATTGCCATTTGTAGACTTGATCGAAGCCAATGAAATTGATCTCTTATTAATTTCTCAGTAAGTATTTGGCTTTATGTGAAATATTTTATTTTATTATTATTTTTATAATTTAGCATTTTCTCAATCAGTAAAGGGCCTAAACCATTTTCCACCAACTAAATCCCGGCTGGCTTATATGTAAACCAGTCAGTTTTCTTAACTCAGCCCAGCAATTCACATGTAGGCCTAGGCCATTTGGTTTCCAAAAAAATTGACTCATATTTATTGTTTAGGCTCATTTATATTAGTTGATGCTACACAACTATATTCCTGGGTATATACTAATTGAAATAAAACAAAAAAATTGATTTCCCCTTTATAAACCAAGTAAATTGAAATGGCATACTCTATCTTAGAATGTTACTAATTGGCAATAATTTGATTACCTATCCATTAGTAAGTTTATTGTTAATATGCAACTGATCATCCACAATTTTTTGAACACACAAAAATCCTTCTTTACCAAATTTTGGGTAGGATCAGGGCCCTAATATCTATTAGGCAAACTAGGCAACCCCTTAGGGCGGCACTTTCCCGGGGGTGGCAAAAAAATGGAAAAAAATAACTAAGCCAAAATAAATATGATTTTAAAATTAACGAAACACACAGTATTATTTTAAATAAATAAATAATTGTGGATAATTTTTTTAAGTTAGTTTATGTTATTAGCACTAAATGTATTGCTGCCGTCCCTGGTACCGATTCAAGCAGCTAAGCGAGTGCTTGCGCTTATCAGCTGTGAGCAACAGCGCCAACCCCATACAGTCACGACACTTCTTTCTATTGAAACTACCTGTATCAGGGTGTCTCCCATTGAGCCACCAGACATATCAGTAACACTCATGCCTGTGGCTTGGAGTGCTAGTGATGATTTAAATAAGTTTATATTTGTATGTATGTATGTATGTTTGCACACAGATCTCAAAAACGGCTCATAAGATTTTCTTCAAACTTTGCAAATAACTTAGTTCTGGGATAAAAATAATATAAATACAGGTCTCAATGTCAGGAAACATCTCATTTCTTTATTATCTTGAATTAAAATTTAATAAATGGTATCAGTTAACTGACACATACTTTCTCCCAACAATATAAAAAAGGTGTTAAAAGCTCCAAACATTAATGTCTTGATGACTCAGTCAGATAGCTACCAGCTGAGCAGCGCTCGTTTGACCCTACCCGCGTCTGTGACTTTTAACAACGTACTGCGTTTACCTCTAAACGAATAATTGAATTTTCTCCGCAACCACTTGACGTAGAGCAATAATTTAAAATACTGGATTATTAAGTTTTTTGAGCTTGATTTAATGGTGATAGGTAAAATTTATTTCAAGACAACAGCTATTTTGAAAATCCAAAAAATTGATTTTTGAAACACTTTTTACTCCATAACTTTTGAACGCGCATTTTCTCGGAGATGCAGGTGGTGTCATTTTATTCACCATTTTAAGCTTAATAAACCACAAAATTATAATCAAAATCGTTAGAGCTGTTTTTGAGAAATTTTGATTTTTGACGATTTTTGAGGGTTTTTGGGGGTAAAATACCCTTAAAAATCAAAAATTCAAAAAAATGAAAAAAACGCCTGGAATTATTGTGAGTTTGGACCTACATACCAAAATCGGACCATTGGGGCATTCTCTAGCTCTGTTTACATCCAGACACACTGACACACGGACACACACACACACACACACACACACACACACACACACACACACACACACACACACACACACACACACACACACACACACACACATCACTCTGAAAACCACTGTTTTGGACTCAGGGGGCACCAAAATGGATAAATCCACAAACAACTCAAATTCGAAAATTTTGACGAAAACAATACTTTCTCCATATACTATGGTATAGGGGGAGAAAGTAAAAATTGTTAAAAAACATTCGTCAAATGGAGTTAAAAATAAATACCCCTCATCACAGCAGACCTGCATACGCAGCGAATTTCCAAATTAGTAATATTAATTTAGACCAGATGAACCTGTAAACAAAATTTCGTTGTGTGCTCATAAATAGGGAAATTAATGTCTATTCTCCTTTTGATATAGGGAAAGAGTATGCAGGTACGCTGCCATGCGGAACACTGAAAGTAGGTTTTTAGCATAAAAAAAATTATTTTGACCATATGAAGCCATATACTAAGTTTCATCAATATCTGTCCATAATTAAAGGAGTTTGCCTATCCTCTGTTCTCTATGATTAACATGGGAAAAGAGTATGCAGGTTTTCTGCCAAGATAAGTACAAAAACCAAGATATTTTACAGTAAATTAATGGATCTCAATCAAATGAAGCTAAAAACTAAGTGTCATCCAAAAATAATGGTTAATAAGTGAAATATTAACACATTCTTACTCTCCATTGGAGCCCCAAAATACAAATTAACCCACCAATAACAAGCAACTTTTTATGAATTTGGAAGACAAAGTTTTAATACTGATAACAGTTGTGAATGTAAATATTTTTCTAATCTGAAATGTGATTTTAACTTCATAATCTCAATATTTAATGAATTCTTGTATTACAGTAGTTAAGTCTAAAAAGAGGAGATTATCTGTTTTTTTTTTCAGAAACTCCCTAGTTCCAAAATTTAAACCTTAAAATTTGCTAATATCCGGGAAATTCGGTGATATGGTAACCCTAGTTGGGTGACAAAAATATAAGAATTTTATTTTTATTATTTTATGATAATACAAGACATTAAAATCATGGAGAATCCATCTTGTCTTCTTAATTTACATGAATACATGGGTTTATAGTACCTATTTTAAATTTAGAACAACATAAAAAAATAAATTTTAATATCTTGAGACAGTAGAACCTCCCTTATCCGACCTCCCGATACCCGACCTAGTGTCCGACCGTGTATCTGTGATTTCCACGCCCCCATCGTTGCTGAGCCTGTTAAAACGTAAAATCATTCTATTTGTTGTTTGTAGAGAAAATTATGTATATTGTCATTTTTCAGTTATAATACATATTTTGATGTTTCAATTAATGTGTTATAGGTACAGTGAAGTTGTATTACAACACTCTATGGCTGTTTTTCTACCAAGGTAATACGTTTCCCCGATATCTGACTTTTTGGCCGTTCTGACCATGGCCTGGTTCCGTCATGGTCGGATGTGGGAGGTTCTAATTAATGTACTGCGTCCCAATTTTGAAAGCCTTACTTTGTTGCAGTTTTCACTTGGATCACTGTGGGGCCTTGCCTTGGTTTCTAATGAAGACAAGTTTCAAAGGCCGGTGTTTCATGACTCATGCGACTAAAGCAATTTACAGGTGGCTACTCTCTGACTACATAAAAGTAAGGTAAGTCCTTAATACTTACTTAGTCTCCTCTCTCCTGATACGTATTGTAAATCAAGATTTTACTTCACCACAAAGTATTTATTTATTTATTTTTTTAACACAGTGTTATGCAATTGACAAAGTCATGATCTTAAACATAAATACAATCTAAGAACAGTTCTTGGTTTCCAGAAGGTACATTACGCAAATTACATTATAATGCATATTAAAAGTCAATGTCAACAATTCAATATATCGTCTAGAAGCAATAACAAAAATTATATTTAAGACAGAGAATTATGTAGATAAATAAACAAAAACAAAAACAGTTAGATAATATAAATACTTAAAATGCTAATATCACATGCTAAATATCTGTATAAAACACGTTCTCTCTCAACCATACCTTAATGACATTCTCAAATCGTTCTGAAATCATACTCCACATGTTTTCTGGTAATTTATTAAACAATTTAATTTTCATATAAATGTGGCTAATATTGGTTTTTTCCAATCTCAGACATTAAGGAGGTAGTTTTTCCTAGTTGGATAGTCATGTGTTTCTTTTCTTATCAGAAATATATTTAATGAGCTCTTTACATGCAACATACTACAATATTCATATAGATTTGCAAGAGTCATGATTTTTAGCTCTTTGAAAAAGGGTACATAAGACTCTCTACTGGATACATTTTTTATTTGCTCATATATGATAAATTGTGGCTGCATTTCATGTTGTTAACTATTGAAATTACTTTTTAAAGATATTCTACCAATGAACAAAATTTAACATGAATTGAGATGAAAGTTATTTTGATGCTCTTTGCTATTTATTAAACTGGCTTGTCTTATAAAGTTCTCAGATGTCTGGAAAATATTTTCTTTAGTTAGAGCTCTCTAGCTACCGTATCTTTAATTATTGTAATATAATTATTATTATCCTCAACTGGGCTTTGGTGGGACTGGTGGTTGAAAGTTCAAATTGTTAAGATTAAGATTAATTCTGCCCAATAAGTCCATGACGAATTAATATCATGATTGATATAGTTAACTCCCTAAAAAGACTAAATATAAAAGCTCAAGATAAAATTTGTTGTCAAAAATATTTTGGTTAGAACCAAACTAACTTTTATTAAATGAGAGTCTTTCTTTAAAAATATGATACAAATAATAGTTTTATTTATTTATTTATTTTTGAATTAAATAGATTTCTTAAATACATTAAACACGGTTTAAGTAGCCTTTTGGTCATTATATTTGGACAATACAGAGATTACATTGTTCATATCATAGCTTTTCTGAATGTAATCAAGTTATCTTATAATTAGCTAAATATTTACTAGATTGTTTTAGTGTTCTGTTCATTGATGATATGTTTCTATCAATAGTATATGAATTTGTGAAACTGTCCATTACGAAAGAAACACAATGGAATTTTATCCATGTTACAGCAATATAGCCACAGACCAAATGCTGTACACTGAGACAGATTTGGAAAATAGCATGGACAAAATTGAAACAATAAACTTTCATGAGGAGAAGGAGGTCGGAGGTGTCAAGTTTTGGGCGTACAATGCAGGACATGTGCTCGGGGCAGCGATGTTCATGATAGAGATCGCTGGAGTCAAGGTGAGTATTGTTTTCCTAAAGTGTTAATAATGGTAGTTACTTACTTCTACTTATGGTCTCTGTCTGTAAACTTCCTTCGAAGCGCTGAACAGGTCAAAGTACCAACTCTGCAAATATAGATTGGTTGAGGTATGGAAATGAGGGGTTACAAATTTTAGAATGCTCAAAGAAGCTATCCAAATGTTAATAACAATGAAGCAAAAGATAATTCTTCAAACCAGTGTGAAAACTATTAGGATTGAAAATGTCAGTTATAAAAGAAGGCAGAGCCTGAAAAAATTCAAGCCTTGATACAATGGTTTCTTTTCAAAAATGGAAAGCCTATGATACTCAGAAAATTTATGCTTATGTCTAGTGTTGTACTTGTGAGAACGTTGATTGTAACAAGGAAGATCTTGGCTTCTAATATACATTACCAGTTCAAAGATAAAAGGGCAAAGAACAGTTAAAATGTTGGATTGCTTAAAAAATCACTACAATGCTCCCGAGGAGGGAGTTTAAAAGTTGAACAGATTGCTTTTTACTGTAGAGTAAATATACGGTCCAAATCTGATTTACAACTACCCCATAAGGAGATAGAGTAAACAATGTGATTCAATTAGACAAAAATAGACTAGTTTTCAGAACTAAGAGCCCAGAGGATATCTTTTTTTATATTTTTTTTCAATTTTATTCCACCATGTGAGCCCACCGTCCAATCTCACCCCTAGAAAATCAACAGAAAACGATAGGACCAGCCTATCTTCATCAACGAAGACATTGATGTTTGAGGACGGATTAGCGAGGCCCCTCTGATCTTCTGAATGCGGAGACTCCCGGTTTTTGTGAAGTTTAAGCTTAGAAGATTTGCCAGAAAAGTACTGTGCAAGCTGATTGATTTTAATGATACTGTCCATTTCAAGGTGTTTGACATTTTTATTTTTTGTGAAAAGGGTGGTGTCATCTTTCAAACAGGAAAAGACTCTCTTCTGGAACTTTATGCAACAATTGTATTATGGAGGCCTTTAAGCAACGAGTAAGATATGATGTGGCTTAAAGGCTGAATACAATCATTGCATATGCTACTTTATCAACGACCAACTTAAATTTGGTAAATTACAGTAATAAACATGTTAAATATTTATAGGTTATGGACGGCACTCCATCCAAAAAGTACCAAACATATGTCGCTATTGTCGCTTGACCAAATTGTCATTCTCACTCACATGAGATCACACAGTTAGGAGGTTTGACGCTTAAATAAATTAAAATTAAAACCTCAATTGTAATGGAACAATCAGCTGATGTACGAATGACATAATTTCTATTAGCCTACAACACTACTCTCGTTTAAAAGCCAAGCTCTCATTGGTCTAGAGCCTGAATTTTAATGTGAAACCTGAACGTTCAAGACCTCATTAAACAACGGGTTGGAATTCGGTTTAATAATGTATGTACATCTTTATGATGTTACTTGTTATATCTTTATTGGTTATTAGTACAGTCGTAAATAAAACATGTTTAAGTTACCTTAGTATGCACATTCATTTTTTTCTATTGAATATCAATGGATTTAGTCGGTAAGTTTGCTGCTATGGGGGGAGGGGGTTTAGTAAATATTAGTTATTCCTCACCTAGTGGAGGTGAATACCTAATTTATTCAATAGTTTTTATAAATGAGCTGGATATTAAGTTTTGTTAATTGGTTTCTAACTAAGAAAAATACGGTTGACATATTTTTGGATTTTCTCAGTAACCAGTTGAGCTTCAATTCACTTAAAATCATGATAACTTTATTTTCAGCTTTTTTAAAAAATGTTTTTAGTTAAAATTGTTAAGTTTTTTTTCAAATAATTAGTTTTTTTCAAAAGAAAAAGTGCAAAAAACTCATTTTTTACCCTTTTTGACATTTATTGAAGTCGCTAGGGTAAGGTTAAGTCGTAAATTATACTTAAAATAGTTTAGGGTTAGATACATACCATACTCAATGTATTTAGCCTAAGTTTACTTTAAGCAAAAGGTTCAAAGAAATTAAACACTAAGTTTTAATTAGAGATCTTTGTTGTTTTAAAAAGTTTAATAAATGTTATTACATTTATTTTTATGTTAGGTACTCTATACTGGTGACTTTTCAAGACAAGAAGATAGACATTTAATGGCTGCTGAAATTCCTAGTGTTCATCCAGATGTATTAATCACGGTAAGTAGTTAGGCTAGTTAGAACTTCTTTTGTTGAGTTGTGGAAGGTTTTACTCTCTGTACAAAAATAACTTTGTATGCTTTTGACAGGTGTTTGAAACATAATCCTGCCTTTTCAAAAGACCAAATATTTATCAATTACTTATTATAAATAAGCGCAAATGGTCGATAACAAATTGTAAGTGTCCAAGGAAACAATATCAAAACAGTACAACCTCGATAGTTCGACTCTCTATAGTTCGACACTCCTTATAGTTTGACATGGTCCATGACAACTTAGCATGTTAATAACGAATTATAATGTCCATGTTGGAGACGGACAAAGGTGGAAATGTAAATAAAGGGGCTAATGATTTGAATATTGGTTATTTTAAAGTTATGGTTTCTTTATAATTTAGTGTTTCTTAAATAAAATCATTATTTTTATACTTCCAGTGTTAAAATTCCCCATACACTCCCTATAGTTCGACACCCTCTAAGTCCACAAAGTGTCAAACTATCGAGGTTCTACTGTATTTGAAAGATTGGTTGTTATAAAAATATCATTTGGTTTGTATTTTAAGAAACCTTATGATACATATTTTTTTATAAAAATACAGACTTTTGAATTCCACAATTAACAAAGATCAGTTCTGTATGTTTCACAACATTCAAAATGTTCATCTCCAATAAACATAATATCCACATTACAATAAAATTTACTTTAAACATTTCCTCATGTACTATTGTTGAAACTAGGAGTCAACCTATGGAACACATATACATGAGAAGCGGGAGGAGAGAGAGAGCCGGTTCACAACTTTGGTGCATGACATCGTCAACAGGGGAGGTCGTGTTCTTATCCCTGTCTTCGCCTTGGGAAGAGCACAGGAACTTCTTCTGATCCTAGGTAAGGTTTAGGATCCTAATACTAACTATACTGTCTGTGTTATCGGTTGGTAAATTACTGCGGAAATTTTCCATAACTGATTTGGAAAAAAAAATTTCGCAATGTTTGGGATCTGGGATCTGATTCTGTCTTCAGGTGGAAAAAATACCTAACATAATAAAGTTAGTTACGTTAGTGTTCTAGGTGTTTGTTCCACCTGAAGACGGGATCAGATTCCAGATCCCAAAACAATGTGAGTTTGTTTTTACTAATCAGTGATAGAAAATATCAAAATGTGATAGAAATAATGTCTTTTTAGTAGTGGCCATGACTACAGGCGGGTGAGAAAATTGTGAGGTTGCCACATCTGAGACCAAAAGATGCAAAAAATTGTGTTTTTTGTGCACAAATTGGCATCACTTAGATTCCTGCACTGCCTAGACCAGCGGTTTTCAACCATTTTTTGTGTTGCGTACACCTTGACAGGTATTTAACTGAAAGAGGAATTAAAAACCTTCTCCTCCCCCCCCCCCTCCTTAAAAACCCCAATTTTTACAAATGCATTCCAGTAAGGCAAAGGGGTAGTTTGTACAGTGGAACCTAGGTATATAGAATCGGAAGTGAAAAGTGAAAACTTTGTGATATCAAGGTCTTTGATATACTCAGGTTTGTTATATCAAGGTGATTTTCTATCATCCTCGGTATATGGTACTGAGGTTCACTACAACTGTTTATCACTTATTTCTAATAACCCTAGCAAGTGAGGAATATACACGGTTTCACTGTCATTAGATGACTTACGTTTTGCCATTGCACAAAATAATAGCATCACTCCATTGAAAAATTATCAGTTTTTATAAGCCCCTCCATGGAGTTTTTGGCACCAACTGATATGGACAATGAGTACTGTATCAATTTTGACACAGAAAACTAAACAGTGCTGCAAATACACAGACTAGCACTGAGCGGGACTAGAACTCTTAATGTATAAACTCTAATACATGTCGTAAACTTGGGTTTGTAAAATCTGTACCCATGAGAATAATATAAAATGAACTCGCCTACGGCTCGATGGGGGCTCCGCCCCCATACCCCCTTAGCGGATGCCTCGAATTCGTAAAATATCAAAAATACTCATTGGGCCTGATATAGGCCCTGAAATAGGCATTGGTCTCTGATTGGGCCTGATGATGACCGGTGTGACTGGTCGAAATCGATCGCCATTATAAGATCTTTTATATATATATTTACCGTCTGTAAACATTTACAGTATAAGTGTAAATATATCGAGTAGTGTTGGAAGACGTTTTATTATTTCAACCTGAAATACTCATGTATTAAACTGGCTAGTTCCACCGAAGTACTGGACAGCCGAGACAGTAAAAACACCGGCTAATACTCACTACTCTAATTAAAAACGATAAAGGGACGTCACACAACGCCTTACTTCATCCTCCTAGAGCATAAAATCATGAAATAAATAAACTTATGAATATAATGGATGAAAAAGCAAAATTAATATCCTACATAATGGATGAAAAAGCAAAATTTATATCCTACATAATGGATGAAAAAGCAAAATTAATATCCTAAATAAATTACGCCATGTAACATTTTTGACAGGATGAACGTTTATTTAAAGCCAAAACCGTGATTATAATTTCACAAAAAACCTATTGTAAAACTAATGGTTTCCCAGACATTCAAGTATATATCTTCAGTACCAGGTTAACCGAGCCTTGCTCGTTGTTTTAATTCACTTTTCTTGTAGTGCCATGGTAAAAAAAGGAATTAAATTTCATCCAACAACCAACTATACTTCTTTACAGTTAACAGCTGTTTCAAAAATTCTGCTTAACATTAATGTTTCTTTCTTGGTTTACATTTCGTTGTTAATTCGTTACCAAAACAGCAAACCATACAACTTATGTTAAAAATTATTATTTTAAAATTAAATTTTAGACCAAATTCAATTTTTCCTGGGGTTAAGGCTATTTCTAAACTTATTTTTGGACCAACATACTTTTAAATGCAAAGTTTAAGCAAAATCTACCCTCTAGATTTCGAGATCGTGGAACACACATCCCTTCAGACATTGCTCGTATTGTAGAATAGGATTCTTCACTAATTGATAGTCGTGAAATAATAAATAACTATGTAAATAATCTAGGTATTATGCTCAATATCGGTACTGTTGAAAGTTTTAGATGCGAATATGACTGAATTAATTGGTGTATCATGAAAAAAAGAATAGTTTGCGAAAAACCCCTACTATAAAATATGAAATTGAGAGTTGTGAAATAGTTATTGATGTGGCTTTTGTGAAAATTTAGGTGATATGATATTTTAATTAAGGAGTTGTGGAAAAACAGAAGTGGAATAAGTTCATTTTATGAGTTGCAAAATAATTGAAATTTGTTTAAAGGTATAGTTTAGGTCAACATAATTCGAACTCAAGTGTTGTGAGTTCATTTTAGTAATTCAAGTGACAATGTTTCTCTGTTAGTTAGCCAGCGCTTAATGTTGCAATCTAGCGTATCCAGTTCCGCCACGGGGAGGCCGAGAAACGTAGGAAACATATATGTACATGTTTAAAAATCAATATTAAATATAAACACCGGGTAGTTTACACAAAATTCACAATCAATAAATAGGAAAAAAAGCTTTGAAAATTTCCTACGAATCGTTTTTAATACCCCTTTATCATTAATATTCGTTAAAAAGATTTGAGCTGTTAAGTTACAATAATTTATGTTAAAATATATATAATATTTAAGGAGTTTTACGGGTGTAGTTGAAAGAGATCATTTAAACACGAGCGAGAACTAAACCTGAAAAGTGATCTACGATACCACGCAGTGATATAAGCTGATACGGCTGAACTACGTTACCGACAAATCTATATTTTTTACCTTTTTTATAGTTTAAAAGTAAAACAATTGTAGTTTGATGATTTTCCCTAAATTGAAACTTCTCAAAGAATGTTCATGCCAAATTTCAAGTCTCTAGCTTAAACGGTCGCTTCTGGAAATTAAGATCATCAGTGAGTCAGTCAGTCAGTTACACATGTGGCTGTATATATCATAGACTCGCCTACGGCTCGATGGGGGCTCCGCCCCCATGCCCCCTTAGGAGTTGCCCCCTAGTTTGAATTAATAAAAAGTCAACTTTAAAATAGTTTAGTTCCACATAAGACCTGAACAGCCAAGACAGTAACAAAACTATCTAATACTCTAAATTCACAATCAATAGCAAAAAAAGCTTTAATAATCTCCTATTAGTAGGTTTTAATATTCCTCCTTAGTAAATAGTTTTAAAAAATTGAGCTGTGAAATAAATATTATTTATGTAAATATTCTAGATGTTATGCTTGATGGAGGGTCCAACCCAATAATTGGTCCCCAATTCCGTAAATTACTGTCAAAACCTCATACAAAGAACAGGCTAGTTGAGGGCTCAACTCCAACGTCAGTAACAGAAGCCGCCAATACACACTACTCACAATAAATAATAATAAGCTTTGAAATTTGTCCTCGGCTCATGGTTTAATCCCACTCCCTAGTTCCCCTTAGTTGGTTAAAAATATAATGGAGTTGTGAAATATTAATGAATATGTAAATAGTCATGCTCAAAAGTTGTTGTGTACAAATTTGGAGGTACGATTATGATTGCACATGATTGAGGTAATAGCTGTATTCTGAAAAGATAAAAGTGGATTAAAATTATAAGTTTATACAGAGGATCGTTGTATGTAATAGAAGAAAAAAGAGACAAAATCAAGATATTTGAAATTAAAAAAATATATGGTATAGTCTAAGATGCTTCAGTTCCGCCATGGGGTGGCCAAGAAACGCAGGAATCATATATGTACCATATAAAGAAACGATAACAATTTTATCATTCAAAATCAGCAATTATTAATTTAACAATTTTAAATGTTATATATATATATCAGTTCAGAAAATTAATAAAAATAGAGCCCTAGTAGTATGTAATAGATCACAGGGTATTAGGTACTATAATCATGAAGTCTTAAAGTCTTTATATAGTATTAAAATGAAGAAAGTTGCAACTTAAGAACCCTAAATCTGCGTACATTATGCATTTTCAACCAATGGTAGTAAAAAAACCAATATTGAAATAATAGCCAAAAAAGGATTATTGGTTAAATTAAAATATACTGAAAGAGTTACGATAATTGATAAGCATAGAATAGTTTTCAATTACAACAATAATAGGGTTAATCGAGACTTTAGGTGAGAGCACTGCATTGAGGAAGTTTGACGGACAAAGTGGCAGCGAGAAAAATTACTATTGAGTTTAATTCAATTGGTTATTATAATATTTCTCTGCATGATGGGTCATCAGATATGTAGATAGTCTTAAAAAAACGTAGGAAGTAGGTAAACGTTAGCAAAGGTAAGAATGGAAATTTCAATGGTTCTATAACTTAATATGTTCAATCGTTTCCTAAACTAAAATCTAAGCCTGATTGGACAGCAGCAAATAGGTAAAAGACTGGATGTCAAACTTGTTGGGACACGTTCCACTCTTCAAAGTAAAACTGCACCAGAACTATCAACTGAAGCGCTATATTCAATCATATAGAGAGACAGCATACAAATAGTAGAAAATTAAGTTATAATTACTGTATTAGGTTATTTTTTGAGCGAAAACCTACAAGAAAATTTCCAGCATGAGAAAACTTAAGTCTAGAAAATGTAATAAGACCTAAAATATTTTTAGCAATTAATATAGAAATCAAAGCGGACTTCACCTGAATGTAAAGATACGCTTTCGATTAAGAAAACTTCATTTTCAACAATAACACAGGAATCGAAGGGAAAACCATACGCAAACAAATATGCGCACATTTAAAGGTATAATTATCAGGAAGAGGTGTAGTTAAAAGACATCATTTAAATACAAGCGAGAACTAAGCGACTATAATAGCGCTCCAAGCGACATCTTCCTAACCAACACCTCGCCTTTATAGAATTTTTTTATGATTTGAAAGTTAAAAATTTGTAGTTTTTGGGCATTTTAATACTGTATAAATCTAAGCGAGTATTACCCTGGTGAAATAACCGGCTCTCAATGCATCGAAACACCGCCGTCTACATTAAACGTTTATGTGACGGACGTTTAACAATTACGGACGTTTGAATCAAACACGGGTGTAGTTGAAAGAAATCATTTAAACACGAGCGAGAACTAAACCTGCAAATTGATCTACGTTACCCAAACGGTGATATACGCTCACACGGCTGAACTACGTTACCGACATATCTATATTTTTTACCTTTTTATAGTTTAAAAGTAAAAAAGTTGTAGTTTTATGATTTTTCCTAAATTGAAACATCTCAAAGAATGTCCATGCCAACTTTCAAGTCTCTATCTTAAACGGTCGCTTCAGGAATTTAAGATCATCAGTGAGTCAGTCAGTTACACATGCGGCTGTATATATTATAGATTTACACAAGATGAAAAAGAATGCTAAACCAGTACTTTTGTAATCATTGGAACAACACTAAAACAGTTAATAAGATAACTGAAACGGCGGAAAACAAGAACAGTGCTGCGAACACAAAAGATCATAGACACCTGACAAAGGACTATTCAATGTCGTCTGTAGAGCAACAGGTTGCAACATGTAAAATAGCGTATTCCCTATAGGGAAATTCGCTAAAAATATATGAGTTCAACAATTCACTTTGTTTTTCATTTTTAACTTTGATTTGTTAAGGTTTTGCAGTCAAAACTTCAATATTTTGAAGTTTTGCAGTCAAAATATGTGTATCTACACTACATATCAAAATGATATGTAGATGTTCTAAGGTTGTTCATAAGCGCAACAAAAGGTCTAAATATTGAGGCTATACTTGCTAATCCTTTGATTTACTGAAGTAGAAATAACATAAGATTGGTAGGTTTGCTAGGGTAAAGGGAAAACTTTAATACATCGACAAAGTGTATTGAACTTAGTTCAATATATTGAAGTTTGATATATCAAGGTTCCACTGTATCAACATAAAAAATGATGTTTTCGAACTTTAAAAAATATACTGTTTAAAAATTACAAACTGATTTAAACCTTAATGATTTATGTGATTTTTATCATTTTTTAAATAATGTTTCACACTCAAAGGTAAACTGTTAAATTTGCGACTGACTAGCGTTTTGCTTATTCCCTGATCCCTGATTATTTCCTAGGTGGTTTCTAAGCATTATTACTTACAACTGTATTTTGTAGAGTGCTCGTACTATCTTCAGGTGCATGGATGTTTTTCACTGAATATTCAACCACTTATCCACGGTTTGTTAAAAACATCCGATCGAAGAATTAAAATACACATACTCTTAGTTCAAGAAAACTTTTTTACAAAGTGCTTCTGTATAATGCACACAGTTCCAGTCCTACCGCCAATGGTTGTAACAGATTATATTTTTACCATAAGACGGAAGCAATATACAAAGGCAATAAATGTAGAAATAACCACCAGAGAATAGGATTAACTAAATAGGATTTAGGGAGTCGTCTGGGACTCTCAGTGCACTTCCTCTCCTGGCAAGTGGTCAGGAAGATTAACAACGTCATTCCCATCTCACTAGTTATTGTAAGATAAAATAAGTAATACATTTTTTTAATACAGCAATACTTTCAGCAACAGTGAATCATCTTTTAAAGAGATGAATGGTTAATTTTAGACCAGGGTACACACCAATTAAACCTATATACTAAACAAAATGTAAAAAATTGTACCAAGTAATAGATGAGACGAAACAATAACATAAATATGAAACATCTGATTTAGTTAATATATTTCATCCATAAGTAATGACAATATAATATGACAACCTTGCAAAATCATTCACCCGCCTGATTCTGTTGCCGCGACTTTAGTTGGAAGTTAATTACTTATATCATCTTTAGTTGGAAGTTTTCATCTACAGTAGACTCCCTCTTAACCGGCCACCTCGGGACCAGGCCGTAGCCGGATAATGAATTGGCCGGTTAAACCGATGTTCATTTGAGAACGGCAATCCACAATTTTATATGGCCTAAATATTATTATTACTTGAAAAACAACCTTAAATACATTACTGTATATGATTTATAGCTAACATCCACCACCCATGAAATCCACAACAAACCTACACTAATAATAAATAATTTGTTTCTTTATTGTGGTCTACTGGATAGTAGGTCCAAACGCATTGACTTCCGGTGGCAGTCACTTCCGTCCAGGACGTTACAGTTTAATTGGTTTGAGAACGTCAATATGAAATAAAGTTGTATTGAATGAGACATTAGATAAGAAAACTACGTTTCCGGCGAAAGGCGGCCGGTTAAAGCGATGTTGAGATAAGAAATGGCCGGTTAAAAAGATGTTATTTTGTGTGAAGGTAGGCCGGTTAAAGCGGAGACCGGTTAAAAGGTGGCCGGTTAAGAGGGAGTCTACTGTAAGTTTGTTGTCATTACGTTACTATTATAAGTAGAGGTTTGCGGATAGTGAAATTTGACTTCGGATCGGATAGTAAGGGGTTCGGATCGGATGTTATTCGGATTCGGATACTCGCACGGACAGAGTGAACTGTTATATTACTCAGAATTAAAATACAAATTAATTAACAGTAAAATCTTAGCACTAGGAATGCATGAAAAATGTTAATTTTACTTTTGTTTAATATAGAAATGTAGGTATAAGTTATATTGATTTTTTTTTGTTAAGTATTTGTTCAAAACTAGAATTATAATTTACATTTTGGACAAATACTTTACAATGACGTTTAAAGAATTTTATTGTCTTTAGTGTGCATGTTTGATGTTGTCCTTGAGTTGTATATATTATGTTAAGTATGATACCATTTCATATTTGTATGATTTTGTGTATTATAGGCCTATTACAATATATTATAGCCTATATAATATAGTTTCATATATTCTACTAACTACAGTAGGTCTCATCCAAAATAAATTCACTACAAGGCTATCGGTATCAAACCAAGTTTTAACTTAAGGTAGGCCTATTGTTTAGCTCTAAAGTTGGTCAATCAAAAGGCTACATTTGTAACTATTTGTTTTTGGTGAGAAAATCTTTTTCGATATTTATTTACAAATTTGTTTACAACCTAGATAAATTTTTCTCTCTCAGAATTAGGTAATTTTCACGCTCATTTTTTGTTTGAATACTACATTGATAGTAATATTTTGAGTAATAACTTAGGGGTATGACCAAAAAGGTCTATTTCATTCATTAGGCCTAGGCTAGGCCTATATGCAAGTTTTGATATCTTTGAGTCACTGTGATGACATTACTGTTTAACAGTAGCCTAGGCCTACACCTTCATGTAGGCTACAGTCTTGTTTAATGTTTAAAAGTAGATTGCTAAGCTTACTTAGGTTCAATAATGCAGTAACATGTAATACTTTTAACAATTTAGGTTTTAAATTTACATCCCAATTTGTTTTAGGCCTATTACAATGAGCTCAGTTAAAATTAAAACATTCCTATCTCAAAGAATTTATGAAGTGGAAGCAAGTCACAAGTCTCAATTTCAGTAATAATAATAATAATAATAATAAAACATTATTTTATTTTTCTACAAAGAACATTTTTTGATGTCTTACCTTTAGAACCAGCTTGCACAATAGGCATTCCGCCTGTTCTTGGTTTTTCTAAAAATATTTATTTCCAAATCAAACTCTTTTTCTTTCTTGGCTCCATAACTGAGTAGTTAACAACTAGCCTATCCAATTCTAGAAAATTAAGTTGATCACATTAAAAGGTACAGTTCGTAACTTCAATTCAAATTTTATCTCGTAAGCTGTCAGCTGTAGCAGTATTCCCAGTCCCAGACTTCAAAACATCGTACCACACGATAATAAATTATTGCACGCCACAAAAATGTCGTGTCTATCAATGTAATTAGTGATTGATGTCGGGAATGATTTGATTTTGTAATATTTTAGGCACGCAAAATCAATTATTTTTCAAAACCATCATTAATTATCTTGAAAAATTACGGCAAATCTTTGGGAGGAAAATCAGTGTGACGTCGGAGAATGAGTACAATAATTAAGTATTATCGTGTACTTGGAAACATTGTCGTCTACTGCGCAGGACAACAGAATCAAATAACCACAGACTAAAATCTTAACACTCGGTCAATTCTGGTGTTCCCCATACCAGTTAATTCCAAATCGGTGGCTGTGGAGTGCTAGCGAGGGTTCACTAGCGCGTGTTGTTATTGGAATCGGAACCTAACTCTACAGCCAATCACGACCACTGTTAGGCCCGCCGCACATTGGTGCGAGGTGGGAGCGAGCCGAGGCCGAGGCGAGGCAGAGGCGAGCGGTGTGAGGAATGTGAGCCTCTGCTGGTCAGCGCATATTGGTGCGAGATGCGAGCGACTCGGGGCCGTGCCGAGTGATGTGTGAAGGGGATATTTGATTGTTGTCCATGGTTAACGTTCGTTTTTAATGTTATTATTAGGCCCAAATTTTTATCTACAGTGGTAGTTTTTAACGCCTTACTTAAAACCCTCCCCTCACATTAGCGTTCTGTGTTCATACTCGTTTTCATTTATTGTTATGATGTACGATTTTAGAATACCCCCGTTGCAGCAAACCTGCATACTCGGAAAATTTTCAGTAAATTATTTAAAAATACTATACTAAAAAATCGGTGGATAAAAATTTTAATCATAAAATATCCTCGAATAAGTATGATACAGCATAACTTTGTTAATCTCGAAATGATTGTTACATTCATTGTTTCATTCATGTAGTTACATTCATGATTGTTGTTCATTGTTACAGGGGAAATGAGTAAACAGGTTTACTGCCAAAAGAAAAATTTGGTAGCAGCCCCAAAAATTGGTCTTTTTGGTCAACTGTTGTTACATATCCACTAAACAACTTGTATAGCAAGTTTATTTATTGTATGCTAGTTAAAAACTGAGTTATATTTTATCCTCCATTAGGCCTGGATAAACATGGGGACCCAAAATACTACGTACTGCCTGATTATCTTCGGAACCATTTGAAATTGAGTAAAGGTTAAACATATTAAATTGTTTGTTTTTTAGCTTAATCCACTTGTAAAATAAAAATACGTTTTATAAATATTATAGAAAAACCAAATACGATTTTTTGTTTAAAACCCTTTCAAAATTATCTCATATATAGACCGAACCGATCGTGCTGATTTATGATCCTTAAATGTTATAAATTTAAACTTTTCCAAAACCCTTAGTCGTAGACTAATAATTCATACTAAAAAATTGTTTAGTTTTTTAGCTGATTCCAATAGCGATAAGTACAGTTTGATAAGATTAAGCTGTTTGGCAGACAATTATAAAAACTAACTTTGTCATACTTAAATTCCTATAAACTTTAAATAAAAACTTTCCCAGAAATTGGGGGGTATAATTTTGTTTTTCATTTTAAAATCTAAAAAACTTTGAAAGATTGATCGAATTCGTTGGATTAGTTTTTTTGTAGAAAATTTGATTTAATGTATCAGTTTTTTAGACTTTTTAAAGTTTTTTTAGCCTAGTAATTTTCTAAAATCGCTCATCTTCGAGCATCTATTTATATAGGGCCAATGGGCCAAATTAAATTTACAAAAAAATGTAAATTTAAAGCAAATCGAGCCATTATTTTCAATAAAAAATCATGAATAAATATAGGCAGTCATTTTTAAATACGTGTTTTTTCTTTCAACGAGCTATATCCACCTAAATTAATATAGAACTGATATTTTATGTTATCACTATACTTTTTCTACATTACAAAATAGGGAGAAATAGTAAAAATCTCGCCGAGGGGTGAACGAGGACCGAGAAAAACTGTGCATCAACTACAAACCCAGCGAGGCCTGGGCGAGTCTACCGCCGCCTCGCTCTGCCCTCGCTCCAATGTGCGCTGCTCCACCTGAACGTGTGTATTACAAAAACACCTCTTCCTCGCCTCTGCCTCGCCTCGGCCTCGGCTCGCTCCTACCTCGCACTAATGTGCGGCGGGCCTTAGAATGGGTTGTTTTACTCCATCCGCTTGAGTCGCTAATACATCAGATTTGTTTTGACAACCATTGCGTTGAGTGTGCTATATCTTGGGGATACCCTAATGAATGGAGTGTCAATACAAGTGTTGACTGACTGTCTTCAATTTTCAAGTTTTCGAGAGAGATGATAATAATTTATTGAGTCGTGTTTTAATCCAACATTGAATTCATACCTATAGAATTCATACCTGTGTAGAACGAACGTGATCGTCAGTATCATTCCAAATGTAGTTTTTGGGGTTTTAAAGGGTTTTATGCTCATATAATCTATCCGAAAAAATCGGATATTTTTCGGATCGTATCCGACGCCTGTTGTACTTTCGGATCGTATCGGATATCTGAATCCGATCTGAATCCAATCCGGTTTTCTGGATATCCGCACACCTCTAATTATAAGTATGTTGTTTGTGCAAACAGATGAATACTGGAGTCAACATCCTGAACTACATGAGATTCCTGTGTACTACGCTTCCTCTCTTGCCAAGAAGTGCATGGCAGTTTATCAGACTTATGTGAATGCAATGAATGAAAAAATCCGCAGACAAATCGCTATCAACAATCCCTTTGTCTTCAAACACATATCAAACTTAAAGGTAATTTTGAAACTGTTTATATCCAACACAAAGTTATTTTTCAGGTTGTGCAAATGAAATAATATTTATGTCTACTTATCTCATCTAGCATTGGAAACCCCTCACCTGTAAAATTTAATAAAAACAACCTATTATCTTGTATTATGTAAACACGTGTAACATGTATTGTAAACATTCTGACTCAATGTACATTCTGTTGACGAATAAAGATATTTTGAATTTAAATTTGAATTTGATGAGTCATGTTAGGAGGAATTATTTTTACTGTGTTTTACTGTTATTACTTTGTTGTATGATTTGCCACAAAAATATATTTTCCAGGGCATTGATCATTTCGAGGACATAGGGCCGTGCGTGGTGATGGCCTCCCCAGGTATGATGCAGAGTGGACTGTCGAGGGAACTGTTTGAGTCGTGGTGCACCGACAGCAAGAATGGAGTCATCATTGCAGGTATCCGAGGGTATTTCATTGTAGTGATGAGTTATGGAACTGCTGTTACTTTCAACACTGCCATTAATCGGAGTAAGTTTATCAATGCTGGGAGCAGTAAGTTTTATTACAAAAACCAAGAATTGCTCTTGCACTGGGAGGTTACTTACAATTAAACTTACCAAATTGGTTTCTATTTCTACCAACACCAGTATTTTTCAAAAATAGTGTTTTAAGTTTTGAGATGTTTAATTGTTGTCATCTCCGGTAACAAAGTAAAATCAAAGCTATTTGGACCTCCTGGTATAAAAAGGTACTCAAAGAAATTTAGTCTTATCAGTTAAAAGCAGGAAATTATATGGGAATTTTTGGTGGTGTAAAAAGGATGTGGGAATTATACAGGAATTTCCAAGTAATTGCGTGATTTTGCGTAATAATAATCATAAGAGGTGCTTGGACCTTTAAGTTTTGTAATTTATACAAACGACTTGGTATTTTTACCTTTAAATTGAAATATATACTATATGCATTCGCTGATAATCCACAATTGTAAACATGTTGGAGTGACGCCATATTGGAATTTCCACAGGAATACTCATTCACATTTTACCAGGAACAGAGATGCAATAAATCTATCTCAGCATAGATTGAAATTCTTTACAAAAAAAGCAATGCATATGGGATCAAAATTTTTTAACAATTTGCCTCTAAACATAAAATTTAAAATAGACAACTCATGTTTTCGAAATATTTTAAAAACATATTTAATGCAAAAGAGCTGTTATTCAATTGAAGAATATTTTTCTTAATTTATTCGTACAAAGCCCATCGCTAAATAAACATACTACGTCACTTAAATATTTTTTGTTGTGTTTTATTTTTTTAAAAGGGAAAGTTTGTAATAGTTTTAATAATTTTATTTATGTTTCTGAATTCTTTACTAGTCTTTACTAGTAAAGAGCATCGTTTAACAGTTGTCCTATGCGTTTGTATTATTGTAACTGTGTTCTTTGTATTGACACTATTCATGTATGTATGTACAGAATGAATAAAGAACTTTTGATTGATTGATTGATTGATTGAGGCCAAATTTGATTAAGATTAAAATAGAGTTAATTCCAAGGTAGAGGTTAGAGGGCACCCGAAAATTCGGGTAACTTTGGGTAATAGCATGAACCCAAGTAGTCAAGCTTTATTCTCAAATGGTTATGGACAATATACTTAAACATATTTTTCCCATGTTATTCTTATGGGAAATCAACAAAACCCTCTATCTTTCTTATTTATTTACATAGCTTGATAAAATTTGGTATGTCTATTCACTAGGAAAGATACAAATTATATTTGCTTACAAAATCCATATGGCACCAAACCTATGTTCTCACCCCCATGGTGTTTATGGGGAAGATAAAAAATCAAAATTCATTAGGAAATTTGCTGAGTACGCAGGTCAGCTGCGACGGGGGTATTTATTTATACCGTCTGTTGGTCTCCAAAATTACATAATTTCAAAATAAATTCAACTTAAATGTAATAAGTTAAAAATTAATTTGTTAGTGAATTTTATTTAATTTTTAAAGTTTATGATTGGTTTTAAAGATGAATTAATCCCATACACTCAATAGAATGAAAGTGCAGCCTATGAAATTGCAGCTCTGTAGACAAAATAGGTTTCTGGTGAGAATTCTACAAAAATATGCAAATTTCAGTACTTCTGACCTTAATAGCCCCTGAAGTAGTTGTCCAAAATGAAAAATAAAAAATTGTGCGTCACAGTTACTGTGTAAGAAGTAGTTAAGAGCAAATAATTGGAAAAATTTTGCTTGCACAACCTTAAAAACAGAATAGGCCTATAAGCACCCTGAAATGTCATCCCAATCTGATTAATGTGGCGCATTGCGCTGCACTTTTACACCTAGTAACATGAATAGTAACGTAGTGATGCATTTTTCATTTCAGGTTACTGTGTGGAGGGGACGCTGGCCAAGACGATCCTGTCCGAGCCCGAGGAGATCGTGACGATGACAGGCCAGAAGCTGGCACTCAAGATGTCAGTCGACTACATATCCTTCTCCGCCCACACGGACTTCCAGCAGACCAATGAGTTCATCAAGATCCTCAAACCTCCCCATGTCGTAGGTGTTTTCATATTTTTAGAATACCTTAAGATGAACACTTAATTCAAGGGGGGAGAATTGTGCCAACAGCATTAGTTGGAGAGGAAAGTTTCGCCATTATAAAATATTTAATGCTTTCTATAACTTTGAAAGGGTGAATTTCTTTTTCTCATATATGTGGTAGTCAGGCATAAAAAGAGTGTAGGTTTGTTACGTTTAGAATTCAATATACATATTTTACATACGCTGTTTTAAAAAATTTGGTAAAAAGGTAGGTAGTAATTAATGTGATCTGTAGTACTGGAATAGCTGTGGAATAATTTTTCTAGTAGCCATAATGCTGACCTCACCAATCAAACGTGGCGAATGCTGGTTTGGATCACCAATACACAGACGTAACTAAAGACTTAACTATTCCCCACATACTTTAAGCATTATATAATTCATTGCCACTGGCTAGTCTCATTGTTAGATTTAACAAATATGTTATTAAATGTTTATTGTTAGCTTACATTTCTTTAGGTTTTAGTTCATGGGGAACAGAACGAGATGAATCGATTGAAGGCGGCCCTGATACGAGAGTATGAGGACGATCCTAACACCACGATGGAAATACATAACCCCCGCAACACTGTGGCTGTCGAGCTCTACTTCCGCGGCGAGAAAACCGCCAAGGTACTGTATTTTGGCTGTCGCTGGCAGAGCATACGTTGTTGAACCCGATGAAGAGTCATCGGGTTGTTGAATGTTATTAAAAATATTGTGTTAATTGCTTCTTTAATGTGTTAATTCCATGAGAGAACTTTATTAAGATGTCTCTGTCAGAAACAAAGTAAGGTTGACAAGAAAATTTGACAGTGAAAGAAATAGTTGTTTGTTCTAACTTCACCCTGACAACCATTAACATTATACTTCACTCGTGGATTATAGGAGCGAAATCCTTTAATCTTAAAATTAAAATTATATAGACCTTAGCGGATTTTTTTCTTTACTAAGAAAGTTTTCAGAAGATTTAATTTTTACCAATAATTTTTTAGCAATATCATTTGCATAGACCATCCGCTTCCGAAGCACTCTTTAAAATCTTGAGACAAACAGTATGAATGAATGCTTAATTTTGTCTATCGTTAAAACCTATATTGAACTAAATAATTTTTTTTTTTAAGTGTTCATAGTCCTTGAGCAATTAAAAAAATTAACATAAAGTGGTAATAGAAAAAATGACGGATGCTCAGCTCCCATTTCAGGATTACTACACTTGCAATAGTGTTCATCATACATTGTCCTTTTTAAAACTATATAACTGTCTCTTGTTTATCCATATGTTGAGTTAATCTTTTCGCTCCTGTCAGATTTTATTGTTTTCAGCATAACAAAATTTTAACACACCACCTCAAAGTTGACTTCCCACACCCACTGTCTATTTTCAGCTCTCTTAATCAAAACACATGTTTTTGTATAGACAAAGTAAACTTTTTCAATCCCCATACATTTCATGAAATACTTCCCGTTCATTCTAACTTATTTGTAAGGTTTTGGGCATGTTGCTGTTTTACTTAGTCTTTAAAACCAATATCTCTCTCTTGATCCTATCATACTACAATTTGTGAAAGCCCAAAAATTATTTGGGATAATTTTGCTTGCAGGATACAAACATTTCGTAGCCTTCCATACTATACGTCAGAATTACTGTGTCATTTTCATAATTTTCATTCTATGTGATTGTTTGATTTTTGTTTTAAAATCAAACCAAAACACATGCTTTAATGTGAACAAAGAAAGCTTTCCTTGTACCACAACACATTGCATATTGTACTTGACTAATAAATAAATTTTTTTAAATTGTTTTATTTGCATACAAGCTAGATTTTAAAGTTTTCTTTTATTTAAATAGCAGCTGTCAATATTTAATAATTTGTAACATTAGTCTCGCTCCTATCAGATTTTGTATCATTCGACGCAAAAATAATTTTAATATAGTGTTGCCACTTTAGGTGATTGGTATAATGTAGATCTTCTTCACTAAATGTCATCTCGATGCCACCTAAAAATTATTTATATAGATAGTATAAAATTAATGAACTTGGCTTTTTTTCTAGTTCTGAGGAATTATAAGTCCTTCCCGTATTATTGAATAAAACCAAGGAAAATGTCTGCTGTTCTTGGCTGGTTACAACAAAATACCCTGAATGAATTAGGATTGGTGTGTTAGTTTCTATATTTTTACTCAGTTGAAACATAATATTAACTTTGGTAAGTATTTAAAATAAAAATAAAACCTTTTCAAATAAATAGATTTTTTTCAACAAAACTGTATAAAGTTACTTCAGTATAGCCCCTCTTAACCAACCACCTTTTAATCGGCCTCCACTTTATACAGCCTACCTTGCCACAAAACCTACTTCCTTTTAACCCTCCAACTGGTGAACGTCGCGATCGCGACCCATTTAGGCCGTTCTAAACTGGTAGGATCGCGATCGCGATCCATTTGCAAGGTCTATGTAAAATGCATTTTACTTCGTTATTTTATAGTCAATGTCGATGTTTTTTATATAGTATGAAAGAGGAAAAGATGAACAATCTAGTCATCATATGTTCAGCTGTATTTGTTGAAATATCAGTATGTTGGTAAGACTGAATTTCTGGTGTTTGTTTTTGTTTACGCGTATCGTAGGGGCGGCGCTGTTTTGTGGTTATGTTATTACTTGAAATGCAAATTTTAGTGAATTATAGTTAGTTTGCAATGTAATAATGAGTGAATTGAGTAATTATAGTGCTATTTGGGCCTTCTAAATGAAGATTCAGAGTACAAAGTGAAGTTGTCAGTGAACATGAAAGTTGTGACTTAGGCCTAGGCCTAGGTGAGTGAATAGGCCTAGGCCTAACTTTATTAATTTATTATAAATAAATAAAATTATTTATATACATAACAAATAGTTATATTTAATATTTATAAATAGTTCTAGTAAAAATTTTATCATAAAAAATTAATAAAATAAAAAATAAAAAATTTAAAAAAATATGGCGGCGAAAATGTGGTTTGTGCTTACCTCACATATTTGCTTTGTAATATTTTATTTATAATATAAACAATCAAGTGTTATACATCAGTAAAAAGCCAATAGAATTGTGGTTATTTTGGCTATCTTAGTTTTGTTGTATGGACAACATACCTTACCATGATAATACTCTAAAAGGAAAATAATAAGAAAAAAAAAAATCTTTATTGTTACAAAATAGGAGGATTAACAAAATAAATTTTTGTAAGTACACTAAAAACAATATTGTTTTGAATAGCCTATTTCATTCTGAAAAAATTGATATATAATTTGTATGTTTTATATACCAATTTATATGTTTTATGTTGTTTGTACTAAATGTTTGCGCGGCGGCCAAAAAAACCTCACCAGTAAAGGAGGTTATAATGACCAGTTGGAGGGTTAAATGCCCATTTTTTAACATATCGCTTTAATTGGTCTTGTATTGCCAGAAATATTGTTTTTATCTTTCAAATCAATTACACTTCATAATGCAGTTAGTTGCAGAGAACAATTTAAGTGACTTCCCTGAATAGAAGTGAAAGCCACCGGAAGTGAATATGATTGGTTACCTTCATTCCAGTAGCTCACAGTACCAATTTTTTCTGCTTAGTCTTTTCAGTCTGTGCTTGGATGTGATTTGCTTTTGTTAAAACGGGATAATAAGTTGATGGATTTATGATTTTATCGGTAATATATTTAGTAGTCATGGTTGTATAATTTGTTGATAAAGGTTCAACGGTTTAACCAGCCAACTCCTTATCTGGCCACTGTCTAGTCCTGAGGTGGCCGGTTAAGAGGAAGTCTACTGTACCTAATTAATTCTCAGCAACCTTTGAAACGAAAGTGAGACGGGTTTTTAGATTTATTTTGTTTTTAGGTAATGGGGAGCTTGGCTGTTGAGAAGCCGAAGCCTGGACACAAGATCTCGGGCATTTTGGTGAAGAGGAACTTCAACTACCACATGTTGGCGCCTCAAGACCTCACCAGTTAGTTTTGATCAGTTATTTTGATATATTTTAGTTTGAAGCTCCTTAAAGAAATCCAGTTTCTGTGATATAATTTAGAAATTTATGTGTGCACTGCATTTGGCATTACAGGGAGTTTGGCAAGTAATTTCTTAAGTATTACTTCTTTTGAGTAGTATGGACTTTTGGTTGACGTTTTATAGAAGTAATTGATATGTATCAAATTAAATCTGTTTTGTGAGTGCTGTACGTTTTTTATAAAAAATGCTCATAAGTATACGGCTGATCTAATATAGATTATGGGAAACTAATTTCTTTATTCAGCAAATTCTACTGTTGCTAAGTCCACATTGAAGTGAGTTTCTGGAGACTTACTCCAACAAAATTTAAGTTTGAAATTGGTTGCTAATAAGACCCTTTTACCAATATTATAATTGAACTTTTTTAGTTCTATAAATTAGAGAACTATGCAACATTCATGTGATTGTGATGGTGGACAGAGTACACGGACATGAGCGTGAGTGCGGTGATCCAGCAGCAGTCGATCCACTTCACAGGCTCCATGTCGGTGCTGAGGTACCTGCTGACGCAGCTCACCGGCACCGTCGAGGCCCTCGAGGACAAGAAGCTGAGGGCGTTCCAGGCGGTCGACATCACCCTCGACAACAAGATGGTCACTCTCGAGGTGCGTACTGTCGGCTCCTGATTATTGGTAGCAGGACTGTCCTCGATAATTTATTTTGTTGTTTATTCAAGAACACCCTGAAATAATTCAAATTAAAATTTATTTATTTAGATGTTTTTAAATAGCAAAAAGCCAATTACATAAAAGCATCAGTACAGATACATTAATTTACATGCATGAACAAGAGTTAAATAAATCAGTCCATTCAAGCAAAGCAACAGTTACAATACCTAGATAACAATATAACAATAGATAATCTAAAAACACTAAAGAAGAAAACCGATCACTAAATGGAAAAACCAATCCCTAAATCTTTAATTTTGCTATTTTTTAATTACGTGGCTTAATGAGAATAAAGATTACTATGTAAGAAAAACAATGATTGGTTTCTTTAAAAAATTGGACTGTAGCCAATTTTAATTTTGGATTGTTAATTTGCAACATTGATGACTTGCTTACTAATCGGGGGTCTTTTGTATGTTGTGATTTGTTAAGGTAGGTTTGAGCCCTTGGGTACTCAAAACACTTTTGGTTGTGGAGAAAAAAGTAACATTGAAAGGCAGAAGAGATAAGGTTTTCAAATTGGTTTACACATTAAGTGAATCGTTTTGTTCGCAGTTAGTGACGGGTTGATTTAAGAACTTCCTGGTCTTGATTGCAATACTGATTATAAAATTACACAGTAGAATCCCAAAACTTGAACCAACACTCTGTAAACTCAATATGATATTTGCCCATTTCTCACTAAGCGCTATTTACACGATTTTTGCAGCTTGATCGTCGATGTTCCATTGCATCTTCTGTTACTAGTTGTCATCCTGTGTCTATTGTGGCTACTTTTCTGCAACACGAAAACACTTGGTATTTTTGGACTTCTAATCTGTTATATTACAAGAGACTAATTTTTCATTATCGAGAGCCAATACAACACTATCTAATTGAATTGATGCAAAAGTAATATAAAATTAATATATTTGGGAAATTTCACCAAACCCCAAGTGTCCAACTCAGACCTGCAGTGTCCACATTGCAGAAAGTTTGTGGGCTTTCATTATGTGCGAGTAAACGACATGGGAGCAATCAAGAATCTCTAATGAGGTTGAGCCTGCCTGCGAAGGTTCGGCTTTAGCAGTGGAAAAATATAACCATGAAGAAAGAATAAAGCCTTTTACTAACTTTTCCATTGAATTAATTTTGTAACATTTATTATTAGGCCTACTTATTATTTTAGATAAATGGTGACCAAAAGTTATTGAAAATTTGATAAGTAGGCAGATCTGGTGTGAGAGGGGTGTTAGCTTCTGTTGGAAGACAAAAAAGTTATCAATACTATAATATTGTAAACCACAAAATGCTATAAAAAATCTCTTGATGTAGGCTATTTTATTTTCCTGACTTTTGTGTCAGGGCTTTTAATGTGGCCTAAACTTTTAAAAACACTTCCTAAAATAGACCATAATATTGTTTCTAAATAAGAAAAATCTGGTATTGAGTTCAACAAACCTAGTATGGTTTTGATCTACGGATTGCTTAACTTTATAGTGTTGAATTTTAACTAAACAATATTTAGCCTATTTGACTTGGTGAATGTTTTTGTTATTTTATCTGTGTTTACAGTGGATAGCAACGCCAGTCAATGACATGTTTGCAGACTGTGTTTTAACAGCAGTACTCCAGGCTGAATCTCTGGATCCTGGAAGCAAATTTCTTCCTGTCCCATCGAAAATGGACAGAATGCACTTTAAGGTAATATTTTATCAATATATCTTGATCCTGTCTTCAGTTGAAAGAAATAGCCTAACTAGAATAAAAATGAAGGTAGTAAAATCTAAACACTCCAGTTGAACATGAATGAAATCATATCTAAAACTCAAACCAGTCCAAAAAATACAAAAAAAATAAAAAAAAAAAATAAAAAAAAAATAATAATAATTCAATAAAGAGACAAAAAGCTGAAACAGAACTGTAAAATCAGTAAAAATAACAAATTAAATATAAAAACAATGTAGTACACTGAGGTATCCGCAACAGTCCTTGCCAATCTACGGTGGGCTGTTCATTCTGTATCTTGTGTGTTTTTACGGTTCTCTGTTTCTTATCTTTTTGTATCTTTAATTATTTATTTATATTTTAACTGTTGGTTTCATCCAAGTTACCCTGTGTTAAACATTATAACTTTGAAGCCATTTAGTTAGGGGTGGATGGCTTAGCTTCCAACCAGCGAATCCAATCCCGGGATCCCGGCTAATTTTCCTGAATTTTTAATCCCAGGATTCTCAGGCTTAATCCTGGGATTTTTGGGAATTCCAAATTTATATAAAAACAAAGTTACCTTACCTTACCTTACCATCTGGCGCTACAGCCTTGGGTTGGCTTTGGCCTCCAAAACAATCCTCCTCCAATGTTGTCTGTCCATGGCTCTGTTCTTCCAGTTGCGGACCCCCATTCTTCTTAAATCCTCCTCCACTCCATCTATCCATCTCAGCCGTGGGCGACCCCGTCTTCTTGCACTAAATATCCTGCCGTTCATTATCCGCTTGACTATTCGGTCATCAGGCATTCTAGTAAGGTGTCCAAGCCATCTGATTCTCTGGGCTTTGATGAACCTTATAATGTCTTCTCCTCCAATGTGGTTTTCAATTTCATTGTTTTGCCTTATTCTAAAGGTTCCATCTACCTCTCTCACGGGCCCAAATATTCTTCTAAGAATTCTTCTTTCAAAGCGCCTCAGGGAATCCGTGTCTTCAACTGACAACGTCCAACATTCGGAGCCGTAGGTGACTACAGGTCTAACCAACGTTTTATATATTTTTAACTTTGCTGCCCTTTTAATAAGCCTGCTTTTAAAAATCTTTATATTAGCAAAATATGCTCTGTTGCCTACTTGTATCCTTTCTCTGATGCAAGGCTTCATTGCATTGTCACCTGTTACTAATGCTCCAAGGTACTTGAACTCGTGGACACCTTCAAATTTGAAATCTTCAACTTCTAAAGCTCTTACTCTCCTTCTCGCCTCAGAGGTTGACATGCACATATATTTTGTTTTGCCTTCATTCACGACCAGACCTATTTGGTCAGCCCTCTCAACCAAATCTGTAAACACCTCTTTAAGCTTTCTCTCTGACCTGGCCACAATCACTAAATCATCAGCATATGCTAGTATTTGACTCAATCTGTTCAAAATTGTGCCCCCCTGATCTACCTCTTTGACAACCCAATGCAGTGCCAAATTAAACAAAGTTGCTGACAAGCCATCTCCCTGCTTGACTCCAATATTAAATCTAAATTTTCTGCCAACTTTATTCCCAATTTTTACTCTGGCCTGAGTGTCCCTCATTGTCATCTCCACTAGCCTTCTCAACTTCCCAGGGATCCTCAGCTCCTCCAAGGCCTTAAATAACTTTCTTCTCTTAATACTGTCAAAAGCCTGTTTGAAGTCGACAAAGAGTAAGTGCAAGTCAAAATCGTACTCATAATGCTTCTCCATTATCTGTCTCAATGTGAATATCTGGTCTGTTGTCCCTCTATCAGGCCTAAATCCTCCTTGATATTCACCTATGACCTCTTCTGCTTTAACAGATAATCTTCTTTGGATGATTCCTGACAATACCTTGTATCCAACGTTTAATAGCGTTATACCTCTGTAATTGCTACAGAGTTTCTTGTCTCCCTTTTTGTATATGGGGCATATTACACCTGATTTCCACTCGTCTGGCATATCTTCTCTCTCCCATACATCGGTAATTAGCTTATGCAACTTCTTGGTCATTTCATTCTAGGGATGGACGAGATTGGATTTTCAGTTCGAGACGAGACGAGACGAGAATTTTTAATTCTCAAATAATTTCGAGACGAGATCGAGACGAGATTTTCCCTCTCATACATCACGAGAAATGTGCGTTCGGGATTTTAATCTGATTTTGTAACATGGTTAATCCTTATTAATGTGAAGGAACAAATACTTCTTTGTAAATTGCTGATTATGTTAATAAACTGAAGTTAAAAAAGTCACTTTCTTAACAAAAGGTCTAGGCCTATAAAGGAATGGATCCAATAAAAAGGTTGAGAAGATATAGGCTCACCATAAACCCTACCGACCTACGTTTAGTAAAACATAAAAAGAGAATCCTCTGTTACTGTTACTTACTTCACTTTTCACTATTAACCTACTTTAAAATGTTTCCAAATAAGAGCTTTTCCTCACTCACAGATTTCTAGTAGGCAAAGGCCTACTAACTTTGAATCACAAGCCTAGAGGCCGGGAGGCTAACAAGAAATAACTTTCAATTGGAGGATTTTAGTTTTAAAACAATCTCTTCTTCTTTGTCTTTGTCCATAAGAAAATCTTCAGCTCTCATTTTGTTTGCTATTTATTGTCATTTCTCCAAACTATTCAAGTCCAGTATACATAACTTTCACTGCTCTCGAATTCATGTAATTGTAATTCCCTCAATTTGTCGTCTGCTAGTGGTAAAGTTTTTATTTTGCTCCTAACTGAATAAAGGCAAGCATTAGTGTAGCCATGAAGCCTGTATGGTTCTGGTAAGACCATTGATTTTCTATGTATTTAACACAACCTGCTGCCAAAATTGCTGTTCAACAATTATTGTTAATAGGCCTATTCAGTTTTTTTTAGTATCCAAACCTTGAAATAAAATCAACCATCAGCCGATTTTAAGCATTTATAGCTTAAAATAGCTGAACTCTGCTAAGAGTGTGAAAGTAAATTAAATTCTGTATTACATGGGATATTTGAGGTTAGCCATTATTCAATCTGATTGGCTATCTTGTCATTCATCTGATTGTCACTACTATTCTTACTGCCAATGTCAAAACAGCTCTTAAATTTATCAAAACTTATTTGAATCAGTTTTAAATAATCATCTTGAAGCAATTAAATGTCAAATAATGATTGTTTATTGTTTATAAAGTTTTCCCAATGTTCTAAAGATTTATCAAACAAATGAAATATTTTATAAATCAGAAGCTATGTTGACTCCGCCCACTACTCACTGTTGATTGTCAGTACCACTAACAGTCCGTGCAGATGCAGTCGTAGAGCCGTCTCCAGTCCAGTTCAAATCTTGGAAGTCCAACCGTAGTTTAACCGTTTATGATGGCAATTTAAGTTTGAAGTTGTGAGGAGGATAGGAAAATAAAACACTTCACATTGCTTCAAAATAATTTATTTTGCAGTATTAAATTCACCGTTTTTATCGTTATTCACGAATTATTTCTCGTCTCGAAAAATCTCGATCAAAATAAAATCTCGTCTTGGTTAACGAGATTAAAAATTTCTCGAAAATTTCTCGTAATTTCGAGACCCGTCCATCCCTATTTCATTCCCTCCTTTCTTCAGGAATTCCGCCACAATCCCATCTTCCCCAGGAGATCTGTTGCTTTTCATATTCTTTATGACTTCTATAATTTCTTCTATAGTTGGGTTAGCCGTTTCTTCATGATCGTACTCTTCAAATACATGTTTGATTTCTGGCTCTTCCTGTCCATTCAGTAGTTCCTGAAAATGTTCTGTCCATCTCTCGAGGATCTCTTCCTCAGTCCCAATAAGCTGTCCTTGCTTGTTTTTGTACACTCCCAGCTTAGCAACATAGCCTTTATTGAGGTCTTTAACGCTTTTGAAAAATTTTCTGGACTCGTTTGGTCTGTCATGAAGAGTTTCGATTTCCTTCAATTTATCCTTAAGAGCTTGAGCTTTTTTCTTTCGGCACACTCTATTTGCTACTCTTCTTAATCTTTTATATTCATTTCTGTTGTTTCTTGTATCTCTACAAAGCATTCTTTCCCTGGCTTCATTTTTCTCTTGGATCACCTGCTTGCATTCCTCATCAAACCAATCATCGTTCCTGTTCTTTGCTCTTTCACCCAATGATTGATCTGCCACCTCTATTACTGCTCTTTTGAAGTTATCCCATCTCTTATTTATGTCACCTCCTTCGTCCTCTGCACTTAGTTTTCTATCCATTGTCTGTTGATAGTGATTCACTTCCTCTTCAATTTTTAACTTTTCTAAGTTCCATTTCTTTCTCTTGTTCTGCTCTTCTTTACTTGCTTTCATTAGCTTCTGCTTTATTATTGCCTTTACTAAATAGTGATCACTATCGCAGTTTGGTCCCCTGCATGCCTTAACATCGATTATTGAGGATGAATGTCTTCTCTTAGTCAGTATGTGGTCTATCTGATTAACAATATCTGAGCCTGGAACTCTCCATGTGCCCAAATGTATCCTTTTGTGTGGGAAACATGTGCTTTTAATTATATAGTTGTTTCTTGCTGAAAATTGTACTAACATACTGCCGTTTTCATTACTCTCTTCATGCAGGGAATATCCTCCAAAAACACTTTTCATTTGATCTCTTTTGCCCACTTTGGCATTGAAATCCCCCAATATTGTGACCATGTCATAATTTTGGCATCTATTCGCCAAGGTTTCCAAATGGTCGTAAAAGGATAAAAACAAAGTTAATTTTGTTTAAATCCATTACTGATTTTGTAAACAAAAATTACATTCGAGTGAGGTTGTAAATCACAAAGTTGTGATTTAATGACTTATTTATTGTTTTGTAAATTAACTATACCCTTTCTGGGGCCCTTTATAATTCTATACCCTAATAGGAGTAAGGTATATTTGTATGTATGTATGTATGCACACTGATCTCGAAAATGGCTCTAACGATTTTCTCCAAACTTTGCAAATAACCTAGTTCTGGGATAAAAACAATGAATATATACAGTTTTCTATGCTAGGAAATATCTCATTTTGTTACAATCTTTGGTTGAGTTCTAAAAATGTTCACATTGGTCTCATGGAGTTAAAAACCAAAACAGTGAAAAGATAAAAACATCTGATTCAACTTTCAAAGTACAGACTAGGGATTTGTTGAATCTGAATGAATCTTAAATCTACCGAATTTTAATAAAATATTCAAATTTGAGATTTGATTAACAAGATTCAAGTATCGCTGATGCGCCACCAACTCTAACGTGTAGCTGTGTCTGTCTACGCATCAACTACGGAACAAAGCCAAGCTTGGCTTTGTTTTACCACCACCTTCAAAAGATAGATAAACAATATGAATTTAGTTCAAGTCTTTCAAAATAAATTTTATAATGGGTCCTAGTTATATTTTATGGAATTTAGTATCAGATGTAAATTATAATTTTTTTCAAACAGGAATGTCTAATTGAGATGCTGCAAGAAATGTTTGGAGAAGACTCAGTGCCAAAAATCTTCAAGGGCGAGAAGTTATATGTTACTGTGGATGGGAAGAGAGCAAATATCGATCTAGTGAATTTGGTAAGTTTTAGAGTCATTTTTGTGGCATAAATATATTTTTCTTAATTTTAAAATTTCTCTTGTTTTGAAGTTCCTCCAAATTTTTTTTTTTTTTAATTTATTACCAGGACTCCTTCCTTACTACAAAAAACGTATCTATTTTGCAAATTTGCAATAAAACTGAAAAATGCTGAAATCAAAGTCAAGGGTTTAAGCTGTAAATGTTATTAATAGATTTTTTAAGCCAATGAAAAAATAACAAATTCTCTCCAATCTGACTAAAGAGGTTGGCATGATAGCTAAGTACACTTTATTATAATTCAACTTAAGAAAAATATAGCTGTAAAATATGATAACAGTCGGTTATTTTTAAACTTTGCCACATTCTATCACAAAATGATTTCTGTTTAGAGGTTTTGTTTATATCATTTTACATTATTGAATCAATCTTACTTCGTCTTGAAAGAGGATCCCGGTCTTGATTCTCCTTTCAAGCCTAATAAATGACAAGTGTGTCTGGGCATCATCATATAATCTGATCTTTTTTGTAGAGGTTTGCGAAGCAGGAATTTTTTTATTTGATGCCTAGAAGCAATTTAAAGAATTTCAATTTGAATCGATTCAATTAAACACAATGTGGCTTAATTTTCATGCAATCTACACTCAGAGTAATCCATTATGATGAATTAATATGCCTAAGTCATAATAATAATAATTCATTACAATACTTTATGGAATAAAAGTTACTAAGAAAAATTGTTTTAGAATATTTTTCTATTTATCAGATTTAGGATTCTGCATGTTTCACTGTATAGGGTTGGATCAGTTACTAAATACAGTTTAGAAACCAATCTACTTTCATACAATTTTTACTAGACCAAACTCTGTTTCTCAGGAAGTAACCTGTGAGGAAGATGAAACATTTCAGCAGATCGTCCAGACGGCAGTCAGCAAACTACATGACTCGTTGGCTCCTCCCAGGACTGAATTTCTCAGTAGTACTGTTGCTTAGTTGGTAAGAGTCAATCTTTTGTCAAACATTAATGACTCTAGAGTCAGTCAACCATTAAATTAATTTAGAGGTGGCAATTTAGATCATGTTTCCGGTTCTGTATGAGTTCTTGAATAGTTCTTAGTCTATAGTGGAATGGTTGCCAAAACTTCATGCCATAGTAAAATTATCAAATTAGTAAGTTTTCAAAATGCCAGAAATAAATAAACATATTTCAAGAATGGTGATGGTAAAATTGCATATAATGCCGTGTTTGTCAAAAAAGAAAAAAAACAAGAAAAAAAAGATGTTAGAAAAAATTGGTTAAAAAAATGTTTAAAAAATGCCCAGTGTAAGCATCAACTCTTTGAGGCTTCATAGTGGGGTTGCTGAGAGAGGTGGTAGTTCTGATTCAAATACAATTTATTTTACGTTGTGTAGTTATACATCACTTCTTCAACCGACTGAAATCATGGGTGTCCATTCCATGAGTACTCTTTTCTAGACTTCTCAACGGTTCTGTCATAATGCTACAACATTTAATGAGAGTATTAATATTAATGACATATTTTAAAGTACATATTTACACTAGCCGTCACGAGAGAAGTCCATTGAGGGCGGGGCTTAGCGGCCACGTGATTTTATGCCAACGAATAAGATTCAAGCGATGTTGCCATACTGTTTATGCCTCTATCCTACTTGCATTAATCCCATGTTTTAAATAATTACATTTCCAAGTGTAAACCTTGCATGTAAACAGACAAAAATAAATCATTCTATGTGGCAACACGGCGCTTATTTTCAATTGGGTGCGGCTCAACGGACATTTCTCATGGCGGGTGGTATAATGTGAACTTGGCTTTTGATTGTCAAAAACAGTTGAGAAAAGTCTGGTAGGCCTAAACTGAGTTGTAAACTCCCTGCCAGCAATGTCTGTTTAATGTAAGAAAAGTGTCTGTGTCAAAATCATGAGAAAATGTATATCCTGTACCGACTATTTTAAGTACACCAGATTCAAGAAATTTGAATCAAGAAAACGGTTTTGAGTTTTATACTTTTAAATGTTTTTAAAATTAACTCTGTGAGTCGAAAAAATGGAATGGTCAGTGAAAATCAGGGAAATTTATGACAGATTTTCTGTAGACAACCTGTAAAACATGATTCTATATATTTTTTACTTTTCATTGGGTTTTCTTTAACATCTTAGTACAGTAGACTCTCTTTTAACGGTATTCTAAGAACCTGCACGCTCTACTAACCAGCACCAGTTGAACCACTCAAGTTATCCGGTTATGTTTGGGCGCATAGTGACCTTGACCACTATGCGCTGCCACTGTGCTGAGTTTTTCTGTGCCATTTTCTTTGTTATTCGCAGTTTGTCCGCCACTTATGGAGTGCCGTTATAATGACAACTAAAACTTTTGCTAAGTAAAGGTAATTAGGTAATTTAGTTAGTATTTCCAATAAAATCTATAGGCTTAAGATTATCTGGCAAAATTTACGATCATGAATGGCTCTGGTCCCAGGAATGTCGAATAAAAGAAAGTCCACTGTAACCTGATTATGTCAGTTTTTAAATCTAATTTTCAGACAGAAATGAGTTTTCCTAGAGATGTAAAGAACTTGTTTACTACACGTTGTTGCTGCAAACTGCTGGCGGACTTGGAGTTTTGTAAGAAATGCAAGTTTACACCATAGAATGTACAAAACTAATAAAGAGTATTATTTTTTACATTTTCCATATTTATTCATTTTTCACTTACCCTGAGAATATCACAGCTTTATTCGTGAACTGAATCCATTACAAGTAATATTACTACAGGGTTCCCAAATTTTGGTCTTCATAATTGGTCCAGGAGTTGGAACCTTATCTGAAACCTTATGAGTGAAACCTATATATGAATATATAAACCTACTAGCTGTTGCCAATCACGGCTTCGCCCGTGATTAAATTTATCAGTAAGTCAAACAGGTAATCAAATCTTTGTTAAGAGCAATGAAATCTACTTATTTAAGAATGACATTGAAACAATGAAGTGGTGTGAGTGAAGCTGTGAAGGAATTTCGCAAAACCAGTTCTTAGTGAGGAAAGGTTCCAGTTCTTAATAGAAAAGGCCCTGAGAACCTATGAGCAAATAGGAACGACCATGTCAAATTTCAACCCTGTAGGCCCTACAGCCATTCTGAAGTCATGTGGGGCGGAGCTCTAAAGAACATAAGAAACTATATTTGCAAAACTGTTTCTTAGTGAACACATATTGTTAAAACGGAATGTTTAGGTTAATTTCAACCCGTAGGATGTAAGGTGGTTTTAAGAATTTGTCTGGAGGAGCCCTAAAGGAAATTTGCAACGTTGTTTCTTATTGATAGACGTTAAGGAGCAAAGAGGAATGTCCATGTCAAATTTCAAACCCTTTGGCCCTGGATTAATTTTGAAGTCATGTGGGGTGGAGCCCTAGAGAACTTCAAAAATTATATTTACAAAACCATTTTGTAGTGAGTACCTGTTAGCAAAACGGGACATCCACGTTAAATTTACCCCCTAGGACAGTGTTTTCCAACCTTTTTGCGTCCGCGTACCATCTGATACTTTTTCAATTATTTGGCGTACCACTCAAAGCTACCTCCCACCCCCCCTTCCTACCGGGGTCTACGATACCAGTACAGATACAGCCTAGAATATTGTGTTCTCTTTAATATGTTTTACTGTAGGCCCCTAAATAATGGTGTGTGACGCAAATCTACAACCATTAGACTATAAAAGATCTATTTTAATTGAATAAACATAAATTCGAATGAATATTATAGTTTTAAGCTATAGAATTATTAGGCCTAATGTGATCATAAACTAACATAAATAATATAACTAAACTTTGGTTTCCAGTTAGAAACTAAGAACTGCTAGCTGCAGGTTTTATAAACTAAGTTGAATACTATAAAATGAAAGAAATGTTTCAACTACAGACTTAATACACAAAAAGAAAGTCATTTCACATTTCTACAAAAGTAACTAAAACAATAAAATTAAAAAATGACCACACTTAAAAATAATAACAGCAAAAAAAGTTGCTAATGGGAAACATGCTGTTGTTTTTTGTTTAGGAAAGACTCAATATCGTGACTAATTCTACACAGAAAAAATAACTGTCAAGACACAAACTATTTTGACATATCAATCCAATCACTGAGCTTTACCTAACAAACAGCAACTGTTTTTTGTACCGAAAACACAGCAGAGCAGGTGTTTCAGTGGTACCAAGTGATAAAATAAAATTCTCTGTAGATAACCAAATAAATTTTCCTTCACTTTTCATTGTTTCTGCGAAGCGTGTCTCGTAACTTAAAATTAGTACAAGGTACATCTTAAAAAATTCAAGATTAGACGAATACTGGACACAAAGTCAATATTCATTAATATAAATATGCTCAGAAAATGGGAATATTAAAATAATTTTATCTACTAAGTTGGTACGAAATCGTTTTAGCTAAGAAAAGAAGTGACCTATTAGAGTCTCTCAAACTATATGGAGAAGCGTCGTCCTATAACGCAGAACTGAGCTGACCAAAACAGCCGTCGGCGTCACGTCGATCAGTAACGCTTAATTGTTCGTGTGTATTAAATTTTTATTTCTTCCTTTGTCTGTCGCGTACCACCTGAATTGCTCTCGCTTACCACCAGTGGTACGCGTACCACCGGTTGAGAAACACTGCCCTAGGATCTATCGTAATTTTGAGATCCTATGGGGCGGAGTCCTAAAGGAAATTTGCAAAATTATTTCTCAGTGAACACCTGTGAGCAAATAGGAACGTCCATGTCAAATTTTAACTCTGTATTTCCTAGAGTAATTTTCAAGACCTATGGGCGGAGCCCTAAAGAATTTCAAAATCTGCATTTGAAACTTTTTTGTTTCTTACTAAGTAACAATGAGCAAAGGGGAACAGCCGATTCAAATTTAAACCCCGGAGGCCTAAAGAAATCTTGAAGTCCAGTGAGGCGGAGCCCTAAAGTGCTTCAAAAACTATATTTGCAAAACAGTTTCTTAATAAGTATCTATGAGCATAGAGAATTGTCCATGTCAAATTTCAACACCTAGGCTATATAGTAATTGTGAGATTCTGTGGAGCAGAGCCCTAAAGGCCATGTTCAAAGCATTTTTTTTACTGAGCATCTAAGAGAAAAGGCATCACTCCAAATTTCAACCCCGCAGGTTTCTTAATTTGTATTTAAATTTGGCCCTACAGTTAACGTTATATTGAAATTCCGAAGGCCTGTGGGGTGGAGCACTGAAGGAATTTGGCAAAATAGTTTTTAGTGAGCACCTAAGAGGCCAGGACAAGTAAATTCGTTAGGTAGTTCCTGTGATTTCATATGAGTCAGTCAGTAAACACTCCCCGTTAGGTTTAGCTCGTTCGCTAAGCTCACTCGCCTCAATTCTATAATGTTCTTTAGTATTTTATTACCAATCTTCCCTCAATGATTTAAATGAGAACACCTGTTTACAAAATTAATATTTCTTAATGTAATCATATGTTTTCTATACAAAAATGTTGCTTCCATAACATAACTAACTTTGAAGATGTGTAGGGCGGAGCCCTGCAAAATCGTTTCTTAGTGATAGGGATGGACGGGACCCGAAATTTCGGGAAAATTTTCGGGAGAAAATTTGTCCCGATCATCGGGTGGGATTTTTTTTACTCGGGAATTTATCGGGTCGGGAACTGCCGAATGGCGCGGATCGGCGGCCGCGATTGCGGCCGGCGATCTCGGTCGGCGATCGCGGCTGGCGTTCTCGGTCGGAGATCGCGGCTGGCGTTCTCGGTCGGCGATCGCGGCTGGCGTTCTCGGCTGGCGATCTCGGTCGGCGATCGCGGCCGGCGCCGGTCTCGCTAATGAGGAACGGCACAAATACACGCGGCCACATTCCACCATATTCCACGGACGCTCGAGACGATCTATTGTTCAGCTTATCTATTGTTTGTGGGGCGTTTTTTGCTCCTAGTACCAAGTGCTATTTTCTGAACCAATTGTCATAGAAAACTAAGGGATGGCTCGTTTGATTCGTCTAATTCTTACAAATTTAACAAAATTTCAACCAAAGTTGTGTGACTTTCCAATCAAAGGGAAAATGGCAAAGTATTGTTAAATAAATCCATCATTAATTGAATTACTGTTTTATAATGTTAAAGCATCTTATTATAATTTAATATAATTTTTAAATGAAAAACTTCAAATCACATTAAATATATCTTTTAAAATTACAAATATATTTATTAGATTTTGAGGTTCATATTTTAAACTCTCGTTTCTTATTGATTTTTTCATCATACACTCCTTTTTAGTGAATTTCCTTTGTTTTAAATAGCAAAAAGTAGCTAAATAAAATACATACTTAGAAATAAAAATAAAAATAATTATGTCTTAATAGTGTACATTTTCAAAGTTCAATTTTTATAATAATCTCCAAGTAAAAACCTGTATCAGTTAAATCAATAAGTATAAAAAATAAACATTTCTTGTGGTTATAAATGGCGTTGGTTTGTTGAACCACTTCATTCCTCAGTGTTAATATTTATTATAATTTCAATTTGTTGTTTTTTGTTCTTTTTTAACTGAGCAGGCCTTAGGCCTATTTATGTAATACAGTTTTGTTTTCTTTAAAATTTTTCCAATTGGTTTAATCTATTTTTTTATGTACATATATATTTTTTTAATACTTTATACAAAACGTTTAATACGGTATTTCATTCAACAAAACTTTTATAAAATTTTCAATGGTCTTTTGTTTTACGTATATTGTTTAGTAATTTGATTTAAAATTTTTGGTTGTAAGAAAATTTATATTTTATCCTTATCTCATTGTATACTGCAAAAATAAAAATTAGATATTTTTAATCTTTTCAACAAAAGGAGGTTCATTGTATCTTATACAAAAAGTGGAACAATATGGAAACATAACCAGTTGATATTTAACTTTAATTTGTCCTCTTACAACACTCAGATAAAAGTCAAAACGAATATTTCCCGATAGCGTCGAGAAGAGTAATCCCGTCTCGAAATTGGATGGGAAATAAAAATTCCCGTCCCGTCCCATCCCAAACTAAAAATCCACTCCCGTCCATCCCTACTTAGTGAGCACCTAAGGGGCAAGACGAACCTGTGTTCAAAGTTTGAAGTAAATCTGTTTAGTAGTTTCTGTCCTGAGATTTCGTGATGAGTTAGTCAGTGGGATTTCGCTTATATATATATATATATATATATATATATATATATATATATATATATATATATATATATATATATATATATATACAGGGTGTCCCGGAACTCTCTGGAACCCTTTTGTATATTTGTTCCTTGCATCAAGACAAGAAAAAAACATCATACAAATATGGGTCTAAAATCCATCGTTAAGCCGCTAGCCGCCATTTTGTTTTTTTCACATAATAATTTTTATTTCCGTAACGGGTGGTTGTATTCAGTTCATATTTGGTATAAATCTTTATCATACTAATGTACATTTTCATGAAAAAAATTAATTTTTTCCACAGTGTAATTAATTTTTTAAAAATGGCGGCCATTTTTAATTTTCAAACTCAAATATCTCAAATTTGGTAAATTTAAAAAAAAAATTACTTTGTACAAAAAAGTTGCCAAATTTAATTATCTAACCAACGGTACCAAGTTTGTAAGGATCTGATTATAAATAACGGAGTTATTGCGATTTTTCTCCAAAAAAACATTGATTTTGCATCATAATTAATGCAAATTATGGCCATTTTCACAGAAAAATCGCAATAACTCCGTTATTTGTAATCAGATCCTTACAAACTTGGTACCGTTGGTTAGATATTTAAATTTGGCAACTTTTTTGTTCATAGTAAGATTTTTTTGAAATTTACCTAATTTGAGATATTTGAGTTTGAAAATTTAAAATGGCCGCCATTTTGAAAATACACAGTGGAAAAAATTAATTTTTTTCCTGAAAATGTATATTAGTATGATAAAGATTCATACCAAATATGAACTGAATACAACCATCCGTTACGGAAATAAAAATTATTACGTGAAAAAAACAAAATGGCGGCTAGCGGCTAAACGATGGATTTTAGACCCCTATTTGTATGATGTTTTTGTCTTGTCTCGATGCAAGGAACAAATATACAAAAGGGTTCCAGAGAGTTCCGGGACACCCTGTATATACAGGGTGTCCCGTAAGTAATCTGCCAAACTCTGGGAAATGATTATATGGGTCAAAATAAAGAGAAAATGAAGAATTACTTTTTTTCCAAAAACGCTTTGTTACCAAGATATCCGCCATTTTGTATTTTTAAATAAAAATTTATATCTCAAAAACCATTAAAGATAACTTTATGAAACTTAGTGTAGTGTTTGAATTAGTAATAAAATAATTGCAAAAAAATTTTTGTCCAAAAATATTTTTCCGTTTCAAAATGGCGGCCATTTTAATTTTTTAAACTCAAATATCTCAAAACCAGTAAATTTTATCAAAATTTTACAAGAGACAAAAAAGATGATAAATAAAATCACCTAACTAATGGTACCAAGATTGTAAGGATCGAACAACAAATAACGGAGTGATTGCCATTTGTATGCATAAAATCATTGATTTTCCATTAAAATGCATGAAAATTTAGGTTATTTTAGAAGAAAAATCTCAATAACTCCATTATTTGTCATCAGATCCATACAAATTTGGTATCATAAGTTAGGTAATTTTATTTGTCAACTTTTTTATCTCATGTAAAATTTTGATGAAATTTACCGCTTTTGAGATTTTTGAGTTTAAAAAATTAAAATGGCCGCCATTTTAAAACGGAAAAATATTTTTTGACGAAAATTTTTTGCAATTATTTTATTACTACCTCAAACACTACACTAAGTTTCATAAAGTTATCTTCAATGGTTTTTGAGATATAAATTTTTATTTAAAAAATACAAAATGGCGGATATCTCGGTAACGAGGCGTTTTTAAAAAAAAAGTAATTCTTCATTTTATCTTTATTTTGACCCATATAATCATTTCCCAGAGTTTGGCAGATTACTTACGGGACACCCTGTATAAAATCTCCTATTAAAGGTGTTAAGGGAATTGTTCTGGCCCTTTCCTAATAATAATTGTGATGATATAATGGAATACTAGCTAAATAGCCTTGTTCCACTACGGGGTTACCTTTAATAATAAAATATTGTAGGTCTTTTACTAGTCGTATTTTGTATTTATCTTGGCATTTCATTATTTTTTTTAAAACCTCCACTGCCTGTCACATTGGGCCAATAAGCCTGCGAGGGGATCTAAAGACAGCAAGGTATTGTCACAGGATTAGTCTCACGGGCTATAATTTGACTGTTAGGCTGCGTTCACATGATACGACTTTTCGCTGTGAGCCGTGGACACAATTATTCTATAGCAATTAATGCATTAATAAACTCTACCCTTAAAGGATTTCATTTGTTAGGTTAATTTGAAATGAAAAATGTAAAAAAACAAGCCCGCACTTGTTGTAACCGTTAACTGATAATCGCAAGCTGATAATCGTAAAATTTTTCGTACCAAATAATGATTAAAAATGTTTTGAACAGTTTTATTTTAATTTTTTAAAACTGTCATTTAGGTATAGGTATAACCATCTATATATATAATTCTGTAAGCGATATTTCTTGAGCAAAATTGTGAGCGTCATACAGATCGCAGAAGGATGGGAGGGGTCTCCAATTAAAGTTCTTGGTCCCATGTACGAGGGAAAACTATCGGCGTGTCCATAATGTTAACAGGAAAAGAGAAATCACGTAAAACGTCCTCCATAAGAATAGCATGGGGATTTAAAAAACGTCTGCTTTGTATACATTAAAACATGTGTTGTGGTTTAATTTCAAAACGTGACACAGATGATAACATTGAGTGAAGATAACGTAATAATTCACACCAAGAGAAGCAATCTATATAATAAATAATTCTGTAAGCGAAATTTCTTGGGCAAAATTGTGAGCGTTTTGCAAATCGGAGGAAGATGGTAGGAGTTTCAAATTAAAGGTTTCGGTCCCATAAAGCGTATTCATAAAGTTACAAGGAAATGAGAAATATAGTGAAACGTCCTCCTTAAGAATAGCATGGGGATTCGAAAAATGTCTTCTTTGTGTATATTGAAACATATATTTTGGTTTTATTTTAAAACGAGAGACAGATGATAAAATTTAGTAAAGAACTATTCATAGCCAAATGACAAAAATTAACCCTTGAGTGGTAATACTATAATAAGACGTTTTGTTGCTTTGAGCTATTAAAAATTCTACTAGGAGAGTTAACCTTACATACTATTACAAATTGACTGCTGATTTTACTGTTGTTACTATAATTTAAATTGTAAAAAAAAAAAAACTGAGCCTGTATGCAAATATGCTCTCTGATCGTTGATAGAGATGCAATGGGCGATGAATTGAGGTTTGAGAAACGCCCACATTATTTCCATTGTTTTGGTTTTATTTTAAGACGAAAAGTGTCAAATGATCATATTGAATGACAATGACACATTAATTGATACTTAAAGTGTATCAGTCAGTGAAGTTTTGGTATTCTGTCAGAAGAATTTTCCGAGTAACCTTTTAGTCATTTCATAGATTGTAGGATTATAGAAGACGAGTTAAAATCAAAGACGATTGTCCTACATACTAGAGGAAAATGCAGCAGGTGAAAAACTTTACAACAAAATTGGAAATATATAAGAATGATTATTTTCTGAAAGGTTCTCCTTAAAGATTCTCCATGTAGTGATTTTAAAAAATCTGCTTTGTTTACACAAAATTAAGAGTTTTGATTAGGACTGATGAATATTCAAAGCAAGTGAAGATGCACTTTTAGGTGCTGTGTTTAAATTTAGTGACTAAAACTTAAAAAAATAAAAAACTTACAGGAGAAAAAAATCAATTTTCTTTTCATTGCCGCTTTTCTATGTTAGATTAAAAAGCAGTCACAGCTCAATTAAGGGACTACGATTTCTTCCAAAACTTATTTTCGATAGATCGGTATGAGTTTAACAACAGACAAAATAGAGCATTTACAAACGGGGTGACCTAATAGTACAGGATTGATGAAAGTACTTGGGGGCGAATGGTCTGTTCAAACGGTATTGTTAAAATATCATATACCTCAAATTAAAATTAAATTTTCTGGAAACCTTCGTTGTGGAAGAAATGGTAATACGCTATGGTTTATGCTATTTTAATTTTATGATTAGGGGCCTTTGCCCCTATGAGCCACTAGTAAATTACTATAAACGCAGTCTTTTTTTAAAGCTGGGATTGTAATGAAAGCCCTTTACTGATTTTACTATGACAAGAGGTTAACACGTTGGCTACTGACGGTAGGAAATTCGGGTCGCCGGGACTTCCCAGCAGACCGATCCTGGTACTCGATCTCTCACCACAGACCGAGTCATTGTGACTAACACAAACCCAGAGACCAAAAATTTTGTTTCACTATTTTAATATAATTTGATGTGTAACATATATATTTGCTCTTAAAAGTTGGGAAAAAAATTTATTTCAGTACTCTTTTAGCATTTTTATTGCGTCACATATGTGTGACGTTGGTCTATAGTAATATTTTGTATTATGTTTGTTTGCTATAGACCGACCGTCTCACATATGTGTCATGAGTTGGATGACTGGGAAATAAATGAAAAAATAATTTTACTACAATAAAAAATACTAAAATATACAGGACAATGTGTCACGCAATAAAAAATGCCATCTGGAATGTTTAGTAAACAAACACTAATGGCAGCATGTGAGCAGACCATATGGCCAACTTTGAAAATCTGTAAAAAATCAAATTGAGGTCCTACCCAGAGACCAAGTGACACACATGTGTCACACATTCCTATAGACCGATAAATAGGTTTTAGGTCGATTTAGTGGACCAAATGGGCGTGGCGAGTCATTTAACCGAACCGTGACTGCGTCCCATATGTGTGTCGTCGGTACACTGGATTTGAACTGAGCGTCCCATATATGTGACGTTGTTACACTGGAAACACCTTGAGCGACACATATATGTGACGCTGGTCTATATTTAAGGTTTTCTTTTAACATTACGTCACATATGTGTGACGTTCGGTAGCCAACGTGTTAAACTTACAACTGTTTATGTTTACAATTAACTCAGCGGCCAAAACGGTGCTGGCGCTGGCCGTTAAGTCCATACTGCCTGAGCCGTGATGTTCACGGCTGAGGCCGAGGAATGCATGGCACCGTACCATCCACAGAGCACAATGAAAGAGTCCTATTGTGTGAACACAGCCTTAATGTTGGGCGTTTATGTCATCGCCCAGGAACAAATCAGGATTCACTGGCTTGTGAGGCCAGAGCTCTTCCACTGAGCTACCTTTTCTGTTATTTCCATTCCTTCATTGCCTTTATTTTCCTTTCATAAATTTTTCATTTTAAAATTGCCTCCTATAATCATAAAGAGAAATTCTTAGATTAGAAAGTGAGGTTATAAAAACAATTATTACAAGTTATTCACAACGGCTGATTATTAGAAAGTTACTATAAAATAATTTGAATAACATTTTTTTTTGCCTTACAAAAAAATTGCAATGGTCTGAAACTTTGGAGAGATTTAGAACAAAGCGGATTAACACGTTCGCGGCGGCATGGGAGCGATCGCTCCCACGCGGAACCCTAATGCCATCCTGATGGGTGCGATCGCTCCCAAGCTGCACTTCTTTACAATATGATTTATTTTTAAACCAGGATCTGAGCTAGAAATCTATTGAGCTAGCACTGCTCAATAGTACAATGTATTTTTGGCCCACGTGGGTTTTTACTAAGCAGTGCTGCTGCTACGGTGGGTGTTACAATTTTTACATTCAGGATGGTGATGAGGTACGAGCAAAAACCTCGCCGCCGCGAACGTGTTAACAGTAGAACGTCAATAATCCAGATTCAAGATGACTGTAGTGCCACAGGTGAACTACACTCCAAAAGAGCAATGGTGCCAATGGTGACAACCGTGGTTGTTACAGAGGAAACAACAATTAAAAATGTGTTAAAAATCAACACTTTACTCTTTGTTATCTGCAAGTGTTGCCAACACTGCAGGAAACAACAATTGTTCTTATTTGCTTTGGAGGTTGTTTGCCTCAACTATTACTAATATAATTTCACAGTAAACTAGGGTAGAATTTATGGTTTTATTTTTACCTTGATAAATAATTTTTAATTTGTTAACCACCTAATGGTTTGTTATTAAGTAAATAATTCAAATGTAAATTAGAGTGATATGGTGTCGTTACGACAAATATTGTGCATGTTAAAACACTGCTTCATTCGATTTTCCTATCAGCTGTGTAATGGTAAATATTATAACGTAATATTGTTTTCTGAAGTGAGATGAATAATAGTAGTTTTCATCACTAGGAGCAAAAGTGGGTCTTTTTGGTGCGTAATCGTTTTTAAAAACGATTACGCACCAAAAAGACCCACTTTTGCTCCGAGTGATGAACAACGTTTTTTATCATAATGCGAAATTAGACTTTTGATCATTAAAAATAACTATAAAGATGTATTTTTGAGGTTATACTTACAAAGTTAGTAATATGCAGTGTTTACATTTATGTTATTTACAAACAATGCTCTTTATAACGTTTGAATTTTAAAACTCTTTTCCTCAACATTAATAAATGAATAATAATATAAATAGCAAACAGCTGACTTTTCAGTACTAGGACCTAAAAATTTCTCCAGATGATTTTTCAGTCCTAGGACAATAAATAATCGGTTTTGGTACAGTTGAGAGAACAAAAAACAGGCTGATTTCGTGCAGAATGATAAAAAATATATTGTTGAATGCTCAAGTACTGTATCGTATTTTATTTATAACACCATGTGAACAGTAAAAACATCAGACATTATTTGAGATTCTTAATATTACTTTTTATCACTAGGAGCAAAAGTGGGCCTTTTTGGTGCGCAATCGTGTTTAAAAAATGAGGCGCAGCCGAGTTTTTAAAAGCGATTAAGCTCCGAGTGATGAACAACGTTTTTTATCATAATGCGAAATTAGACTTTTTATCGTTAAAAATATTAACTATAAATTTGTATTTTCAAGGTTATACTTCCAAAGTAAGTATATGCAGTGTTTACGTTTCTGTTATTTACAAACATGCTCTTTATAACATTTGAATTTCAAAATTCTGCTCCTCAAAATTAATAAATTATCAAATTTCAGTCCTAAGACCTAAAAAGTTCTCCAGCTGATTTTTCAGTCCTAGGACAAAAAAGAATCGGCTTTGGTACTATTGAGGGGGAAAAACAGGCTGATTTCATGCAGAATGATAAAAGAACTGTTTGATGGGCTTTTGAGCTTTGGTAGTGGTTTGTCTTTAGCAGCTAAAATAAACGTGTGTTAATGCACGCACAGAGTTCACCTCAGTGTCAGTTGACATGCGGGCGGAACGGTTGCCATATCTGTAGTAGAATTTGCTGTGTGACGAATAGACCCCTCACCAATCCATGACCACTCCCTATTCCCTCATCGCCCACCCTACTGTAAAGAGCATAACGTATTGACAGATGTCTTAGGATGTTTTATTTTTTTCTGTATGCAAATCCGGATTATTGACAGTCTAGATTTTTGACATCCGAATTATCAACATTCTACTGTAACCCTAAGAGCAATTTTGAGTTTAAAGGAAAATCTGCAAATCTACAGATCATTCGCTTAAATTTGAGACATACATAAATCATGAGGATCATTCAGTTGATACCTGGGAACTAAGTGATTAACCACATATTAATACAATCTTTTCTTTTACTTATGTTTATGAAGGTAAAATGGCAGGTTAACATTAAGGTTGTAATAATTAAATAAAATACACAAAGGATCACAAAACAAAAAACCAATTACCTAATCAAAATCATTTAATTGATATATTGGTTCATTACATGATCACAAATAAAAATTATACTGATGTGATGATACAAAATACAAAGAGGATGCTAAAGTTGCAACTATGTATATAATTAGCGTGTTTTAACAATAAACAGTCGCTATCATCAGAACTAATCAGCGTCCTTCGCAACCCAACCATTAAACGGAGGCGATGGAAGAAGTGGGATGAAGTCATAGAAAAATGGCGAATACCTTCTAAACCTATCGTATCACCTCTACAAGTAGCTACATACACTAATGTATGATGAAAATAAGTGACCTCTCGTTCATACACTACAGGCACACAGATAGATAACTATTGAATCAATCTGATGAAACTTTCATTTGAAAAGACTGTTGACACAACAGTAGGATACCGAGTACCACTTTTATACTCTGCCACATTCCATAACCAATCAAGTTATTTATGACATGTTTTTTAATGTCAATGCATTTTTAAAGAGACACCTGAATGTGCTTTTTGTTCATTTACTTGATACACATTTAACCCCTCCTAGGCTAATGATAATGTCTAATATTGTAAATTTGTTAATACGTCAGAAAATTTAATTTTTCAACAATATTTTTTGCCTGTAAAAAGAAAAAAAAACCTGTTATAAAAATGTGAATTATATAGGCGAGTTGGCAATTGTTTGATTAAATTAATTTCAATGTCTTAATACTAAGTGTTCAAAATGTTTTTATACTGACCACTAAACAAATAGCGCTTAGGTATGCCTAAACTCATTGAAGGATTAAATATTGTGCATCAATACCTTTTATACAAATTGAGACCAATACTAACATGAGTCAATGTCTTTTATAGAATTGAGACCGATAATAACATGAATCCTGTGTAGAGAAGAGGGTCGCATAAGGAAAATAAAAGACAAAGTAAAGAAGCTAAATAAATTTTGAAAGTTTAAATGGCAATAGCAATTTGTTTGCGAGTTACAGTTCTCTGTTAAATTGAAGAACTTGAAATATGAACACAACTCTTCTGTTCAAATGCAGTCATAATTGTAAAATATCTGAACGAAATTGAACTGATGTTAAAGAAAAATTAATTAATAAGCAATGAACCAGGCTAAAGAATTAACAAAGATTAAATTTGAGTTCATTTAGGCTAAATATCACTCCAATAAGAGAAAATAAAACCCTTTCTTTTTGGGAAGCTTAGGCCACTCTCATGAAAATATATACACTTGGAGTTACAATTAGCCTGAAACAATGTTAGAACTAAAATTTACAATCAATTATAAACATCTACAAAAATACAATTAATTTCTATTAATTAAAATAAATTAATACATTGTACAAAATATACAATGGGTTCAGCGTTTGGAATGGAAAGGAATAAATATTTTACACAACGTATGACTGGTCAAAAGGGAGGGTTTTGAAATAAGATGGTGAACGTCCTATATCATCCAGTAGTGTGATAACATCTCATAGTGACAAAACTACCATATCATCAACAAACGGTCTCATGTTCCAACGTTTTACAAAATAAAACTAGACAATTATCTTACATTTATGTCTATAAAAACAACCTGTTATATTAAAATTATGCCTCACGTATACAAAAGGCAAACTAGTGAAACGTGTATATCTTATTATTTAAATAAATTTCAAATCTCAACTATTTTAATGTTACAATCCATGCTTCATAATCTACTCTAAACCTGTCCTTTTTGCTTTTTAATATTTATTATTACAAAACTCTAAACTATTAAAGATTAAAAAACAGCTTGGCTGGCACTGCACGATGGAAGAAGCATTTACATGTATATAATATATGCTTGTTAATAGTAATAGTTTAAATAGTAAACATATGTACTTAAGAAACATCGTATATTTACAAAATATCTATGTATATAATATATCTTAGCCTATGCTATGCAAAAAATTATAAATATAATACACATAAGGACAACCCATACATTTCGTATGAAGAAAGCAAATTGCTTGGAGTGGGGATGGTCAAGCTCTGTTGCATTGAGCAAGTCTTGGTAACTATTCAATAATAGTATCTGTTAGTTTATGATCATTATTTTTGTGATAATTAGTTTTGAAAAGTTATGTAAAATTGAATAAATAATAAAAATTTTTGGAGAAAAGGTTATAAAATAATTTTATAAATGTATGCTTATATTGATAAAAAACTTTTATTTTCTTTAAAACCTAAAAATGAGGTTGTGAGTATTACCATTTCTTCGAATATTTATTCAATTACATTCTGAGTTGTTTGAATTAAAAAAAAAAAAAAAAAAAAAAAAAAAAAAAAAAAAAACTGTCATAGCATTTACGGTGCATTTAACTAATAAAAAATACTGAATTTGAAGAAAGCAAATACCTGAATGCAAGAGAGCTTGATAAAGAAAGGCTGACTAGAGGGAGTCGGGACTACCCTAGACTTCTCTTTCAAATTGAATTGACATTGTATTAACACTACATGAGTGATGATAGTTCACTACTAACACAATCTAACATACCTTATTGTAAATGTTATTGATCAACTAAGAGTCTAAATGGATACTAATACTAGAGAGCTACAAAACACATACAAATAATGGTAAACACATAAACAAAAATGAGATAACATGTATTATGTGTGTTTGATTTTAAAATGTTGCATGGTAATATAAAAGAATATAAAATTATGTTTGTACATCAACATAATCGACTTTTACACAAATAAAACTATTGAATATTCAATAGGCAGTATAAAAAATGAGGTAAATATACATGAAATTTCCTAAAATAATACAATGATAACATTATAACTTTGAGTTACAATGACCAAAGAAAGCTGTAAAAACTATGACTAAATAGTAAAACCTAAAAATGACTGTGCAGTAGAACTCTTTGGTTGGACTCAGTCTTATTTTTTGCTCAACTCCGGTGATGATCTCCGTAATATTGCTCTGCATCTGAGACTGAGTCTTTGACTTAAAAGACAAACCCAGGGATTAAATCAGCATTAAAATGTAAAACTCACAACCGATTCAAGTTAGTTTTTAAAACTCACTTCTGGACCAGCCAGAAGACTCTAGATAAATGTGGTTTTTAGTAAGCGGGCTACATAGTTGTTGGAAACTTCAGTGATTCGAGTTCCTTTAGAGTCATTGTAAAAAATCTGACATTAGACAACGTCACATTTTAAGAAAGAACTAAGTGTGTGTCATGAGATTATAAAATTTAGATAAAATTCTGATTCCAGTCATGCCTTACCTAGTGAAAGAAGAAAAATGTATAACAGATCAGTCTTTTTAAAAATTCAACACTCATTCTTACGTTCTATTTACTCTTGTAACTTAGAACTCTATATTACAATGTATACACATAAATATGCAAAGCAATCAAGAAAGGTGTCAAGTGTCTGTGCCTGAGCACGAGTCGTAATCCGCAAATATATCTTTTATTTACAAATGGCATCGTAACTAACTAGATAAATATATCCTTCTACTCGCACACAAAAAGCTTTGCCCCACACGATAACGAAATGTAATCAATATAATACAAGAAGCGGGGAACTCAGTTACAACTCCACGACCCTTCAAAAGGGATCGATCGATAACATACCGGGTAGAAACGATAGGTAAAAAGCCCATCGAAAAGTAGCTCACAAAACAGGACCGGACAAACTATCCTAGCGTCGTACAAATTTTTCACAGTAAAAATAAACACACTGCAACTTATCCTTAACTCGTTACGCTCTAAAAATATACTCTACCGCGTCAACTGGCCTTCCTCCCTACATCTGAGCAGTAAAATATAGTCTGTTCAACAGTGAATCGAGTAAAAAAAGGAATGAACCGTGACAGTGTTCCGCTCAGGTGCGGTAAATGTAACTGCAGGGTGGAGGTGTGGTGGGGGGAGAGGGACTGGAGGAGGGAGGGGAGGGGGATGAGCTGGAGGGGGGAGTGGTGGTGGCGAGCGGATGGTGCCCCCTACGCCCACCCCTAGCTCTCCCTGGCAGACTCCGACCCCCCTCCTCCCCTGTCTCTCAGAGGTACACCTTCTTAACACTGCGAGTTGTGCCGAACCCGTCGCGGTAGCCCATGCCTGCAGCTTCATTCTGCAACAAACAGAGGAGTTGTTAAAGTTAATAAAGTTTAGTTCCTTCTGACCAAGCCTTCTTGTAGCCAAAGTTTATCGGTCAATGCTACTCGTGTACCTGTGTTAACATGCAATGCCAAGCCATGACTTTTAGTTTTTTGGTCTGTTCTTTTGTTTCATTGGCTTACCCACTGAGCCATCACTGACAACAAGTTTAAGTTGAAATATTCCTGACACTTAACCCTCCATCGGCCGCAAGCGGAGGTTGCCTCCAAAATCAGAAATAATTAAAAAATCATTCTTTTGAAAAATATTTTCTTACACACATATTTTTTTCTTTAACAGGATTACTTTTAATGTATTTTAACATGTATAAAAATATTAGGGTTGCTAAAATATGTAGTATAGGTAATATTTTTATACAATATTAATATGCAAAATTGTTTAAGGAATTAAGTTGCCGTGAAGTAAGAATAATCAATACTATGTTCATAATAATGTTCATATGGTCTTATTGCTTTTTATTTTTTATTATCTTTTATTCCTAATAATACACCATAATATTTAAAATTAACAACAAATCATTGATAAAAATACACTATATGTTTTGAGGGGAAAGGTATTCTATAATATCAGGTATAAAATAAAAATTCATCTAATGTAATTTAAAAACTATAAAGAAACAATGGACAAACTAAATAAACAATTTTGGAAAAAAATTGGGCTAAAACAAATATTTTCGGCAGCAAAATCGGGTGCAAGCGGAAGAAACCTCCGTACACTCTACCCCCATGACAATACTATAATTGTAAACAGATAAAGCAACGCATCACAGCTTTCTGCATATTTTATTTTTTTGAAAGTGCGGAAGAAACCTTCGCTATGCACCCAATGAAATATAGGTTAAGCTGACACTTGATGAAATTTTTTATCAGGGTCACTGAAGTTACCAAAAGTTACGGCTTTTAGTTAATGGTCATGGAAGTTACTGAAAAATCACTTATTTTTTCTTAAAATGCCAAAAAAGTTATGGATTTTTTGTATAAATTGACAAAATAATTCTATCATGAGCAAAAGTTTTGCGACTTTATCAATTTCCCCCCAAAATTTTTAAACATATCGAGAAAAAGTCCATTTTTCATCACTAAAAGTCACCAAAAAGTCACTGATATTTGTATCTATTTGAAAGTAGACACCCTGTTTATGGAACAAATCATCGATCACACGTTATAATCAGAAGTTATGTAGTAGAAGAGTATTGACCTTGGCCGCCTCCCGCTGGGAGCGGAGGGTGCCGAAGTGGTCTCTGTTGGTGGGCCGCTGGTACGGAGGCGCGTTGTAGCCGTCCTGGAACTGGAACAGGTTGTCCTGCTTGCGGAGGGTCGCCTTGGGCGAGTTGAGCGGCTTGTTGGGCGCTACGAGCACCGGCTCCGCGTACGTCACCTCCTCCTGCGCCAGCAGCTTCGGCTCTGGTGCCAGCCGTCGCCTGCCAAGACATACCACAAGTCAACAAATGCAATATTACAATATTCAACACACTTTTAATGCTCTTACTACTGAATACTATATGTCTGAATTAATTTAAGTAATGTTATTTAGTTACTTAGATTTTAAGGACTAAATTTTAGTTCATCAATAACTAAAATTTTATTAGATATTAAACTAGAATTAGACTAAGTTTTAGTTTTGGCTTTGAGATACTGTAATGTATTCACACAAAAAAATTTAATATAATTTGATGTTTATTGTATTTTTTCTATTATTTTTATTACTGTTTTAAAAATTCTAAGTAAATTACGATAATATAGGCTAAATCCTAACAGGATAAATTTAGGTTTTGTTTCATTCAATGTTTTCCTAGTAGGTAAAGTTTCAGTAATAAAAACAGTTGAATATTTGAATACCTAAGTGTGAAAAACGCCATGAGTAGTGATAAGCCAGAAACTTAAGACACAGTGGGGCACTGTAGGAGTGTACGAGAATTATTGACTTATGGAGAGAATGGCAAGTTAACGGGGTTTTCCTGTATTATTGAAACTTTAGAGAGCGACCAAAATATTTACATTACTTCCAAAACGTGCCGGGAATAAAACCTGAAAATTTCTGAGATTTCAAAGTGGGCAGAGGCAAGCGCACAAGAAAACAATGTGTAAAAAACATATTTTCGACCCACAAGTGATGGATGATGATATTTTGTATCTCACCCATTTAGAGAATTGAATGAAATACTTGGTTTTTATAAATAACAATTAAAAAACCGATATTCTTATTTTAGTCTGAATTATCAAGAGTGGTGACGAAACAAAATAATGTTCCAAATCACTTTTCAGATGAAAGAAAATCAAGGAAATATCGTTCCAAAGCACTTTTCAGATACTTTCCTGAAACACTAACACACTTGACGGTGCGTATTTTAATGTGAGAATGACTAAAGGGTGAGTGTGATGGATCAGATGAGACGTAGCTTTGTTACTGACGAATAGCAGCTGATTCATTTGTCAGGATCATTAATTAACAGTCCAAAGACCAAAGGCAGCTTGGTCCAGTATCAAATCATCAAAAAGTACTAACTTTTATCAGGACCAAACCGGCCAAACCTTAAGATTCAAAGGCGATATAACAACTCAGCTACCCAGCCAGCTGTCAGCCAGGAATAAGAGCAACAAGGATTTATCCTTGAAGGGCGCTCAAAGAGTAAACTTACTATTTTTTTATTGTTCTAAAATGTAAAAGTAGCAAAAATTTAGAAACTAGAATAAATTTAATTAAAACTGTGACTGAAATTAAGTCATTCTTAATTCAGGTATAAACATTTTATACATCAAGGAAGGTAAGTAAGGGGGGGAGGCTGGAGTCAACCACAGTAACTGAGTCATACGGACACGTATCAGAGCCAACTCACGTGTTGACATTCTGTCGCTGCTCGAAGTACTCGTACTCTGTGTCAGGGTAAGGAAGGTTGTCGTCGTCGTCCTTGTGGCACTTGCGGCCGCAGAGGTAGCCGGTGACAAAGCCGACCAGCAGTGCAGCAAGGGATGCCGCCACCACGGCCATGGCGAGGGTCTCCACGCTGTAGTGCGGCGGTGGCGAGTCCACGGTTGTCATTGACGGGCCTACACAGACACATCCGTCAGCATGTGGTAATGGTGGGTTGAAATTTGTAAATCATCCTTCTTTTAATTCAATCCTCTAAATTGTTGTATTTTTAGAATTATAAAACACAATCCTATTTGAAAATAAATGTTGAAAAAGTGCTGTGGAGCCCCGATAATCCGAACTTCGGAAATCCAAAAGTTCGCTTAGTACAAAACCAAAATTACGATTAAAAAAAAGACAAAACTAAGAAAAACAGAGTTATAACAGTGTAAAATTGACAAAATTTGTGGCTGGTTTTTGGAAATATAATGTGTACACCAACAATAAACCACAAGAATTTTTAAATAAAGGACCGTGGAGGAGAGGGATAGAAAAATTGCTCAGTAATCTGGTTAAACTAAGAAGAGCTCGTCCACTTTGCTCACTCGCCATGACAAAGGGTGCTGCACTCTTCATAAATTTGTTGAAACAGGTTGAAAATGTAACTTACTGGTCATTTTTCTACAGTTTTCAACTGATTTTTGTTGAATTTAGTAGCTAAAAAAAATTGTAAGGTAACATGGGGACATTGAAGTGCTGTAGGACGAGAACCGGATTTTTTCGAATCATGGGACCTGTGCCAATCGTTTTGTCATGGCCAAATCCTGATATAAAAACAAAAAATTCTAGGGCACAAAAATATTTTTCCTGTAACAACAATGCTGGTTTTAGAGCACAAGATTTTTTTTTTTTTTTTTTTTTTGAAACATAAAAGCAAGAGTGTATTTTCATAAATTATATTCTCAATTTATTTCCCGATTCTCTACCACTTGGTCAACGTGTGTCATGTGATCAGAGTAACACTCACCTGGGTCACTCTCCTCTACTTTGTTTCTGATGTTGATGATGGAGCCTTTGTGGATATCCTTGCCCATGCGGTCAGTATCCATGTGGATCGGGGTGTTCGGATCCTTGCCTGTGTATTCCTTGGGCATCATCACTTTACCTGGAAAGTTGACAGATTCGTAAAACATTGAAGCATTAAATACCCACGACATAGCAGACCTATGTACTCAGCGCATTCCAATAAAAATTTTTGTTTTATCAATAAAGAAATTTGTGGTTATCTACATATATGTGTTCTCAGCGAATTCTAATAAAAATTTTTGTTTTATCAACAAAGAAATTTGTGGTTATCTACATACATATATATATATATATATATATATATACATATATACAGTGCTCGATTTCTAAAAAAAGAGGTAAGGGAACTATCGCGTGGCGACATGTGTCGCGGGCATTGTGATGGCGACTCCAGTGTGTAAGCAGCCTTAAGAACTGGCCTACTGCGCTGCCGTCCAGCACATTGGGCTCACACCACTTGTAAAAAGATAGCGGACCAGTCGAGGCCTAGAGATGGTACTTTAAACTTCTAACAATATTATATTCTTGTTAAATAAAAAGGTATTACCATTTCCCAAAATTAAGTCACTGTGACAAAAAATAACATAATAAATAAGGTTAAAAAGTTTTTTAGTAGTTTCTAAAATAATTTTTTTATTAAAAAAAATTTATTTCTTTTTATTTTATTTTATTTTAATTATTTATTATTTTTTTTTTTTTTGGAAAAAAGGTATGGGAACACCGTTCCACCGCGTTCCCCCTGAAATTGAGCACTGCATATATATATATTTCTGTAAGCGTAACTTTTTGAGCAATATTGTGAGCTTTACACAAATCGCAGGAATATGGTACGGGTCTCAAACTAAAGGTCTCAGATAACATTGAGTGAAGAACGATTAAACCAATTGAAAAAAATATACCTAGGGTGGTAATACTATAATAAGACGTTTTGGGGCTTTCAGCTACTAAAAATTCTAATATGAGCATTACAAACTATTAAAAATTGACTGGTTATTTTCACCATCATTATACTCATTTAAATTGCAAAAAAAACTATAAAATTAACTGGTTTGCTAACTAAACATACATGTAAATCATAAAAAAACAGAAACATTCTGATCGTGATAGGGGCGCAATGGGCGATGAATTGAGGTTCGAGAAACACCTACTTTATTAACATTAAGAAGGGATTAAGTTTGATTTCCTGTCAAATAAATTTTCCCAGAAACTTTTTGGTCATTTCATAGATTACAGAATTGTAGGAAAGAGTTAAAATCAAAGACGTTTGTCCTACACAATGAGGTGTAAAAATTAGCAGGTAACAACACACTTTACATCAAAACTTTACAACAAAATGGGAATCATAAAAGAAAGATATTTATTTTCTGAAAGGTTCTCTTATTGAAAGATTTAACTTAAAGATTCTCCATGTATAGTAATTTTTTAATCTGCTTTGTTTACACAAAAATAAAGTGTTTTGATTAGGAGGGGAGAATATTGACAGTGAGTGAAGATGATGTGCTGTGTTTAAATTTAATGACCAAAAATAACAAAATCTGACAGGAACAAAATCATCCATTAAATTTTAGGACAAAACAAGATAGTCAAATTGGTACCGTATGATGAAAGTATTGAAAGTTGAGCATCCGTCATAATTGTTTCTCATTGCAGCTTTTCTATGTTATATTAATAGACTGTCATAGCTCAAGGAATACTGTACGATTTGTTTCAAAAACTTATTTTCAAAGATCAAAACAGGATTAACAACAAAAAAATGAAGCATTTACCAATGGGTGGCTTGATTGTAAAGAGTATTTTTGAGGCGAATAGCCTACTCTAATGGTATTGTCAAAATATTATATAAATTAAATCCTCTGAAAGGTTTTGTAGTAAAGAAATGGCAATTGGCTATGATTCATGTTATTGTAATTTTATGACTAGGGGCTTTTGCCCCTATGAGTCAGTAGTAATTAATAATCCTCAAATGGAAATATAAAATATTTAATGACATTATATTTGTGAGTTAATTATTTTACTGCTAAATATTGCAATAATTTTTTTTTTTAATAAGAGAGTGCATATCCAAAGTTGCTGATAGCAGCAGTTCTCTTATAGTTCTCACTGAGATAAAAAGTTTAAGAATTAATTACATAAACGCTGTGACTTACTTGCAGGACACTGGCTATGGATCCCCGTGGAGATGCTCTGGTAGAAGACCTTCTCGTCACTCCAGCGCGGGGCCCCAACGGAGCGACACTTGCTGGATATCTTGTCCCACGCGCAATAAGGGTCTTGGAGGGCCACGCACTCACTGTGGAAACACAACCAACACATTACACTACTGCAACATTACTGTATGAGGCAACCAGAAAAAACATCAGTTTTGTAGTGATGTAGTTCTTTTGGTCACCAAGCAGTTCAAATCGATGTATTGCCATTAACTCAAGACAAGACTTGTGTTTCACAAGTTAAATCAATACTGACAGGTATCATTGAGTATATACAATAATGTGAATTGAATTTTGATAGCAAAGGAGAGTTTGAAACTGATTTACAGTAGCAAGATCTCTTACGGCGTGAATGAAGTACAAGTGACATGATAAATAAATTAGTTCAACCACTGTTCTTAACCTTGCATCAAACATTTTGTAATTAAGGATTCTGATTACGTTATGATAAAGTGTTTTTGAAGCACTGTAAAAACCAGCTGAACAATTACAACATAGATTCGCAGCACCTCTGGCGCAAACCTGCCTGAAACTAGTGTACATGAACCTGTCTATCAAGTTTTTTTATACTAAACAAAGCATCGGATGAGAGAAGTAAATTCACATTAGTGAATATGGTTAAATCAAGGGAAGTCGAGAGGGCTCGAAATATTTGTTAAAAAATAAACGAATCAGAAAAAGGTGCACAACTAAGAAATAATGAACTGAGGAGAAACGAATATTCAAATCATTTGAGAGGGATTAAATTACCTAACTTATAAACACGATTCAGTGAATGAGTACCGATATGATAGGTGGAAGTTACTTAGTAAACCTAGTGAGTTTGTAGCCATGTTTCTCAGTAATATTATACATAAAAAAGCTGCATTCGGTGGGATATATTAAAAATAAGTTCCACTCTAAAGTTTTAACTTAGATGGGGCAGTAATCTTAACGAGTTTGGAGATGGAAGAGAGTTTCATGATGTGAGACGTTTACAGTATCTTATGCCGTAACAGTTACATCATCAAATTGTCACCCTTACCTGCATCCGGAGACGACTTTGTCGCAGCGGTGCAGCCGCACTGAGATGACCTCCGTGTCCGACACCACCACCAGCCGGCCCTCCATGTTGTCGCCGCGCACCACCTTGAGCGAGCGGATCGACACGTTCGGAGGGAACACCTGAATCTCCTCGATCACCACGGGACTGACCCGCTCTATTGTGTCCGCCGAGTCTGCATTCACTGTCTTAAGCACGTAGCCCGTGTCTGTCACCAGAGATCGACCGCGATTAGTAACAGAGTTTATTCATATTCTAAATTTCTAGAATTTGAAGCATTCATACAATATTCACTACTACGGAATGTATTGATGTCAAGAGAAATTTAAGTACATTTAAAAATCAAATCAATCACTATGCAGACACTAAATCGTGGTATGTATTTAAGAGGAGTGCCGCCAAGTTAGATTTTTATTTCATAAGAGCAATGCTAAACTTGTACCCTTGTAAACTTGTACCTTGATGACTGTGGATCAAGGTTGACTAACCTGTGCCAATGTATCGCACATATTAATGACTGTGGATCAAGGTTGACTAGCCTGTGCCAATGTATAGCACATATTAATGACTGTGGATCAAGGTTGACTAGCCTGTGCCAATGTATAGCACATATTAATGACTGTGGATCAAGGTTGACTAACCTGTGCCAATGTTTAGCACATATTAATGACTGTGGATCAAGGTTGACTAACCTGTGCCAATGTTATAGCACGTATTAATAACTGTGGATCAAGGTTGACTAGCCTGTGCCAATGTATAGCCGTATTAATGACTGTGGCTCAAGGTTGACTAACCTGTGCCAATGTATAGCACATATTAATGACTGTGGATCAGGGTTGACTAACCTGAGCCAATAATGTATAGCACTAATGACTGTGGATCAAGGTTGACTAACCTGTGCCAATGTATAGCACTAATGACTGTGGATCAAGGTTGACTAACCTGTACCAATGAAGAGCACATCGTAGGATTTTCCTCCTGGAGTTTTTATCTGAGGGTCTACAGCTATTTGTGTAAACCGGTAACTGAAACATAACACATTTTTACTATGCAGGAGATTGTCAACATTCCCTAAGGATATATCTGATTCCTTAGATTACATATTTTACCTGATAGGAATTTTGAATGAACTACTTTTAATGCCCTAAGCATTGAATCAAAACAGATGTAAGATATTAGTATAGGATGGCCAAACATCCCAGAAAACCGGAACTGTCCGGACCGGTTTTTGATCATGTCATGCGATGTCCTAAATAATAGTATCGGTACGTCCAAAAGTCCCGGACTTCTGTTTTTAAAGGGATTTAAAAGATATTAAGAAATAAATGTTGGCCAATAAATTTTTTTTAAGCGATTCAATTTATATCTCTTTTACAAGCATACAATTTAATTGTGCTGTTGTGGAGTTGCGCCCTACGTATCTGCAATTATGTACACTAAATTATCAAGTTGCTTCATAAACCTCAGCGGGCTAAATTTTATTTCACGTTTCTGTCTGAATAGTGTTAGTCGTTGAGGTTGTGTCCGCGAAGTTAATTATGTTAGTTGATTAATTAATTCATCTATTATTAATTAATATTGTATCTTGCTGCAAAATGCCAATATGTAGTCGTTAAGTAATCAATTATTGTAATATTTATTAATTAGGAATATTCTAATGAATCATATTCTTGCACTAAACCACTAGGAATGGGAAGTAGATCCATTTTTATAACCTAACAAAACACTATTTACTATTTACAAATATACAATGTTTACACGAACATATGTTTCCATAGAAACGCGCAAATTAAAAACTAAAACCGCCAAAAATGAAAGAAAAGTACCTCCCCACGAGCGCGATATCAACCACTTACATCGGGAAAGTGCTGGCAGCACTCTGACGTATCTAAGCAACAATGAAATTGGGGCAACGATCGTGTACGCGCGCACCCGGGTAATGGCGGGCGCGGCAACGATCGTTGCCGCACGCACAGAACGTGTTAAGGTGGATTTTGGTTTAGGAAATTCATAAAACTTGTTTTTGTGTGAATCTGATTAATTAACTGCAATTAAAAACATATACTATGAATCAATCAGTTAATTATTAAGACTAATTCTTATCTACAGAACACTGGATCAGTTGGTTGGTATACAGTGATGTGTGGGGGAGAGGGAAGGGTACATATATATTCTGAGCTGTCTCGGTTGCCTCTGTAAAAGATTTGGCCACCCTATATTAGTTCATATTGAAGTAAATACAACTTTCACAAAATAGTAAAAAAAATTAACAAAAAAGTATGGTTGCAGAACGACAACTTATACAAATAAACTAATTGCATTAACATTTGCCTATAAGTAATTCATGTAAAAACATAATTTGTATTCAGGAATTGGAAGACAATCCAAATGAAAAAAATGATTTAAGACACCAAAATTATATTTTTTATATTATCTTCCATAAAAAATTTATTGGTTGAGTGCATTTACATTCAAGAAGACACTCACTTGAAGCTGGTGCGGATGACAATCGGCTGTTTGAAGAATGAAGGCACCGACTCATCCATGAGGGAGTGAGTCTTGATGAAGTTGAGAGTGAGATCTGGCAATGTTCTTGAGTCATTGACACACTGGCCCGGCCTAGGGTCTGGTACCTGAAGTAATAAAGAAACATAAGTACTTTAACGAGAAAAATTATTTAAAAAGTCACAGTCACAAATTTTTGTTAATAATTTGTAGAAAATGGGAAGTATAAGAATTCTGAAAACGATCATTAATAATTAACTCTTATTCTTATAGATGTGGACCCTTTTAACTGATTATTATCAATTACATGATAATAATCAGTTAAATGCGAGATTTTCCCAATTGATGATTGCCCTTTTTGGCTGTAAAATGAAGCAATTTAGCAGACTATCTAATGGCCTTCCATGATTATTGGGTGGTAGTGGTGGACTATGTTTTTGTTAATTCGTTAAAATTTTATTACAGAAGTCCCTCGGTATTCTGGCCCTCCATCAGTCCATTTCTTTTCAGATGAAGCTAATGTTTTCAATGTTTTTCCATAGCTGGGTTTAGCAACTTTATGGAATTTACTCCATTACACCCGATTCTGCCACTATTGCGGCATCTATTTTGCTGTTCAACCTTTGTTAAAAGACTATATTGCATTGATCGATAGATTTGAGGCGATTTAATGTGGTTTCATCACTAGTGGCCCAATCATGATATCATGCGGTTTGGTTGTGTAAATGGTGAGAATAAAAATGGCTATGGTGTGCTCATATGGACTTCTTCTGCTAGTATGGCATTTTCATCCGGCACCAACCCAATCAATGTCTACTGGATTAGTGACAGACAACTCTACCTATTCTACTCGGGTCCTGGACTTTGACTGTAACTAACTGTGATACATTTAACATTTTATAACTATTAACATTAAATATATGTTAGGTATTGTTGTATGTTAAACTGACAGGATAATTTAAATTAGTTGTTTGAATGATTAGTCACAAGACAACTACCTATTGAATTTTGACTACCTGGTGGAACAAGTTTCCACCAGGTTTATACAGTAATCATTAATAAAAGAACCACAAATCACATTCTAAAGACAAGGCAAAGAGATTTAAAATTTTTTCATAAATCCACAATGAGTGAAATAAAAATAAAATAAAATATTTTACTCTAATGGATTAAGCACTAAATATTTCATTTGCACCCCATACATTATTGTGTAAGTTAATGAATATTATTTTAGAACTTAAATGCTCAACCTAAATTTAAAATGTTAACGAACAAAAGTTTAATAACTGTAATTTTGTTACGAAATACAATGGAAATCAACAGACAATTACGTGACATAGAAATTGCATGAATGTTTAAGATACAATTAAAACTAATTGCCATTTGCCATCACCCGAGCTGACAGAACCAATAGTTGCGGCCTCAATCCGCCAATCACTGCTCCCGTGAAACAGGCTCCGATATCTCTAACCAACCACGCATCAATTCAATATTTATCATTTTAGTAAAAAAATTATTTAAAAAATAATCACTCTGAAATTAGAACGTGTGAATGTGTGAAAAGAAATATATGTGTGAAATTTGTTTAGGGTTTAATTTTGATAAGGTTAATAAACAATACATAATTTTTTATGAAATACAAACTGATATAAGGATAACTACTAAACTGCAATTGTTTTCTATAACTAATATGGGGGTTTTAAAGATAAATAGAGATGTGTGACTCTCAAGAGAGAGCATCTTGTATGGAGATGGCTTTTTTAGTTAACGAATCATATAAAAAATCTAAATCAACTTTCACTTAAAGAATTGAATATATATGATTGAATGCAAAATGGTTTAGACTAATGTTGATACAATGACAACTAACAAATAACTGTGCTGATCACAGGTTGTCTGCCCATACTGCTAGGTCTGAGTGTTATGAATATACTCAGTAACAACATAGCTGGCGGTAGTAGTTTATATGAATAACTTCCAAACTGAAGGGATACTGACCTTCATACTCTGCACTGGCAGCCAGTTGGAGTTGAGCTCTGATTGCTCCTTGAAGTTGCCTTCGAAAGTGTCACTGATATCCTGCAGGGAGAAGGCACAGACAGCTGACCCTCCAATGCTGTTGGCGGCCGTCGTGAACACGGCGTAGAGCAGCTGGCGCGACACCGAGCCATACGTGCCTTCCACCAGCTCAGTCGTCGACTCTGGCAACAACAAGGTTCGAGGAGATAAGAGAAATGTAGAGCTATATGCAGGGAGAAGGCACAGACAGCTGACCCTCCAATGCTGTTGGCGGCCGTTGTGAACACGGCGTAGAGCAGCTGGCGCGACACCGAGCCATACGTGCCTTCCACCAGCTCAGTCGTCGACTCTGGCAACAACAAGGTTCGAGGAGATAAGAGAAATGTAGAGCTATATGCAGGGAGAAGGCACAGACAGCTGACCCTCCAATGCTGTTGGCGGCCGTTGTGAACACGGCGTAGAGCAGCTGGCGCGACACCGAGCCATACGTGCCTTCCACCAGCTCCGTCGTCGACTCTGGCAACAACAAGGTTCGAGGAGATAAGAGAAATGTAGAGCTATATGCAGGGAGAAGGCACAGACAGCTGACCCTCCAATGCTGTTGGCGGCCGTTGTGAACACGGCGTAGAGCAGCTGGCGCGACACCGAGCCATACGTGCCTTCCACCAGCTCAGTCGTCGACTCTGGCAACAACAAGGTTCGAGAAGATAAGAGAAATGTAGAGCTATATGCAGGGAGAAGGCACAGACAGCTGACCCTCCAATGCTGTTGGCGGCCGTTGTGAACACGGCGTAGAGCAGCTGGCGCGACACCGAGCCATACGTGCCTTCCACCAGCTCAGTCGTCGACTCTGGCAACAACAAGGTTCGAGGAGATAAGAGAAATGTAGAGCTATATGCAGGGAGAAGGCACAGACAGCTGACCCTCCAATGCTGTTGGCGGCCGTCGTGAACACGGCGTAGAGCAGCTGGCGCGACACCGAGCCATACGTGCCTTCCACCAGCTCAGTCGTCGACTCTGGCAACAACAAGGTTCGAGGAGATAAGAGAAATGTAGAGCTATATGCAGGGAGAAGGCACAGACAGCTGACCCTCCAATGCTGTTGGCGGCCGTTGTGAACACGGCGTAGAGCAGCTGGCGCGACACCGAGCCATACGTGCCTTCCACCAGCTCAGTCGTCGACTCTGGCAACAACAAGGTTCGAGGAGATAAGAGAAATGTAGAGCTATATGCAGGGAGAAGGCACAGACAGCTGACCCTCCAATGCTGTTGGCGGCCGTTGTGAACACGGCGTAGAGCAGCTGGCGCGACACCGAGCCATACGTGCCTTCCACCAGCTCAGTCGTCGACTCTGGCAACAACAAGGTTCGAGGAGATAAGAGAAATGTAGAGCTATATGCAGGGAGAAGGCACAGACAGCTGACCCTCCAATGCTGTTGGCGGCCGTTGTGAACACGGCGTAGAGCAGCTGGCGCGACACCGAGCCATACGTGCCTTCCACCAGCTCCGTCGTCGACTCTGGCAACAACAAGGTTCGAGGAGATAAGAGAAATGTAGAGCTATATGCAGGGAGAAGGCACAGACAGCTGACCCTCCAATGCTGTTGGCGGCCGTTGTGAACACGGCGTAGAGCAGCTGGCGCGACACCGAGCCATACGTGCCTTCCACCAGCTCAGTCGTCGACTCTGGCAACAACAAGGTTCGAGGAGATAAGAGAAATGTAGAGCTATATGCAGGGAGAAGGCACAGACAGCTGACCCTCCAATGCTGTTGGTGGCCGTTGTGAACACGGCGTAGAGCAGCTGGCGCGACACCGAGCCATACGTGCCTTCCACCAGCTCAGTCGTCGACTCTGGCAACAACAAGGTTCGAGGAGATAAGAGAAATGTAGAGCTATATGCAGGGAGAAGGCACAGACAGCTGACCCTCCAATGCTGTTGGCGGCCGTCGTGAACACGGCGTAGAGCAGCTGGCGCGACACCGAGCCATACGTGCCTTCCACCAGCTCAGTCGTCAACTCTGGCAACAACAAGGTTCGAGGAGATAAGAGAAATGTAGAGCTATATGCAGGGAGAAGGCACAGACAGCTGACCCTCCAATGCTGTTGGCGGCCGTTGTGAACACGGCGTAGAGCAGCTGGCGCGACACCGAGCCATACGTGCCTTCCACCAGCTCAGTCGTCGACTCTGGCAACAACAAGGTTCGAGGAGATAAGAGAAATGTAGAGCTATATGCAGGGAGAAGGCACAGACAGCTGACCCTCCAATGCTGTTGGCGGCCGTCGTGAACACGGCGTAGAGCAGCTGGCGCGACACCGAGCCATACGTGCCTTCCACCAGCTCAGTCGTCGACTCTGGCAACAACAAGGTTCGAGGAGATAAGAGAAATGTAGAGCTATATGCAGGGAGAAGGCACAGACAGCTGACCCTCCAATGCTGTTGGCGGCCGTCGTGAACACGGCGTAGAGCAGCTGGCGCGACACCGAGCCATACGTGCCTTCCACCAGCTCAGTCGTCGACTCTGGCAACAACAAGGTTCGAGGAGATAAGAGAAATGTAGAGCTATATGCAGGGAGAAGGCACAGACAGCAGACCCTCCAATGCTGTTGGCGGCCGTCGTGAATACGGTGTAGAGCAGCTGGCGCGACACCGAGCCATACGTGCCTTCCACCAGCTCCGTCGTCGACTCTGGCAACAACAAGGTTCGAGGAGATAAGAGAAATGTAGAGCTATATGCAGGGAGAAGGCACAGACAGCTGACCCTCCAATGCTGTTGGCGGCCGTTGTGAACACGGCGTAGAGCAGCTGGCGCGACACCGAGCCATACGTGCCTTCCACCAGCTCAGTCGTCGACTCTGGCAACAACAAGGTTCGAGGAGATAAGAGAAATGTAGAGCTATATGCAGGGAGAAGGCACAGACAGCTGACCCTCCAATGCTGTTGGCGGCCGTCGTGAACACGGCGTAGAGCAGCTGGCGCGACACCGAGCCATACGTGCCTTCCACCAGCTCAGTCGTCGACTCTGGCTACAACAAGGTTCGAGGAGATAAGAGAAATGTAGAGCTATATGCAGGGAGAAGGCATAGACAGCTGACCCTCCAATGCTGTTGGCGGCCGTCGTGAACACGGCGTAGAGCAGCTGGAGCGACACCGAGCCATACGTGCCCTCCACCATGCACGTATGCTCATCTTACTACGTTGTCGACTCTGGCAACAATAAGGTTCGATGAGATAGGAGAAATGTAGAGCTCTGTGAATTGAACTACACTTTCTAGAATTTATTGTGAACTTATACTGGAGGAAAGTGAGCCTATCAAAGACTCACTTACTGGCAACAATCACCGGCATTTACTTGACCCCAATGTAGCAGCTAACTTATAAAAAATAACATAAAAATTATTGCTCAGCGATAGAGCTCTAGTCTCACAAACAAAATGTTCCAACCTGAACACTGTACACTCCCATTCCTCCAACTCGGTGACATTGGAACTCCGCTTCACCAGAACTGATGATCTGAATTAATTGTATTCAATCTCCAATTTGTTAGACCCCAAATACAGTATTGTATCACATTTTGAATCACTTGTCACTATATGCTTCTCATAACTTGCATCTTGCGATGTGATTGACGAGGTATTCTCACTGAAATAGGAAGAGGGTGGGGACAGGTCTGTCTGTCTGTCTGTCTCACGAGTGCACCTGTGTTACAAGGAATATCAATTGACTGTTAAAATATGGGTGAATAACAGAAAAAAGTTTGTACTATTGAGGATGAACTTAAATCTATTAAAAGAAACTATGCCGGTGAGTAGGTAAAACGTATTGCTGTGAATATGGAGTGGAAAGAGTATGGGGGTCTTTATTTTCTGTGTTGTTTTTTATTTCTATCAGTTCATTGTTGCCATGTTCAAAGTTTCAGTATCTTGTTTACAGAAAAACTCTTGTGTTATCTCAGGAACATTAGTGAATATAACAATAATGGGGAAAACTAAGACTCACAATTAAATTTGCTTCACCAGAATTTTTCAACATCCGAATTGGTTATCCCCCCCTCATTACTTCTGATGAACAAGAGTGCACTTGCAAAAAAAAAAAAAAACTCTGCATTAATAAAAAATGAGTTCACACAGAAGGAATGTTTTTTAAAGGAGACCACAAATCGACTTCAGAGGCTGTCACAATATGCACCATGTACTAAAATTCCAGACTGCCACAGCAAACTTATATACAATGATTCCTCCTAAAAAGTTAATCTTGTCTAAAAGAAAGACTCACAAAACCTAAATTTTGGTCAGTGGTTGATAGTGGTTACCTCAAAGGTTCCTGAAATAGTTCATCTACCCCAAAAAATAATAATAACTGCAATTGTAATGAAATTAATTCAGAAATCAAGAAAACAATTCAAATTTGGATAAATCCAACAACATTTTTGTAAGTCAACCAAATATTTAACAATATGACTGCTCACAACAGATGCAAATGATACTTAGAACATACTAGAAAACAACGACAGAAAAATTAACAAATACGTAATTAATTTAACAGTAACTTATGTGTTAATCACAAACAATGAAAAAGCACATTAAAAATAATACGAAATCATGTTAAATGTTGTTTGGAATCACAACTGAGCAAAAAGGAAATGTTAATAATTGGGTGGGGGAAAAAGCTCGCCGCGCTACTGCCATGAGCTGGAAATGTGTTTTTAATTACGGCCAAGTCAGCAATGAGGAGGGGGAGGGGGAAAGACTATTCAATTATCATTTAGTTTGTTATTCCCTCTGATGTTCTATAATCCCGCCTCAAACAAAATGCTCGCTAATAAGATAATTAATATTCCATTAGCACACTCTTTAACATATTTACAGTCTCAATCATAATGGATAATGGCTTTTTGCCTCCTGTTGAGAAAACTGGCAGACTGGTGTATATTAAAACTCTTTGCAAAGCCTGTGCTCGTTGTAGGCATGAGCCATTGTGTCAATATGGCTCACAAGATAGCTATGGAGAGCCATAGAGGCTGTATATGGCAATGTATATTAGTTTTCCCTTGTTCCTTTGTTCAGTTCCATAGAGCTACCGAGCCAACTAACTCAGGAAACTTTCATCATGAGTTATCGCAACGTTGTATTATCACTTCCGTTTCCTGTTTACTGTTATTAAGATGGATTAAAACTTACTTATAAAAACATGCTTATATATTTTGGTATTTAAACAAGATAAAACTCAATTATGCTAGGGACAAAGAAAAAAACTCATACAGTCTTCCATTACAAAACTTACCTTATTTTGGCTTACATATATCTATAGTTAAAAGTTAATTTAAAATATATTTTACTTTGACTTTTAAGATAATAACTTCCAAAGTTGACAAATAAAAATGGATTGTAATATCAAGCTCAATAAAATAATGGTATTCACACAAAATATAAGGAGGGTAATAATAATCTTGAGTCCTTCCACTCTGTAAATAGTTTTGTAAAACACTTGAGTAAAACAATTTTTAGAAAATCTGCCTTAGAGGGAACCATCCTGGTATTAACAAACTCATCTTTAAAATCATAACTGAACGATTTGTGCCCCATTTCTAACAACAGTTGCTACTTAAGATGGATTTCCTTCTTCAAGTGTAATTGTTAACGAGTCAGAATGGAATGGTTGTCAATTTACAGCAAAAATAACTTCATTTAGCATGTTTTTGATCTCAGAAGTCAACTGCAAAGCATACTTACGTATTTCGTTGAAGTAGAAGGGGAAGTCCCCTTGCACGGAGCAGTTAAGGCGAGATTTGAGGAACGATGTCCAGCGGTTTCGGAAGCGATGGGGACCCCCTCGGTCATACTTGCATACTCTCGCCACACGAGAGAACACAGCCTGTTACAAACAAACAATGTGCTTGGTTATCCACAGAGCCAAGAGTGTATGAAAATGTATTCTAGTGTTCTATATAATAGAAAAATCCAACATAAGATTTAGAACAAATCTTACCAAAAGTTCCTGAAATGAAAATTTTATTGAAACCTTCCCCCAAGAGTATCCTTCCCCCACTGGGCAATAAGGGAAATCAATTTATATATATAATTTTGTAAATAATACTGAATTTCAAACATTTTACTAAAAAGATTAAAGTTAATTTACCCAAATATAATCATCCACCTCACCAAAATTCCGAGGGATCCTTTCAATTAGTGGGTTTGTGTACAGCTGAAATATTGGGGCACCCTTTTCTCGCTATAACATTTTTTGTAAAAATACAGTTTGATAATCCTACTAAAAATTTGCGGCAGTTGACAGGTAAAATAATTCTCAAGTTCAGTGATTGTCTCACCACACTTTTTGAAATGTCATTTGAGTCACGCCATAGAGGCTGTATATGGCAATGTATATTAGTTTTCCCTTGTTCATTTCTTTCTTTTAGCAAGGTCCAGTTAGGTTATTTTAATGTTATCTATAAAGCCTCCCGTATCTGTTAACTAGTCATATCTTGAGTAAATATTCACTTGGTTCATTAAACCAAATTTTACAAAAGCCATTGAATTACCACTGAAAACTTCATAAAGTGGAACCTTGATATATCGGACCTCAATGTATCAATCTCCTTGATGTATCAAAGTTTTCCCATTCCCTTGAACCTGCCTATCAATCTAATGTTTCTTCTACTTCAGTATATCGAAGGATTAGCAAGGATAACCTCAATATTTAGAACTTGTTTGGTGACGATACACAACCTAAAACACTGTACATGTCGAAGTTTTGATTGCAAAAAATAAAAATATCAAAGTAAAAAAAAGAACAGCTAATTAAATCATCAAACTCATTTATTTTCTTCTGCGTTTCAACCCCTCCCTCTACACAGGCGACGCCTAGTCCCGTTTTTATGCTCATTGGTGTTCGCAGTGCTGTTCTTGTTTCCCGCGTCTCAATGCATTTAACTCATTGGTTGCATTTTCGGGAACCGGTTACTTTATATTGGTTTGTGGGCGGTAATTTACTGTAACCATATATTTGGGTTACTGGTAAGAAAAAAGTTACCAATGCATAACTAAAAAGGAGATTGTCGTCTGCTAGCTAAGAAACCACAAAGCATTCTGGGCTCTTTAAATTAAAGTTCATTACTGGAACCTAATTTAATACATTATTAACAGAACCTACTTACAATAGTGGAAAAAAATTTAAACAAAATTAAATAAATTAAATTGCACATAGTATTATTTTAGCAAATTTTCCTATGTATAGAATATGCTTAGGTAGTAGCCATGGTAAACCTAGCCTGGGACCATGTTACTTTTTCGTTTTGAGATCCCCAGAAGCCCCAGAAGATCGTCAGTTTTACCAATCACATTCATTGATTAGTGATTGTGGATTGTGGATACAATCATTGTGTCAGTGTTGTATAATTTATTATAAAAGCTATGGTTTTAAGTGTCCATGAATACCAGTAGTGTGAATACTAAGTATAGATGATGGGTTGGAAGTGGGTATAACGCTCTTCAAGCATACCCACATGTGCCGAGCCAGAACGTCCACGAAGCACTGCCTTCCTACTCTCCAACTCAAAAGGCAAAATTGTGCGCGTCCAACCTGGGAACTCCCTGACTCAACTCTTCAAGGCTCTTCAAGCCAAATAATAATTTTTTTTTTTTTTTTTTTTTTTTTTCTCAGAGTCAGGGTGCCAGTCTGGCAGGCTTCTATTCTATATCTTTCTTTCCGCTATTTTCATACTACCCTCTCTATCGAGTCCCCTGACTCAAAAATCTGCTTCAACTATTCTTTACTCGTCTTTATTTTCATTTCCCTTCAAATTCACTCCCAAGCCAAGGTGGAACGTCATACGCCGAGGGCTGCATGGTCAAGGGGGAGCTTGGCCTCTAGTATGCGGACTCTGGACACCGGGCGACATCCAGTTTCAACCAGCCTTGTCCAAGCAAGCGGGGCTCTGCTTGGATCGACCTTCTTTTCCCTAGCTACTCGTGGGACCACAATGGACACAACACAACCAAACCCAAACCAACTTTCAGAGGCTTCACAGCCTCAAATACCCAGTTCCTCGGAACTTAAGGAGCCCATTTCAGAGGCTGAAGCGACCCCCCAGGTCGAGTCTCAGATGGGCGACTTATTAACAAATTCAGAAGAGGAACACCTCTTAGATGATGACGCGACAAACGTCAAAGAAATTGAGGAAAAGGCTAAACAGATGAAATTAGCTGGAAAGCCACGCCTCAATGGAGCCCAAAGAAAGAGGTTCAAATGGTTGAAAAACCACGGACACTCTGAAGAAGAGGCATACATCCTATGCATTCAACCAATGCCGAAGGGACCAGGAAGGGACTCTGATAATAGGCCGAAAAGACCTAGATCAGAAAACACCACTCCTGAAGAGGCCCACGGGAGCAAAAGGACAAAAGTAGGAGAAAATTCAAAGGCGGACTCCTCTTCACGGAGAGACCACGTCCAACCTAAAAAACTCTCCTACAAACAAGTTACCGAAGGAGTAAGAATGGGAATCCTACACCCTAACTTCCCGGAGGTACTGCTCACCAATGAGCAACAAGAAGCAATACAGGAAACCATCCTGAAGCTGATACTGGACTCGGTAAGCGAGGGTGTCCACCCGGGCTTCCACAGTATCCATAGCAGACAGGGACATATGGTCCTAGTCTGCAGTGACGAAGAGACCGCCAGGTGGCTCAAGTCAAAAGAACACCAACTAGGCTCATGGGAAGGAGCAGCTCTAAAGGTAGTGGCGGAGGGAGAAATCCCGAAAACCAAAGTCCTCACGGCTTTCTTCCCAAACAGTAGCCAACATTCAACAGAAGAGATCCTGCAGTACCTGGAAAGGCAAAACAGCGGTTTGCCTGCCACAGGCTGGAGGGCTCTTAAGAGAATCGTTGTTGAAAAGACTGTCCAACTAGTCTTGGCAATCGATGCAGCAACAGCAGCCAAGCTTGAGAAGGAAGGGCCGACCAGGGTCTTCTACAAGTTTGGCTCAATCCAGCTCAAACTCAAGAGCAAAGGTGCGGAAGAAGAGGTTAGGCAACCCCCTACAAAACCAACAGGGGAGACCTCCAACAAAGGTAGCATGGGCGTGAGCCAAAGAGCAGAAACGACCTCTACCACAACAACTAGCACGTCTGCCTCACAGGACACCCCAGAGCAGGTAACACCTCAACAACAGGAGCCGGCTGGGGTAAATGTGACAGACAAACCAAAAGGAAAGGAAGGCGAAAGAGAAAGAAGTGAAAACTTAGGCTCTCGCCACTTTCCACTCTTTGAAAGGAAATCAAGGCCTGAAAAGAGAGAAGAGAGGCTGCGTGGTCCCTCAAACGCATCGGGGGGAAAGGGAAGGTACAGACCCCCAGGATCCTGGGATAAGGACCGACCCCGATCTCACGGAAGGAGGGGGGACAGCGACCCCTCCGATCGCCGGAGACAACATTGATGTTTCAGGTGATCCAGGCAAATCTCCATCACGCCAAAGGTGCAGCAGCAGTCCTAAGCAGGAGATTCGCCAATGAAGGGTTGGACTTAGCCCTTCTCCAGGAACCCTGGGTCGCAAGAGGAACAATTAGAGGACTCCCGACACAGGTGGGTAGGCTGATATACGATAGATCAAGTGTTAATCCAAGAGCATGTATCTTAATATCACCTAATACACGTTGTTTTACTGTTCCAGAATTAACAAACAGGGACTTAGCCACGGTGTTGATTGACCTCAACACTGCTAGGTACTGGTAGGCTAAAGGTACTAGTTGCCTCAGCCTACTTTCCAAACCCAGGGGATAAATGCCCTCCAACGGGGGTGGAACAACTTGTGCAGTATGCTAACAGGAAAGGGTTGCCCTTGATCCTTGGCTGCGATGCGAATGCACACCACACCATCTGGGGGAGCACCGATACCAACGAGAGAGGTAAGGATCTCCTAGAATACATATTTAAGGTTGACTTACAAATAGAGAATTTAGGGTCCGAACCTACTTTTGTAAACAGAGTAAGAGAAGAGGTCCTAGACCTCACTCTTACGCTCAATCTTAACAACCTCTTACAAAGAGGTGGCATGTCTCTGGTGAGACCTCGCTGTCGGACCATAAACACATAAGGTTCGATATGGAGGCTCAAACGGAGATGAGTCTAACTTACAGGGTCCCCAGTTCCACAGACTGGGAAGGCTACCTTGAAACCTTACAAAACGAGATTGTCATAGAGGCCAAACAGGCCAAGACAACAGACAGTCTCGATTACATGGCGGAGGCAGTAGGCAGAGCAATCACCAAGGCCTACGAAGATAACTGTCCTCTCAGGACTAAAAGGACCACAAAATATGTGCCTTGGTGGAACGAGAGGCTTAACAGCATGAGGAAAAAGCTGCGGAAGCTTTCCAACATAAGCAGAAGGACAGGCAACAGAGCCCCCTATGCCGCGGCTCTTACAGAGTACAATAAAGAAATCAGGAAATCCAAAAGGAATTCCTGGAGGCGGTTCTGTGAAAGGTTAGAAAACCTACCAGAAGCAGCCAGACTACAAAAAGCCCTACAGAAGGAATCTTCAAATCCGTTGGGGGCATTAACAACAGGAACAGGCCAAAACACATCAGACATGAAGGAGACTCTAGGGGTTTTAATGAGTACTCACTTCCCAGGGAGCACCCCGGTCGATGGCAACATGGACTGGCTCCCCTCGGAAAGAAAATCCCCACTAGAATGTGCAAGGTCAAGAAGAACTGCTGCCAGGATGTTCAAACTGGAGATAGTGAAATGGGCAGTAAACTCGTTCAGCCCTTTCAAGTCTCCAGGCGGGGACGGCATCTTTCCGGCACTACTTCAAGAAGGGATCGAAATCCTACTAGACTACATATAGTGGCAATCTTTAAGGGCAGCTATGCCCTAGGACATATACCAAAGAATTGGAGGAAGGCAAGGGTGGTGTTCCTTTTGAAAAAAGGGAGGGATCCAGCCCAGCCCAAATCCTACCGGCCTATCTGCCTTTCATCCTTCATGCTAAAGGCGATGGAAAAGGTAATAAATCGACACATCAGGGATGAGATCCTTTCAAGGTCTCCTCTAAGTGCGAACCAACATGCATTCATGATGGGAAAATCAACTACAACGGCGCTAAGTAGCCTAGTGGGAAAAATAGAGGACACACTGGCAAACAGAGAGATCCTTGCGGGGGTCTTTATGGACATTCAGGGTGCTTTTGATAATGTAGGGTACCGATCCATTGAGGAAGCCATAATGGACAAAGGAATTCCAAAGGGCACTGCCTCCTGGATAATGGCTCTCCTACACTCCAGGGAAATCATAGCCTCAGAAGGTGACCACACAGTGACAGTTAGGGCTAGGAGGGGCTGCCCCCAAGGAGGAGTGCTCTCCCCCCTTCTGTGGGCACTGGTGGTCGACGATCTGCTGAAAAAGGCAGAACAGAAGGACATAGATCTGCAAGCCTTTGCCGATGATCTAGTCCTCACCGTCAGAGGGAAGCACAAAGGAACTATAGAGGACCTAACCCAAACTGCGGTGAACTTCATCGATGAATGGTGTGCAGCGGGGAAGGACTGACCATAAACCCGGAAAAAAACCGAGCTGGTCACGTTCACAAGGAAGAGAAGAACTAGCATCTCCCCCCCAACGATAAGAGGAATGAGTGTCAAGGACGTAAAGGAAACCAAATACCTAGGAGTAATCCTAGACCGAAAGTTAACCTGGTCCAAACACTTAGATTACGCACTTGCCAAGGGTACAGGAGCTATGGGTGCCTGCAGAAGGACCTTTGGTAAAAACTGGGGCCTAAGCCCCCGGCTAATATATTGGACTTACGAGGCAATAGTCAAACCAACAGTAACATACGCATCCTTCGTGTGGTGGCCTAAAGTTGAACAGACAGTTGTAACAAAAAGACTGCAACAGCTGCAAAGACTGGCCTGCACAGGGGTATGTGAAGCGACAAAATCCTGTCCAACTGTAGTGCTAGAAGCAGTTCTAGACATGCTTCCACTCGGAGCAGAGATTAAGAGAAGGGCAGCTATCTCAGCCCTCAAAATGGGCAGCAGAAACGAAATTAAGCCCCAAAGGGATACGGGCCACATGTCTATATTAAAGGAATTTCCCAACCTGGACATGGAACTGTGAATCCCAGATCTGATGGTCAAGAAATATGACTTTGAGAAACCTTACCAGGTCACTGTGGGTGAGAGAGCGGACTGGCAAAAGGACAACCTCAACATGGGCGGAGCACGCCTTGTATTTTATACAGATGGCAGCCGGAAGGACAACAAATCAGGGCTAGGAGTGTATGGCAATAGAACCAGCATCTCACAGGCCCTAGGCTGCACGGCAACGGTATTTCAATCAGAGGTCCTAGCAATTGAATGCTGTGCTTGGAACATTCTGGCAAGAGGGCTAAGGAGAGGTAAAATACTTATCCTCTCAGATAGTCAAGCTGCTTTAAAAGCACTAGACTCGTTCGTGATAGACTCACGGACAGTGCAAGGCTGCAAGAGCGCTCTAAAAGCGCTGGCGGTGCACAATCAGGTACAGCTAGGCTGGATACCGGGACACTCCGGGCATGAAGGCAATGAAAGGGCCGATGCTCTGGCAAGAAAGGGCTCAGACGAACAGCTAATAGGACCGGAGCCCTTCTGTGGTGTCCCCCTGTGCATAGGACAAAACAAAATCCTATCCTGGGAGAAAGGTCAAAAACAGGAAGCCTGGAACAACTTCCCAGGAGGGAAACAATCAAAAATACTGATTGACCCTTTTAACAAGAAGTGGAAGGAGCTGCTTAGCCTAAACAAAAGGGAAATCAGTCTTCTAATAGGGATGCTAACTGGTCATGGGCCACTGAAAAAACATCTCAAGACAATCGGACTTAGTCAATCCGATCGATGCAGATTCTGTACAATGGAGGTAGAATCTGCCGAACACCTATGGCTGGACTGTCCGGCCATCTCTCAGAGAAGGTTGAAATTCCTAGGAAAGGTTGCATTAAAGCCAGAGGAAATAAGGGAGATGGAGATAAACCGGCTGTTAGGCTTCGCGAAGAGCCTTCATCTGACATATTGATAAACATAAGGGGTGCTACAATAGGCCTTTCAGGCCGAGTTAGAAAAAAGGTATTACTACCTGGCCCCACCAAATGAAAAAAAAAAAAGTATAGATGATCAGTTCGTGACAAAAACTCCATGGAAAGGTTTATACTTGTAAAAGGTTATTGAAAATATCATGATTTATAAAAAATTTATTTATTTTCTTTACTATCTCCTACACCAGACGCTATCCACAGGACAGGTAATCCATCGTTTCTGGTGGGGGCTGTGATGTTAACATGGAGAGCTACTAGGAAGTTGAGCTAAACCATGACTAATACATACCACCAGATGGGTGTAAAATCAATCAAATGTTGCATTATTTAAAGTTGAAATATAAAATTTTTTAATTTCAAATTTTGAGTTTGTAAATATAAAAAAGGAACCACCATATCCAGCCCGAGCCTATGCTATGGAAATTATTTTAACAAGTACCTGGATCCCAATTGTAATTTAATTCAATTTCCAACAATCATACAAATAAATTATTCATATTTGTGCACTTAATTATTCTGCGAGGTAATCTGATCCCCATGATGTAGTACACAACAGTGAATTGATTAATAAACAAAAGCTTGAATTTATTGAACATGTCGGAGCCTTGATACGGTGAATTTCAGACTATTTTGGAAAGCATCCATGTTCAGTATCAGCTCGATATTGGTGTGAAAAATTAAAAACGGTGAATAGAGAATTGTTCGGAGGACAATGATGTGTTGTCGCACCGTTTTGTGTATTGAACCTTGTGAATTTGAAACATTGTTGGTAATGTGAAATGAAAATTTGATTGATGACTTTCATATCTGGACTACGTTGGAAAGCTGTTTTAGGCCTAGAATAACTTTTTATATTTACTTAGTAAAAAATGAAAGTTTGTTACTGAAATAATACTTTATTTAATACTTTAATGTTTAATACATAATTTAATACTTTATTAAAGAGCTTTAAAAAAAATTTATTATTTTAAATTTTTAACTTGGCTTAACAGATTACGGAGAAAAGCTAAAAAGAGGTTTCCCATATTAATCTTATGGGAAATAAGCAAAACCCTGTATCTCGCTTATTTATTGACTTAGTAAAATATGGTATGTACATACACTAGGTAGGGTTTAACTAATATTTGCTTATAACACCTATATGGCGGCAAACCTATATACTCACCCCCATGTTTTTTAAGGAGAAAACTAATAAGTGCCAAATATTGATGCAGTTTTATATTTACCTTACCTAACCATTAAATTTCCTAACAACTAACATTTTTAATAACATCCCATGGTAGCAAAACCTACTTAATCATTCCCATGAAATTATGGGCAAAATACAAAATCTCAAATTCCACTGAAAATTTTCAGAGTATGCAGGTATGCTGCGACGGGGTATTAATTATTGAAATATGTTTAAAGGATCAAAAGTCCTTGGAAACTTAAATGTTTGTGAACATCAACATTTTATATTGAAATAGGTCAGAAATTAAGAACTTTGTTTTCAATTTAACTTAGAACGACTTTTCATCAATCGCTGCTGAGCAGCGTTACATTTTTAAACGTAATCACAAGGAAGGGACTTTATGAAATGTCCCACTCAACTTGTTCTTACCAACTTGTCAATGTTACAAACTTAAATAAAATATTCATTGATTTTTTAGTTTATTTAAGAATAAAAATACAGTGAAATCACATAACTAACAATTCTTTGAGTTACATCCGTAACAAATATGCTAATGAAAGCATTTTATGTTCAATCAGAAACTCTATTTATCATAGAAACTCTATCCATAGCAGCAAACTCATATAACAACAGGTCTGCAGAGTCAGGAGTGTACAATTTACAACAGATCCATTATGAATGTGCTTCATCATTCTGCATAGTAATTTACTTGCAAACAGCAAAAATAACAAATTTATGATTTTAAATTGTTACGATTCCCTAAGTTTTATTAAATATCTAATTATTACAGCATTATCTGTACAATAAGGTCGTGTCAGTCCCCCTCCTCCCTCCCTCTTCACATAAGGCTGGTGGGAACTGGTTGTATAAAAGCCTGTCCCATAAACTGGCAGGTAAGCCACTCCTCGAGCCGTTTACAACTCACTCTCCACTCGTATTGTGAGTGCCCCGGCTGTGATTATATGTTTTATAATGTGTACTTTAATTCCTCTCAATATCACTCAAACACTTATACTGGTAGTAAAATACTTGAACCAATGTAATTTACATTGCAATCTGCTAAAGGTGACGAAAGGTTTCAAGTTTACTATTGTATGTAATTGGGTATGCTATTTATTATCTGAGTTTTACAGTAGTTAAAAAATACCCCTGTCGCACCAGACTTGCATACTCAGAAAATTTCCAACAGGATTAAATTTTCTTTTTAACTTCCTCCATAAACACCATGGGAACAAGGATGTAGGTTTGCTGCTTTAGGGGGTATTGCAAGTAGATATAGGAATATCCGATCCATTCCCAGTGCATATAACTAAACCGCATACCCCCATCAAATTCTGATATTTTACATTTTACCCATAAACCCCATAGAGGTCTTGGGGTTGAGTAGGTAGGTTTGCTGCCATATGGGTACTGTAAATAAATTTAAACCCTACCTAAGTTAAGTTACCCTAAGTTTGGAATGTAGATACCAAATTCGATCAAGTTATGTCAATAAATATATGAGATACAGTGTTTTGTTAAAATTCCCCATAAGAATAACATGGAAAACCTATTTTTGGATTTTCTCGGTAACCTGTTAAGCCATGTTACAAATTCAAAATACTAAATTGTTTATTTGTTTTAAGCTCTTTAGGGAACATAGGGAAATTCGCTAAAAGAACAAAAATTAGGAATATATCAAATGTTGTCAATTTTTTAATGTGACCTCACCAGGTTTCATGAGGAGGAGGCGGCCTCCTCCTCTACATTGGAACCACTTAATGTATCACAGAAAGCAATCATCAAAGCTATTTTAAAGAAAAATATTCTATACCCTACTAATTTATTATTTCAAGAATTTCCTGTATTGACCACTAGACAATTATATCTGAAAACACTTTTAATTTACATTAAAACAAACAAAAATACTATTTTCACAGTATTAAATCACAGTTATGAAACAAGAGGCAGGCAAAGAGTAAATTTTGAAAATCCCAGACTAAGTCACAGAATATATTTGACTAGTCCCTTTTATTTAGCTCACTTAGTTTATAGAAATATTCCACTTGACATTCGTGAGGCTGAGGGAGGCAGTGTCCTGTCGTACAAGAGAAGCATCCAGGAGTGGCTTTTTCGCCTTGGGGCGGAAGGGGCTGAGGCGCTGATCCGGTCACCATATAACTAATACAATATCACTTAAGTTTTCCTTTCCGGTACTAGATGCATAATTTGTTTTACAATAATTTCCTTGATCAACAAAATTATTGCGACTTGAGTGTTGTGATCTTGCTCAAAACTTTTATTTTTTTTTCATTTTCGTAATTTTTAACATCAGACAAGCTTTATATATAAAAAAATCTTAAGTTTTTTTTCTCCTTTTTGTCGGGCATAGCATATTTGTTGATGTTCATATTAAAACTCCTATACCTCAATTATTCTTAGTCAATTAATTTTGTATTATTTAAGTTCATATTTAAGTTCCAACATTCGTCTATAGTAAGCAGTGAAGAGGACTGATAACTCATTCCCACACACAGACGAGAAGTCTATGTGGGAATTAATTCCATTTTGTAACCTTTTTGTGCTGCAACTTAGTATATATCATGGAATAAATGAATTTGAATTTGAATTTGAAAATAAAACAAATAAAAAATTATAGGAATTTGAGTACGATGTTTTTGGGGTTGGGTACACCAAAACAAAAAGTTCAATGGTTTTGGGTCTTAAGTCCAAGCATAACACAGCCACAATGAAAATTGAGCAAATTGATTAATGCAATGATGAGTTTAGTCCAGCAAATGTATTTGTAGTTTTATGTAATTTCTAGACTTGATGTTTATGAATTAAATATATTATGATTCTTTTTCTTCCCTTTCAAAACATTTGCTAAAAAGAATCTGATGGTTATTTTTTTATGAAAATAAAAATAAATAAATAAATTCTTTTGTTACATAAAACAATTGAATTACAAAGTTGCAAAAAAATATTTTCACATTAAAAAATGACCGAATTGAGAGTTTCTAAAAATTTTTTTTTTTAATGAAAGGATCAACACAACTGTTGCGTGCATTTGTTCATTTGTCAGAAAACGTCTTTGAGCTTGTACTGGGCCAAAGGGCGGTACATAAGTGCTCATATAAAAGATTGTGCCATAAACCTGCGCCTATAAAGCCTCAGGTCAGCCTACGTTTACGGCCGGCATAGCTCCGGGCTGCGTTCTTGTGAATAACACTTTCTTGCTCTCGCTGCCTTTTAGCTGGATTGGCCTGTCACATAAACTAAGTGAGTGCTAAAAGTTGTGTTGTTCAATCAGGTTTTTGTCAAACCATTTATTAAGAGCTCTTCATTTCCTTGTTTATTTTCCTTGTTAATTTGAAATACCTTCAATATCAGTTTTTTAATGTAAAAGTATTGTAGGTATTCACTGAATTTACTTAAGTAGAAAACAGATTTATCTTATTGGTGGTCAGTAGTTTTAATATTTTAAAATTTGGCACCCGCTGGTTTATATATTTATGGGACTGATAAACTAAAAAACTGCCAAATAATTATAAAAAACGTATTTGTTCATGTTAGATGTATTTTTTTTATTCAGCAGGGAAATAAAAATGAGTAGCTGGAGCACAGCGTAGAAACCAAACATTTTAAATAAATTAGAAATAAAATCAATAGACAATATTACTATTTGTTTTATAATTATTTTTGGAAGGATATTTAAGCTAAAATTTACTACATTTTTTATTTTTATTTTGCTACATCACTTTGATATAAAACTTTACATTAGCCAGCCACCTTATTAATTTTTTTAGTTGAGCATTTAAAATTGATAGTAAAAAATAAATAAATAAACCAAACGTCAAAATGTGATTGGCAAAACTCTCTCACATTGCAACATATTGTTCATATTGTATCAATATCCAGCAAAGCAAAGTCGAGCTGTGGACTCAAACAAATATCACCTGTCCGGTGTTGTTAGGTGTAATATGATACAGGATATACGACAGATCCATCGGCCGTCGGCTCCGATCAGATATGACAATATCACATTGTCTGCCGGCTGCACTCGTGAGCTGTACCGGCGCACTACATCTCCATCTCCACACCATGTCCGCCATGTCCGGTGATCGACATCGCCAAGGGAATTGGGATTTGGTTTATAAGAAAATGTGCAGCACAGTCTCTAAGTCTAATTTTTCCACTAGTATGGATAGGCAAAAAAATACTCTAGACCCTAGATTATTCCTGTTTATAGGATTTAGCGAATATCTCATTATAAAGTAAACTCAGGTAGGCTCTGTGTGTGCTATGGAGGCTAAAACACATATCTAGAGATGAAACTATAAAAGCAGCGTACTTTACTCTGTTTGAGGCACATGTTCAATATAAGATAGCGGTATGGGGTAATTCCTCCATAACAAACACAAAGAGGGTCCTAGTTCTGCAAAAAAAGGCAGTTCGCATTCTAGCTGGCCTTGGACCTAGAGAATCATGACGTACTGCTTTTAAACAACACTTACATAATTAATTATAACACTAGAAGAGCCAACAACTTAGTACCTCCGATCCATCGTCTCACACTATGAAAAACAACCGACATATTTGGGAGTAAAATTCCTCAACATAACCTGCCAGAAGAGATGAAAAATGTCCAATGCGAGAAGAAGTTAAGAAATAACATCATAGCATGGATACATCAGCGCCCCTTCTACACAGTGCACCAGTTTCAAAACTGGAGTAACGAATTTTAAAACTAAAGACTTTCCTATCTTTTGGATTAGTTTTAGTGACACATTTACTGTTCTCAATGATTAATGTAAATAAAGAACTATTGTCTATTGTTTACACTTTTAATACACTATTGAATCAAATAAAAGATTATATTCTAAAAAAAATGAGCAAGGATTTTTTTACACTGGAAGAATCTTTTCTTAAGAAATATGTATACTTAAGCGCTTTTTGGGAAAGCGGTCCAAACCCATCAAAATTTTGTGGCCATCCCAGGGATCAAACTCGTTACTTCATGAACGGAAATAAAAATCAATAATTGCCAGAACAGCCAGATGTAAGATTTGCTTTTCATGGAGTCATGTAAATGTAAAAAATTCAATAATAAAACCCAGCATTCATTACATATATTCATTACATTGCACTCTGGATATCCTAGAAAACATTTTGAAATGTTTCTAGATCAAACAAACACATTAATTGGCAGTACGTTTTTCTATTGTTATTGACTTGTTCATCTATAACCTTCATCTAACAATGAAAAATGGCTGCCCGTCGATTCTATTTATTCTGCCGGGGGCATACCACATGCTATGTGGTCTAATATTGAATGATACAACACAAAGGGTTGAATTAAACCAATTTATTGGGAGCATGCAACATATAACAACCTTTTGCAGTTTGTAAATTATTTGTTTTGTTTAGTATTTATTACAATAATATAAATTACTCTTTGTCATCCACCCTTGTTATAGGTTATGATTTGTTTGATGTTTGAATAGTGTGTGTTTAAATTCGAAAAATAAAAATAAATACTTTATTTTTCATTATTGTTAGTTGAAATGCTTTATTTTATAATAATAAAATTTTCAACGGCTTGATAAATCATACCTTTATTGGTCAGAATTAACCTTGTTTGCTAATGTGAGCTTTATAAATACAAATAAATTATATTTAAAAAAAGTTCCATTGAAAAATATAAGTAACATAGCTATCCTAAAGGTTCAAGAGTAATACTGTATATTACATTATATTCAAAGATATAATAGTTTATACTTTTGTGGTAAATGAAGTCTATCAATTAAAGGGAAACTTGATTCTACGCTTGTTAAACAGATGCACTGCGCAGAACGCAACGTGACAGTTTACAGTGGAGTCAAAGACACTAGTAAGCTCCTCTGCCAATAAACAAACCTGCCGCACGATAATTCCCTCCCCCCCCCCCACTTGTTAATTGCACTGCGTCTTGCCTCCACTCCTGCACCCACACCTTTGTATTCTGCAGTAAACACTCTACCACTTAAACTGCTCGTACATTTATTTGGCAACAAAATCACTGAGAATGGCAAAGTTATGTTCCAGACTACAATGTTTCAGTGACTATAAATTCTAGTGCTGGACCGACAATGAAAATATGGGTATATTTCATATTTTATGCAATAATCAATAATAAAATAAAAAAAACACTTAATACTTCTCCAAAGTGTTACTCAGTAAATCGAATCAGTCATAAAATAAATAAATAATTAACTTATAATTTTTATAAAAATTGTACAATACTATCCTTTTTTTAAAGTTATTCCAGTAGAGATATATTTAGATTCCCTACCTTATTGTATAATTTTGCTTTCTTACAAAGACAATTTCTTTGTAAATTTTTATTAGTATGTTTATAAAAGCAGTACTAAAAGAACTTAAAATTATTAAAACAATCTTTAGACAATATAAAACTGATACAGACACACATTTTTATTTTTGAAACACCATTAATTTAGTTGATTAATGTACTTAAAATAAAAAAAGAGTCTCTAAAAAGTAACAACTTTGGTTATTTTCCAAAACCGATTGCAAATTCCATTTGTACACCACAACTCATACAACTGTTTGAGTGATGCTCATCAGATATTACTGAACAGAACAACGAGCTGTAGTTTATCTTACAGATGAAACAACAACAATGCCACGAGATCCTTCAGCTGTTGAGGGCGTGACATGTATTAGCACATAGAAGCAATGCGGTGTTGTGTGGTAGAGTAAAATGATTGATGCCATGTGTGAATAACGGCGCGGCGCCGCGCATAGACACGGTTAAGTGGTAATGATGCGAACACGCGATCCATCACGGTACCAGTACTGACAAAGCTCTCAGGCTCGGTCTCTGCCTTCAATAAAAATAACGGCCAATTAAAAATGTACTTTCCAACAATTTTCTAGTACAGTATAACATAGAATTCCCATAAGCACAGTCAGAAATATTGTTGCTGGGCCTTATATCAGTATATTTTGGAAAAAATATTATAAAATGGAGTAAATAACAAATTATGTGATGAACCCTAATATATATGTTTTCAATAAAATACATTAACTCACTTAGCTAAATCACTTGTATAGGCCTAGTTGGTGAAAAAAAATCACATAACTGACTATTAATTTTTTCTATTTATATAATTTACTACTAAGTATTTTCCAATAAATTTTTTGGTAAAATAAAATTAAGTATTTTTTTAAAATTCATATTGTTATGGTGCACATATAGATATAAATGAAATTAAAATACAAGTATAAAAATCATTTTAAATTTACCTTGCCGCAATTTATGTATTCCACTGCCGTTTCTCTGAAGAAGAAGTATACAAAGTCTCCGTGTGTTAGTGAATTCACAAAGTTTGGCGCTGCAACACAAAAATAATAATACTCACTAAAAAATATTAAAAACTATAAAAAATAAAATATGAATCAACTTAAAAAAAGCTTAATAGACAATAGAAAATAGACAAAATTTTTTATTGCCGTTAGACATAACATTACATATGCAATAGGCAAAGGTCAAATATAAGAGTTACAAAAACATCTTTTTTTTAAATTCTTATGTACATAATTCTTAAAAAGGCAATAACGTACTATAGAAACAAACAAACTTGACAAATAGGAACACATAAATAAATAAATAACATTTAACAGTAGTTTTACAGGTCAGACATATAACAATCAAAAAATTCAGGTACAGAATAAAAAGCTTTAGATTTTAACCACTTACAAAGTCTATTTTTAAAAATTGTCAGTGGAAGTAGTCTGATAGCTTGAGGAAGTTTGTTGAACATTTTTATTTGTTGGTAACAATGGCTATTGATATTTTTGGTGAGCCTAACCTGGGGAGTTACAAGTTCATCCTTATGTCTAGTGTCATGATGATGAATATCCTTTATGCTTTTAAATTGGCCAATATTTGTTTTAACAAATAAGAGATTTGAAAGTATATAAACAGATGGCAAAGTTAATATTTCAAATTTTTTAAAACTTTCCTTACAACTTTCCCTATCAGTTAAACAAGCAATAACTCTAATGGCTTTTTTCTGCCAAATAAAAGCACTTAAAGATTGAGCGGAGTTTCCCCAAAGGCGAATACCGTAGGTTAAAATTGAGTGAAATAGACCATAATATGTTATGACTAGAACCTCTACACTTACACAATCCTTAAGTTTCCTAAGAAGATAAACCACTCTAGACAAACGCTTACATACACTAACAACATGGGCCTCCCAAGTAAGTTTTGAATCCAAAGTAATTCCAAGAAGCTTAACAGAAGAAGCTGTTCCTCAGTGTTTTTTAGAGTGAAATACATTGTTTCAGTTTTACTTTTATTAACGGAGAGTTTATTTGCTTGGAACCACAAATTGGCAATTGACATGGATTGTTGAATTTGACTCTTTGCATCACTTAAGTTAACTTGAGAATTTAAAAGTGTTGTATCGTCTGCATATAAAACACTTAAACAACTAGGCATATTACAGTAAAAATCATTTATAAATACAAGAAAAAGGAAAGGGCGCAAGACTGAACCCTGGGGAACTCCAGCTGTAACTCTTTTGAAATCTGATTTGATACTGTTTACTTCAACCATCTGGAATCTATCCTCCAAATAAAACTCAATTAAACCTAATTCATGACCTCTAACTCCATAAAAACTTAATTTCTTACTTAAAATACTATGACAAATACAATCAAAAGCTTTAGTTAAGTCAATTAAACATGATCCAACAACTAACTTATTTTCAAAACTTTCTAAGATATGATTTACAATGGTTTCAATTGCCATAGTTGTACTATGATTAGGTCTAAAACCGTATTGATGGGAGTAAATCAAATTATTTGCCACAAAGTAGTTGTAAAGTTGTTCCAACATGCAGGATTCTATGATTTTACTCACAATGGGTACAATGGCAATTGGGCGATAACACTCAGGAGAGTTCCTTTCACCTTTCTTAAATACAGGTGTAACTTTGACTTGTTTTAGACACCGTGGAAACTTGCCATTGATTAATATGATATTAATTAAGTGCGTTAAAGGCAAAGTAATAGTACTAATAATATTCTTTATGGCGTAATTTGAAAAACCAAAAACATCATTACTCTTTGAACTACTTAATTGTAAAACTATAGATTTGACTGCTGCTGGATCAACTGCTTTCCATTTGAAGTTTTGACCATTTGTGAGTTCAGGCAATTCAAATTTATTGAGAAAATCCACATAAGTAATATTATTATTACTACTTATCTGGGATGACACAATTAGGAACATTTATAAAATAGTCATTAAAAATATTTAGCAAAAAATGGTTTATGTTACCTGCCTATAAATGATCCAATTTAGTTGCAATATCACAACAGCTGTTTCGTGCCCTTCATGAGCACATCTTCAAGGTGAAGAACACAAATTAACACATTTCACTCGCGGAAGAGCTCGTCAAAAAACATAAAAAGTACATAAAGTTCACAAAAAGCACATTCATTATTAAAAGTACACTTGGCCAAGTAAACGCGGTCAACGTACGCGATGCGGCGCCGGTGGTCGGTATGTCATGACTGACGCGTGTTGATAACGGAGGTATTCACCCCCTCTCCATCACCTGTTGTCTTGTCAGGGCCTTTCTTTTGATTGGTTGTATTCATTATGCGGATGGCGGTGTTGTATATTATATTAGATTTGAAACAAATCTGCTTTCGCTGACCATCTCACAAACCACAACCATAACTATACAAACATAGAAACAAATTTGGAAGTTATGCATTTTTGCAACAACAAGAGACGCATGGATACTATTGAAGAGTTTGAGATCTATAGAGCAGCTAAAGAACATCCTGACCACATCTTAAACGAACAGCTGTCATTCAAATCTAATATAATATACAACACCGCCATCCGCATAATGAATACAACCAATCAAAAGAAAGGCCCTGACAAGACAACAGGTGATGGAGAGGGGGTGAATACCTCCGTTATCAACACGCGTCAGTCATGACATACCGACCACCGGCGCCGCATCGCGTACGTTGACCGCGTTTACTTGGCCAAGTGTACTTTTAATAATGAATGTGCTTTTTGTGAACTTTATGTACTTTTTATGTTTTTTGACGAGCTCTTCCGCGAGTGAAATGTGTTAATTTGTGTTCTTCACCTTGAAGATGTGCTCATGAAGGGCACGAAACAGCTGTTGTGATATTGCAACTAAATTGGATCATTTATAGGCAGGTAACATAAACCATTTTTTGCTAATTTTTATGATCCAGAGGCTATCCATCATGAAATTAAAAATATTTGGTAAAACAGGAATACTAACACTTTTTTTACTTCACCTGATTCTTTTTTTATTAATTCCCATGCAGTTTTACATTTGTTCTTAGCATTTGCAATTAATTTACTATTTTCTAAAATTTTTTCTTCAGCAATAGCTTTTCTATACAATTTCTTAAATTGTTTGAATTTTGAGTTATCCACCTCCAAATGGCTGGATTTCCAAACGTCATACAGAGATAAAAGAGTTTCACCCATTTGTCTTGACTTGGGTGTAAACCATTTTTTATTTATTTTTTTACCTTTCTTAGTTTGTCTTGGTTTCTTAACAATTGGGCAGAAATAGTTATAAAAGTTGGTTATAATGTCCATGAAGTAATCAGCAGCCTTGTCTATGTCATTTAAAATATACAGGTCTGACCAGTCAAAATAACATAAAAATGCATTGAGATTTTCAAGCCTCGGTTGTGTTAACAAACGTGTAAAGTTGATACTTGGGTCCTGATCACTATTTACTGTAATTAAAGAAGATCGTAAAATACCCTTGATATTTGTTAAAACCCCAGCATGATCAGATAAGATACCTTCTCTGAGCAAAGAACTGCTACATTGATCTAATGGAAAATTAGTCACAATGTTGTCCAAGCAAGAATTATTTCTGGTCGGTTTGTCATTTGTACAGTACAAATTTGATATTAAGATACAGTTGATATCCTATCCATGGTATACTCCAGGCTACACTTTGTATACCACCATTTCAAAAATACTTTGGATATATATCTAAATATGGTTAATAAATAACAGTTACATTTTGTTATAGAAATTGTATTAAATGTGAGGGAGAATGTTGCAGTATTAAGTTAAACAGAATGATTTTTTAAAATGGTTACGACTATTTAAGGCCATTTCACACCGCCTACCGCTACCGGCTACCGCTACCGGCGCGGTAGCGGACGTTTCCTTGAGCCATTTCACACCAAAACTACCGCGTCTGCGCGGGAGGCGGGAGTTTCATCGACTACAGCGCCGCTTGTCGCTGTATTATAATGATTCTATAATAAATTACTTTTAAATACTTTCTTGAATGATTATTGTTTTCAACTGTAATTATAGTATTTAGATTCAAGTACTTTTTTTAAACATAAAAAGAATAATTATCAATTAATTATTCATAATAACAACAATTAATACCAATAATAACAACAATTATTAATAAGGAATAAGGTTATAATTATTAATTTAGGTAGCCCTACGTTAATTCTAAAATCGTTTATTAGTCTGGTATAAATAAAATTCAAAACATTTTTAGTGGGATTTATAGTAACTCTATTCCTACAGAATTATTTATATGAAAGCTTTATGTTAAAAAAACATGGTTCTTTTGTATTTATATTTTTAAAACAGCTAAAAGAAAATGTCTGAATCTTTACTCCAGATTCCGATTCCATGTAAAATCTTATAGACCTACTCTATCTTATCTTATACTCTAAAACAAGCGCTGTTTGAATGGGTAAACCTTTTTTCTCTCCAAGGATTTTGGAAATTTTAGTTGTATATGAGGGTTTTGGCCAGGAGGAATTGATTGGAGCTGGTCAAATATCTGGAAAAATCCGGTTTTCGTCCTAGAGCCCTTCAAAGATCCCATGTTATCCTCATAGGCGTCATTTGGGGGGGGCAAGGGGGGGCAGTTGCCCCCCCAATAATTTCGGTGATATATTTTTTTTAATTGGAAAATAAAATTTTAGGTTATGTAATATGGTGAAATATTTGTATATAACAATTATACACTTCTGAATCAGACTGTAACAAAATGTCTACTTTGTATTATTTACACAAAACTCTTATACTTGACTCTTATACTTATAAATTGACTCATTCTGCAATCGTCATCTGTAGCAGGAAGTCCCATCTCACGTCTGTTGGCTCCGGTCTACCTGCACGAACGACGTTACCGAATGCCGCCTCTCGGCCGTAGCGCTAGGCGGGTTCCGTGAGTTTGATGGCTGCAGAGGTTTACGGGAATCGTGTTTTAAAATTAACTAATTATGATAGAGATTGACTCTTAAATTTTTGTAAAAGTAGAAAAAAGGATCTCGTCTTCTCTGGTTTTAGAATTTTTTTATAAAATTTATAATTTCAGTTATAACTGTCTAAAATCGTCTGTTTTTTCTAGGGGCAATTTTTATAGATGCAGAGGTTTACGGGGATCGTGTTTTAAAACTAACCAATTAAGATAGAGATTGGCTCTTAACTTTTTATAAAAGTAAAAAGACGGATCTCGTCGGCTCTGTTTTTAGAATTTTTAAATACAATTCTAGCTATAACTGTCTAAAATCATCTGTTTTTCTCGATTTTTAACTTAAGTTTTCCATTAGTTTTGATAACACTACCAAAGTGAGATTACCAAAGTGTAAGAAAGGAAATTTAGCACCGTTATTCTTCTTTAATATGACACATTAGTTGTAGCTCTAGGCTAATTTAGCAAAAGATAACAGGATTCTAAAAACCCTTTCATTTGCATCGAGAAAAACAGATGATTTTAGACAGTTAAACCTGAAATTAAAAATTTTATTTAAAAATTCTAAAAACAGAGCCGAAGAGACCCGTCTCTTTAATTTTAGAAAAGTTAAGATCCAATCTTTCAGTTATAACTGTCTAAAATCGTCTTTTTTTCTAGGGGCAAGTTTTAAAGATGCAGAGGTTTACGGGGATCGTGTTTTAAAATTAACCAAATAATAATATAGAGATTGGCTCTAAACTTTTCCTAAAAGTAAAAAGACGGATCTCGTCGGCTCTGTTTTTAGAATTTTTAAATACAATTTCTAATTTTAGCTATAACTGTCTAAAATCATCGTTTTTCTAGATTTTTAACTTAAGTTTTCCATTAGTTTTTATAACACTACCAAAGTGAGATTACCAAAGTGTAAGAAAGGAAATTTAGCACCGTTATTTTTCTTTAATATGACACATTCGTTGTAGCACTAAGCTGCATTTAGCAAAAGATAACAGGGTTCTAAAAATCCTTGCATTTGCATAAGAAAAACATATGATTTTAAGACAGTTAGGCCTATAGCTAAAATTAAAAATTTTATTTAAAAATTCTAAAAACAGAGCCGAAGAGACCCGTCTCTTTAATTTTAGAAAAGTTAGGAACCAATCTCTATCTTAATTGGTTAGTTTTAAAACACGATCCCCGTAAACCTCTGCATCTATAAAACTTTTTGCTACTAAAAACAGATGATTTTAGACAAATATAACAGAAACTAGAAATTGTATTTAAAAATTCTAAAACCAGAGAAGACGAGATCCGTCTCTCTAATTTTAGAAAAAGTTAAGAGTCAATCTCTATCTTAATTAGTCAACTTTAAAACACGATTCCCGTAAACCTCTGCTGCACTGTCTGCAGCCATCATACTCGCCTAGCGCTACGGCCGCGAGCCGGCATTAGGTAACGTCGTTCGGGCTCAGGTAGACCGGAGCCTTGCCTTGGTTAAACATAACCTCTTTCGTGTGAAAAGGAAGATATAGTGCCTTCGCTGATGTCCGATGTTTACACTGTTGTTTACTTGAAAATCAATTAATATCCTTACTGGTGGGTAATCAAATGGGAAAATTACAAACTTTAAGGACTTGTAGGTCCCCTCTTTTTAATGGACAAAATTTACCAATTCACTTTAGAAACAACTTCACGCCGAGCTCTATCCAATGGCACTAAAATCATTAAAATATATTGCAAATTGTGGGAGGAGTTTCTTGTACAAAAACCTGTATCACGTATTAAATATGTATAGATGATTTTGTAAATCATTATTTATCTTTTTATAATCACTTAGTAATTTTTTACCTCTCTTGTCCTCAATAACAATTAAATTATTTAGGTAATGTAATGGGCAATATACCGTAGCTGTACTGATCCTAACCAACAGTAGTTAAATGTTAAATGATTTTTTGTCCCTTATACGGCAGACTGCAAAGGTGCTTTGTCAAAAACTAATTTTTGATAAAGATAAAACAATGTGTTTTATTATACAAACCTATGGAGTTTTTGTCTATGTATCCGACTGTATAACTTAAGAGTTGTAAATTATAGACAATAAAAATAACTAAATAGTTATAAAATAATGTTTTTTATTTTAACGATTTAGTATCCATTAACCAATTAAATCCATTAAATTTCTTAAGGTGTTTTACATCACAGTATAACCACTGGCAGTTCCAGAAGAATAATGACTTTCTACAAATAGAAACATGTTATATAATCAAATTTTACATGCATTAGGGTATTGTTTTCATGGGTTTGTGAGATTATATTATAAGTTCATATTTTATGGACAGCTTAGTGTCACAATGTAAACTTAATTAGCTTTTATTGACAGTTTTTAGCGAAATTTAAGATGTTTGGCGTATTTGTGGGAAGGGGGGAGGGGGTATGACCTTAAGAAAATCTTGCCCCCCCAATCAGAATGCTGAAATGACGCCCATGGTTATCCTTAAGAAGCTTTTTAAATTAAACAAAAATCAGCTTACAAAGTGTTTCATCTTTAACATGTGGTCTAGGAAATTATATCAAAGTGCAGGGTCTTTTGGCCTGGCGGGTGAGCTAAGCGAACGAGCTTTGTGTGAGAAACGAAAGTCATAATTTTACTTAGTATAAGCTCGGTCCTCCTGGTACTCAATAATAAACACAAGCATAGTGAACACCAAGTCTAGTTACTACTTAAAATTTCAATAGTTAATTCTTAATCACTAAACTTTCAAAAATATAATTGCCCGTCATTATTAAAGAGTATAGCAGTATATCGACGGTTGCAGTCGACAGGCTCGGCGTTCTGCGCATGCGCGAGCCAAAAATACCGCGCCGGTAGCGGTACAAAATCGCTCGAGGAGCGGTACTGGCGGTACTACCGGCACTACCGCGGGCGTGCGGTAGTCCGGTATGAACTGTCCCATATGATAACACGGTGAGCGATCTTTAAAAAGTACCGCCAGCGGTAGCGGTAGCCGGTAGCGGTAGGCGGTGTGAAATGGCCTTTAAGGCTCAAGATACTTTAGACCCAGATTTTAATCTATATGTTTTTATAGTTTTCAATACGGAAAGGATTTCAAAATTACATTCTGTTGGTGCGAAATATAAAAACAACTTATCTGTGGTCCAATAACCGGTGTTGTGATGCACTCTTCCACTAATTTAGAATAAAATTAGTATTAGTAGTGTGGCTTCATAAGTATTAATAAATAACATGATCAGTACCGTATAAGGCTAAATGATAATAATAATATGAGTAAATCGAAGTATAACGTGGATAATCAAATAAACATAAAAGTAATTAATAAATTATCAGTGTTTGGATTACTAAAAAAGTCTATGTAATTATTAGTTATAATTATTATTTCACTCAAAAATTTTTCCAAAATAACAGCAAAAACTGTATTTTGACAATCTTTATATTTTTAGAATTAAAACTTTAACAGAATACTAATATTCCTGCATTGTTTAAACCTATATTTTGAACCTCAGTTAATTTATTAACATACTTTTTCAAAAAGAGTAAATATTTAAAGTCTTGTCACTTAAGGTAGAAATTTATAATAAAAAAATTTGTACCATAACATATATATTTTTATTTTTCTAGAATGAAATTAAATAATGTCACCTCAATAAAATTGTTTGATATTAAATGTAGTTATTATAGATTGTGAAATTGTTAAAAGTCTGTATGAGTTATTTTATTCAACAGGCACAGAAGCCTTTACTTTTTATTGAACAATTTTTTTCATTAAAAGGGAAGTGCTTTGTATGAAAATAGACTAATGTTTTATTTTACAAAATAAGTAAAGCTTATTTTATCACATGAAAAGAGTTTTCTCTCACCATTGAATATAATAAAAAAGATAAATTCACAAACTGATATCATATTTATATATTAGATAAAACGTTTTGAGGGCAATTTAAAGACTGACAGAAACAAAAATTCTGTTAACACTCTAACAATGACTAAAAATAAATAACTTTTAAAGGGCCTTATGGACATATCTTTAGTTGTCTCGGTGTTGCAAATAATGCTGGCTCATTGTTATTTATGGATGCTGTTATGAAAAAAAATTACTTTGACAAATAGTTTTGATCAAAAAATGTTTTCTTTGTCACGAAGGACGGACACTCACCATTAAGGCTCATGGAGTCGTATTGTTCAGTCTGCAGAGGCTCCCTGTATATGATGGGATCCATTCCAGAGAAGTCAGCCACTGTCCCCGTGTAAAGGTCTCCGTCTGCAAAAAGTAGGTAAGTTTATTTAACTAAATAAATTTATTTAATAGTTTATCATGCAAAAGGAAAAAACTTTCAAAAATAATAAGCGGTTTGCCTGTAATTTTTTTTTTTCAAATCGTAGAGACATTTTCTTGTTTTTTCTGAGGTTGTTTGTGACACTGCATGCTGGAATAATTATTAATTAAAACAAAAAATTAACACAACATCGTTCATTATTTCAACCCAATTATATTATACTTATAATAATGATTTTATTTTACTCAACTATATAAAAGCCAAGTGAATCAATTTTGCATTTGAAATCAAAACTTCAAATGAGTATAGAAGCATTCGATATAATATATTTTTTTATGTTTTCAATAATGAAGAATCATGATGAGTTTATTATTATAAAACTGCAGGTCAAAGAGGATGACTTGTGATGTAATTGTATGGTTTCTTAGAACTATCATAAGTATTTGGAGTTTTGGTATTATTGTCTCTAACATTTACTCATTTAAAGTAAAAATTTATACACGATCCAAACACAGCGAACAAGAAATAATAGTAGCTAATTTTCATGAAGAATTGCAAATGGGTTACGTGCTATAAACTAAAACAAGTTTGACACGAGATTTAAGGGAGAAGAGCAAAGAAGAAGTTGCATGAGAAACCAACATGGTCCCATGTGGCCCGGGCACACAACATGTAGAGTGACTTGTCAGCTAGATTAGGGGCAAGAACTTTGAAGCCGAGTTGAGATTGAGTCAGCAGGCTAGAACAAGGGGGATTCAATTCAACTTTAGCCAGGTAACTCTGACCAAAGCAGTTAGTTTTTAGCCCTCGAAAGAATAAAGTAATAATCAACCACTTAAAAAATTTTAATCACTAAACAATTTTTATAATTATATATTTTAAAAAGACTTTGATGTGTTCAAAATTTTGTGATACAAATTCGGTGACAATAAAATTATTATAAACCAAATGCAAACTTAACATATGATATAGAATATCTGGTTGACGATGCTTGTATTAACAGTTTCATATACAAATACCACCTCGTGAGCTACGTATAAGGATAGTAGGGGGGGGGGGGGGGGGTGGTTTAATCTCAAATGACCTAAGTTATTGTTTCTACCGGATCCAGATGAAAAAATATGTGAAAAAAACAAAATAATATTTTTATATTACTTTTGGTTTCTTGGAAGTTATATAACTTCTATTAATCTCCCCTTAACAGAGTAAATATGATTTTGATGGTCAAACCTATAACCAATATTGACCAAAATGAAATTATCGCAGAGTTTTATATGGAAAGGGATAACAAATTTGACGGCAAGAATTAGATTTTTTATTTTATTTGACAAAAGTCAACACAAGTGAAAAAGTGTTGTGAGCTACTCGGCCGGAGGACAGACACAGTAATGGAATCAATTACTGAAAAGGGACCAATCAGAAGTGGAGCCAATCGTGCGGAACATGGCGCACACATCACTGGGCAGCACACACAAACACCGACATGACCTCTGAACATTCAGTATCCAGCACAGCACACTAACAACCGATTGTGCATAACGCAGTGCACACATCGATGGATGGCGCACACAAACAACCGATCGTCTGTAACGTATTGCACACATTGCTGGGCAGCACACACAAACACCGACATGACCTCTGAACATTCAGTATCCAGCACAGCACACTAACAACCGATTGTGCATAACGCAGTGCACACATCGATGGATGGCGCACACAAACAACCGATCGTCTGTAATGTATTGCACACATTGCTGGGCAGCACACACAAACACCAACATGACCTCTGAACATTCAGTATCCAGCACAGCACACTAACAACCGATTGTGCATAACGCAGTGCACACATCGATGGATGGCGCACACAAACAACCGATCGTCTGTAACACATCGAACACATTGCTGGGCAGAACACACAAACACCGACATGACCTCTGAACATTCAGTATCCAGCACAGCACACTAACAACCGATTGTGCATAACGCAGTGCACACATCGATGGATGGCGCACACAAACAACCGATCGTCTGTAACACATCGAACACATTGCTGGGCAGCACACACAAACACCGACATGACCTCTGAACATTCAGTCTCCAGCACAGCACACCAACAACCGATTGTGCATAACGCAGTGCACACATCGATGGATGGCGCACACAAACAACCGATCGTCTGTAACACATCGAACACATTGCTGGGCAGCACACACAAACACCGACATGACCTCTGAACATTCAGTATCCAGCACAGTAAACTAACAACCGATTGTGCATAACGCTGTGCACACATCGATGGATGGCGCACACAAACAACCGATCGTCTCTAACACATCGAACACATTGCTGGGCAGCACACACAAACACCGACATGACCTCTGAACATTCAGTATCCAGCACAGCACACTAACAACCGATTGTGCATAACGCAGTGCATACATCGATGGATGGCGCACACAAACAACCGATCGTCTGTAACACATCGAACACATTGCTGGGCAGCACACACAAACACTGACATGACCTCTGAACATTCAGTCTCCAGCACAGCACACCAAAAACCGATTGTGCATAACGCAGTGCACACATCAATGGATGGCGCACACAAACAACCGATCGTCTGTAACACATCGAACACATTGCTGGGAAGCGCACACAAACACCGACATGACCTCTGAACATTCAGTCTCCAGCACAGCACACCAACAACCGATTGTGCATAACGCAGTGCACACATCAATGGATGGCGCACACAAACAATCGATCGTCTGTAACACATCGAACACATTGCTGGGAAGCGCACACAAGCACCGATAGGACCTCCAAAGCTTCGCTTTTTGGTACAACACACCGACAACAGATCGTGCGGAACGCAGCGCAAACAAACTTCAACATGACCTCCGCAACTTCTGTCCCCGACACAGCACACTTACAACCGATCTTGTGCAATGCAGCGCACACAAATATGACCTCCACACCTTCCATCCCTGGCAATGTACACCATAAACTGATCTGGGTTTTCTAATTTTGAGATTTCAAATTTCAAGTCAGGAATTTAACCGTGTTATAAAATGAGATTCGCCTCCGAGAGTAAATAAGGTTTTCAATGATACTGTAATGTATTTTAATAACTAATCACTACTGATTTTGGAGAGGGAGAATTCTGGATATCAAAACATAAAATAGATACTTATTGATACGTATAGATACTTTATTGATACTTTTGAAGTGATCTGGATGAAACCTTCAGTTACTAAGATATTTTACAGTAATAATACTGATTAGTAAATTTTCCTTAAATAATGAGAAAACGCTAAACCATACGAATTTCATGACGTTCTTCCAATATTTGAAATAGATATAATTAGTATGTAAACACCTTTTTGAAGAGAAAGAAGTCATAAACCAATAAAAGTTATTTATTAACTATTAATAAAAAATTAGTTAAAATAAATCCTACAAAAATATTATTACAGATAACATGGAATGTCTTGGCCTATGGCATACTTCACTACTGGATTAATAACTTGGTCGCTCTACTACAATTGTTTGAGCAATAAACAGCCATTCCAGGAAAATATCTTGCCCCGGGGATTTATATTTTTCTTTGGGGTTGTTATTTTTTCGTGCAGTTCAAGACTCTGTACTTTGACATATAACAGACATAAACGCTAAACGTAATTGAGTGTAAATGAGAAAATTGGTTCTTTTACTTTTACAGAGTAAACAAGAAGTAAGAGTTGTTAGATGTTTCAGTTAGTAAAACATAAAACAGAGCATATATTTTTGGGACCCACAGTAAACCCACTTTATGACACATACACCATGCCTCAAACATATCCACACTAAAGTTCATTGTGAATTTGAATCTTAATTGAAGCATCTGACAACCGGGTGTACTTGATTACACAAAACATGCCTCAACGTTTGCGTGCCGTTTGTCTAGCACACTGATTGTGGAAATGCAAAGTGCGCCTACTGGCATTTTCAGTTGTTACGCTTCACTTGTCAAAGCAAACAGCGCTAATACTAAAGATTTTCCTGAACAATTTAGTCCCTTGATTAAAAGGTGGTTTTCATTTGTTGCAGTAAGCAGCTTGCAATACGCATTTCGTAGAATCGGATAG
>CM061533.1:65776705-65914531 GCA_030545055.2 Neoaliturus tenellus | reverse complement strand
ATACTAGCAAATACTTTAAGTCGAAAAATTAGCTTAATTTAAGGTAATTTTATACAGCTATCATGTTAAAAAACACCTGTAAACACGTGGTGCAAATTAAATATCTATATATATAATTCCGTAAGCGAATCGGTCCCCACGAAATATCTGGAGTTAGAAGAAAGATAGGGTAACGTATGATGGCTCATTTTAAAGCTTGAGAGCCAAGGACGCAAGGAAAAATACCAGATTCATCAAAAGTTACATGGGCTTCGCCCCATTGGGGGACCTTGAAGTTCTAATGTTAATCTAATGGGAAGAAGATTTTTAGATCGACACGTGTGATTAAGCATATGTTCAAGTGTATATTTTTTATCATAAACTCAGCTGGTTATTGAACAGATATATTGAGTTAAGATAACCATATTTAATTATAACTTTTTAAAATTTGCAATGCACTATAAAAAAGGAAAAGACCAATAATAATGGAAAAATTACGGATCCACCGATTTCTTTCTTCAAAATCTATGTCATTATGATTTTGTATGCTGAATATACCGCTGTAAAAAGTGACTTAGCCGTGGTATGGTTGATATAATAGTTAATAAATTGGCTTTACTCAGTGCATGAAGTTAAGATATTACGTTAATGCTTTATATATATTTGCTATTTAGTAGTTAGAGCTGAATCGTTTTTTAAAGTAATTGTTTATTTTTGACTAAATCATATTATGTAAACTACTAACATCGGATAATCTCCGTATGAGGAATATTTTGTTTTATACATTCTCTGCTTCTTTCATTACATGGGTCGTACGGAAACAATAAATCCCTATTAATAAATAAATACTGGGAGCTTTTCATGTATGCAGTGTGCAAAAACAAACAATATGTCAAACAATGTTCTACTTCATTGAACGAATAGACAAAATAAATTACAATCATAGCACAAGGAACGTCGTTAGACTCAAGTGACGGGTGGGGGTCATGGGGGCACGGGAGAACTGTGGGTGCGGGTCCTTGGGGGGCACGAGGGGTGTCACTGGCACAGGGGGTATGGGGGCATGGGGGCCTCGGTGGAGGCATTGGTGGACATTCTGGAGGAACGGCAGGTAAGGGGGCATTTGGGTATGGGGGCCACGGGGGGCATGGGGCCACAAGGGGTACTAGAGACGTCGATGGCACAAGGGGTAGTTGGCAGGGGGGTACGGGGGAGGAATGGGGGACATTGAGAGCACGGGGCCTCGAAGTAGAACGGCGGGCATGTGAGCTTGGTAGAATGGGGGCACAGAGGCATGGAGGCATGGGGGGAATGGGTTAAGGGGCTACTTGGGTCACGGGGGCATAGGGAGTACAGTAAGCACGGGTCATAAGATAAGGGCATGGGGGAGACTTGGGGGGATATAGGGGGAACGGGAGAGGAATGGGGGATATAGAGAGTACGGGGGCACGAAGGAGGAATGGCGGACATGTGAGCACACTAGAATGGGGTTCACAGAGGCATAAGGGGTATGGGGGCATGCGGGGTACTCGGGCCACGAGGCATAGGGGGTGAAGGAAGCACGGGTCACGAGAGGGGGGGCACTGGGAGGCTTAGGGACATGGGGGGTAAGGATAAGAATGGCAGGCATCGGGGAACTGGTAACGGAGATATGAAAGACACGGGGAGGAATGGCGGGCATCATAGGTGGTACAGGAAGCATGGGTCACGAGAGGGGGGCATGGGAGAGGCTTGGAAGAACATAGGGGGCACGGAGAGGAACGGCAGGAATCGAGGAACGGGGATATGGGAGGCACGGGGAGGATTGGCAGGCATCATAGGGGGTACAGGAAGCACGGGTCATGAGATGCGGGCATTGGAGAGACTTGGGGGGACATAGGGGGAACGGAGGAGGAATGGGGAACATAGAGAGCACGGGGCCATCAAGGAAGTATGGTGGACATTTTAGCACAGGAGAATGGGGGTCACATATGGGGTATGGGGGCATGGGGGGTACTCGGGCTGCAAGGCATAGGAGATACAGGAAGCACGGGTCACCAGAGAGGGACACAGGGGAGGCTTGGGGGGCACCGGACACCGGGAGGAACGGCAGGCATCGGGGAACGGGGATATGGGAGGCATGAGAAAAAGTGGTGGTCATGGAGGCACAAAGATATGGGAGACACGGGGGTATGGGCATGTCGGCACGAGGCGCACTAGAGACGTCGGTGGCACTGGGGGTAGTTGAGTATGGGGGGTTATGGGGGAGGAATGGGGGACATAGAGAGCACGGGGGCCTCGAGGAAGAACGGCGGGCTGTGGGCACAGAAAAATCGGGGGCACAGGGGTTCGGGGGCATGGGGGGTACTCAAGCGACGGGGGCATATTGGTTATAGTAAGCACGGATCACGAAAGGGGACGGGGGACACGGCAAGTGTGGGGGGAGTTTGGGGCACAGGGGTCCTAGACGCAGTATTGTACAGTATTAACCCTGGGATGGTAACCATTTTGTGATGTTGTATTAAACTATTGTATTCACTTGAGTTACGAACTCATTATGTGTAAATGTTTAAGGTCAAACTATTTTTTTACGTCCGGCAATTTAATAGTGCAAAAGATTTTATTTTTCCATAAAATAGATAACTTACTGTATTGTTTAATGCAAGGAAGATTGCTGTCGAATTACTGATTTGTTATAACCAACAAATATTTGTCAGGATTAAGTAATATTTATAAGAAAATCCAATTGTGTAAGTTCACACTACAGCTTGAGAAGAAATTAAGTAGTTGTACAACTAGGTGACGAATTGAAACTTAATTTTTGATATAACATCATCATTTGGATTTTTAGGGGCCTTTGCCCCTGCAAGCCCCTAGTATTACTTTTATTTTGCTTTAGTTTAAAATCAACGAGAACATTAATGCTTGTGATAAACTAAAATTTCCTGGCGTAACAAACATAAGTTACAAAATTTGATTTCTTAGTAATTTTAAAATATTCAATGTTAAAACCTTGCGTTAAAATTGTTCATGTAAACACACACGACATAGTCTATTCAAAACGAATGAAACAATTTTAATCATCATTTTTGATCGTAGGCTATGTTCAATACTAACGCACGGTAAGCTACATTTTAATTGTGACTTAATGCACTTTTTTACTTTCGGCCGAGGTTTCAGTGATGTGATCATATAAAATTGACAATTTTATACACACATTTGTTTTTGTGAGCAATATTTTATAATACGGCAACATTCTCAAAACAGGTAGGGCCTAATCTGCTAGGCAATAATTATTTACCAAAGACAAGGACACACATATTAACTTATTTGGTACTGTATTTGTTCTTAAAAAAAAAACTCAAATAACTAAAATAAACATGGTTAATTTATTTTTATAACGTGCTATAATATGCATTATTAATCAAAGTACCGTTTCACTATAAAAAACCATCCTTGCACTAGATTACAGGACAAAATCTTTCATCGGCCTTAACATCTATGTTGTAAAACTGTTCAATTTTTTTTACTTACATAAAACTGCCAAACAGTGTCAACCTGTTTTTTATGCTGTTCATTTATCGGAAAACTTATTATCTACATTCAGCTGCAAAAAGGTTCTAAACTTATCACACATCCGCACTGTTCAATGTTTGTAATAAATATGAGTACATTGAAAATATAAACACGATGTACTTTTATCTATCACAAACATTCAACAATGTGCATGGGTGTCAGTTAAGAATCTCATTGCAGCTGAAGGTGGAAAGTAAAATGTCATAAACATGCCCTGCATGAAAAATGATACGTTGACACCTTTAGGCAGTTTTATAAAAATAAAACATAATAAAATAGTTTTACGACAAATACACTTATTACTAACTTTTATAAGAAATATGAGAAAAGAAAAGGGAACACTTTATATTAGATCGGATATAAAGAAAACAATCCCACACGTGCAATATTATTGGCAAAACTCGTTCTATTGGTTTGTGGTGACTTTATTAGGGTTGGGCGGGAAGGAAGGAGGAGAAACCGATATCTTTTGTGCCTGGGAAACCGAGGCGAAATACATGAAATGCAGCAAGGTTTGTGGGCACGAGGAGAATAGCACAACGAGCATTGTGCTTTGGTTTGATCAACAGAACAATTATCCGTTTACTAAAAAGTTTTTAAAGTTTATCGAAATATAACTTTAGTAAAATTCCACAAGTGACAAAGGTAAAAAAGCTATCAATATTTAAAATTCATAGTGTACTTGTTGCTCGAAATCAAGCAATTTATTTTGATACAATACAAAAGTTATATTTAGTTCTAACCATACCCGACCAATCCAATGTTGTGCATATCAGTAAGTTAATCACAAAAAAACTTCACTTATTTATAGCTGTTCGTTAACAGATGTTTTAAATGCTCAACCCAATCCCAATGCTTTTCTAATGGGAAAATTTCGAATTTAATTTGAAGATAGCGCCCTTATTTTAAGTTCGATTCTCAATTTTTTTTGGGGAAAGAACTACAGACCACGCCCCATCAAACGACAAAAAACTTGAAAATCGGTTGAGAATTTTTGGATGTCTCTTAAAAAAAACCTTAGCTTACTAAATAAAGTGCAGATCAGGCACGTTTTAATTATAGTAATTCAATATAAAGTTTCCCTCATAGGCCTACATTGTTCACATATTAAGTCATTTTACTTGTAGTTATTTTAAAAACGAACTTGAAATTTTACATTATCAATTTATGCCACCAAGTATTGTACTCATAAAGAATGTATATAATACTAAATTGTAAAACAAACTTATCAGTAGAAAATAGTAACGTAGTAGTAATAGGTTCCTGTTTATCCAGTGAAATGTCTTATCAAAATATATTCCATAGTTACCAAATCGATCGTACTGAACTCCTTTTAGCATGGCCATACCTGAAAAACATCATCCACATGTTATTTTGATACTTAAACATTTTTTAAATATTCTTTGAGGTGGAAATAGAAGTATTGTAATTGACCACAACAGTACATTACACATATTTTATTGTGTTGAAAGGTGTGATTTGCATTATGATAGATATAATTAACAATCGAATGCTTATTCGATGTAGACGCAGTTTGATGTGCAGGTCGGCTGCTAGACCTAGACAACTCGTCGTCATTACCCATCCCGGCGTGTCTGCACCACAAAGTGGGGCCCGCGGTGCCGCCGTTGCGCTGCTGTTTTGCTGCTGCTGTTGCTGCTGCTGCCGCTGTTGTTGCTGCTGCTGCTGCTGCTAGTTCGCTTCGATTCCCACTCGTCTGTCTCTGTGTGTTCGCCGACACATTTCCTCTGTGATTGAAAACGTTTAGTAACGGTTGTAATCTACCGATTGCGCAAACGACAGCGGTTTTGTTTCGGTAAAAACGAATGCATTGATCAAACTGATACTCCCGTTTTTGTTTACTGGTTTGACTCACTAGATTATACATGAAATCTGTTTAATATTTAAAATATGACTCGAATTTTGTGGTGAAAAGTCTTTGTTAACATAGGATATAAATAAAATCGTTAGCTTAGTTACAACTAATTAAAACCACTATAATATTACAAGTATTTAACTTCTCAATGTTACAATAAACTTAGAAATACGCCTATGCAAAGTTCACGGGAGTATTGCGGGTCGGTGGACTAGAAAAGAATGATGATAGTCCAGTGAAATCCACCGAAAATGCTACCCAAATTTTAATTGACAAAAGGGTTTGCTAATCCCACAACCTAGAGTGCGATCCTCGTCTAGCAGGTAGCGGCGGGTCCAGCGAAGATTCCAGCGTCCGGTCTAATGGCCCTGGAATGTTTCACCGAAGTGACACTCCAGTCGCTTTATAAGTCAATCATTCATGATTCATTACTCTCATGTAAGTCCTAGGAAATGTTCATGGTCCACTGAATCGAGGAGGTGGAACACGGGCGAGAATCGCAGTTTCGGCGTATGCCTGGAACCCCCCTTGGAGTAAGGATCGCAAATTCGGCATCTACCTGGGTTATGGATCGCACTTTCGGTGCACCCCTAAAATTGATTTCCCTATACGGAATAATCAATCTTTTTAGAGCTGACATACAAGTTTCGCAAATCTGTCAGTAGTAAACTTACAAGTATCTGTCAATCAACCGTTCTTTCTAAATGCAATACCGTGGGTGAAGGGCTGAAGTCGGTGATGGGTCGACGTGAGGGTCACTTAGGCCGGTCTCAAAAGCTCTACTTTGACACACTTTATTCCAGAGGTCAGCTGACTCATTGATGGAATGGTTGAATCATGCATAAGTATCGACAACAGGAGCTATCCGCTCATGCAAGTTGAAATCTGTATTAAAAATTGGATTTTCTCCAATTGTTATCTTTAATAATTTGCCATCTCACTTTTATAACTGTGCAATTACAAGACCTTAGATGTTATTGCATGGTACAACAAAATTAATTGTAGGAGGCCGTCTGAAAATTTATAGGCCTAATACATCAATGCTTTTCAGGCATTTTGTAGCCTAAACGCCAAAACTACCAAAGTATGAACAAAGAAAGAAAGTACATTATCGCACTTTCAATCACTAGTGAAATTAAAGTTGAAATTATTAATTCAAAAATCTCGATAAGAGGTTATACAAATTGAACATTATCCATACCTGTGACTAAACGCATTTTGACAATGAATTAAGTATTACCAGTAGGTTTCAACGGCTTTAAATGTAATGAGAAATATTACCACAAACATGGGCGGATCAGAATACAAAACTTGTTCGATAAATTATCGAAAGAAGGGGCGTTGTCAGGAAGTAAACATGTATATGATGATTTATGTATGTTCCATGTCAGGGAACCTCTCTCAAAGTTTGCCATTCTTCGGTTAACCAAACACGTCTGTTTATGCAATATCTAGTGACGTCAAAACAAGAAACAGATGTCAAAAAGGACTTAGATTGTCATCTAATAAAATGTTCTGGACGTTTTATTGTGCATGTTACATTGTAATCTAATAAAATCAAACAGAGTAATGTAAAATATTCTTTACATTTCGCATATTTGGTCAAATACGAGCTTAAAGATTTGAAACCAGAATTAGTGTACAATAAAATAACCGACATTATACAGAACTCATACATAGTGCGTGTTTTGTATAAAAAAACCACTAAAAAAATCACTATAAGAAAGTTTACTTCTGCTGTTTACTTAAAAGTTATACTGGATCAAAAAACATTAATTCACTACGACTACTTGTGAGACACGTTATTTGATAACGATGCCCTTAACTGGTCCAATGTAGCAGTTAAAATAACACATTTATGAAAAGTAACAATTACGGTAACAAAAGTTAACAAAAAATAGCATTTTAGCACACCACTAGATCAAACCATAACCTGTTGTGAGTATTTTTGCCACAACCGATAGCTTATTGATCGCATAATAACCTGATTGGCGCCACAAAAGCGCCCCGGGCCCCGCAGCCTCGCAACGCTATCGCTCCTTTGTTACTGTGAATTTCATAGTTCATTATCCGTTTTCATCCTCTTTTACATGTCAAATCTGTTTGGTAGTTGCAATTGTTTCGCTTTGTCTGAATAACGGTTTTAATTTTCTTATGAAACGTTACACATCTGGAAAGGGTTTGGACACCACCAAGAGGCAAAAATACAAAAATGTAAGGATCAGATAATAACAAACAAATACCCCCGTCGCAGCAGACCTGCGTACTCAGCGAATTTCCAATGGAATTTTGGTATATTTTCTATTACCACATAAAATCCATGGGGATGAGAGTATGTAGGTTTGCCGCCATATGGGTTTTGTTGGTAAATATAAGTTAAACCCTACCTAGTGATTGTACATACCAAATTTTATAAGGCTATGGTGTTCTTTTTATTTTCCCCATAAACCCTATAGGGGTGAGTACGTAGGTTTGCCGCCAAATGGGTTTTCTAAGCAAATATAAGTTAAACGCTTCCTAATGAATGTACATACCAAATTTTATCAAGATATGTCAATAAATAAGCAAGTTAGAAGGTTTTGTTGATTTCCCATAAGAATAACATGAAAAACATACTTTTTGGATTTTCTCCATAACCATTTAAGCTGGGTAAAAAATTCAAAATACTAGATTGTTTGTTTTTTTAAGCTCTTTTAAATGGTTTAAGTTAAAATTGTTGAATTTTCTAAATAAAAGTAAAAAAAGCCAAAAACCCATTTTTAACCCTTTTGAAACCCCATAAAACCCTGTTCCCATGGTCCGATCATTCTGGTTCGCGAACTCAACCTAGTAGACGCTGGCTTACATCCCTGTACCAAATTTCATCAAAATCGGAGGTTCCGTTCAAAAGTTATCGTGTTAACGGACACATAGATATATATATATATATATATATAGATATATATATATATATATATATATACATATATATCAATTTGAACGAACGGTGTTTTTGGCTTCTAGGGACCTCAAAACGAAAAAGTATCATGGTCCCGGGCTTAGGTCTTACCGTGACTACTACCGTAATAGCGTATTCCCTATAGGAAAATTCGCTAAAACACACCATAGAAACGTAAATTTAAAGATTTTCAACGAAATCTTCATGTTTACTCTCTGTCTTAAAATTAATAGATATTCCTGGTGAAAAAGGCCCTCAACACTAAAGACAGAAAACGTTAATAAAATTATTTTTTAAATATGATCACTCATTGAAAGACTTCCGAGTTTATTTAATTCTTGCCGCATGCCACAGTATCATTTACGAATCCTACAAGGTTAAATAACAATAACAGTTGATCTGATTCTGTCAACGCACGCGTGCGGATGACGCGGTGCGTGACGCAGGCCATCGCTACGCTGCTGTGTGTTTAGAGACAAGTGGGGCCGCAACGTCACATTACCGTGTACCGCGTACTGGTCAACCATTAGGGCACTCCTCTGTCAACGCACGCGTGCGGATGACGCGGTGCGTGACGCAGGCCATCGCTACGCTGCTGTGTGTTTAGAGACAAGTGGGGCCGCAACGTCACATTACCGTGTACCGCGTACTGGTCAACCATTAGGGCACTCCTCTGACAACGCACGCGTGCGGATGACGCGGTGCGTGACGCAGGCCATCGCTACGCTGCTGTGTGTTTAGAGACAAGTGGGGCCGCAACGTCACATTACCGTGTACCGCGTACTGGTCAACCATTAGGGCACTCCTCTGTCAACGCACGCGTGCGGATGACGCGGTGCGTGACGCAGGCCATCGCTACGCTGCTGTGTGTTTAGAGACAAGTGGGGCCGCAACGTCACATTACCGTGTACTGGTCAACCATTAGGGCACTCCTCTGTCAACGCACGCGTGCGGATGACGCGGTGCGTGACGCAGGCCATCGCTACGCTGCTGTGTGTTTAGAGACAAGTGGGGCCGCAACGTCACATTACCGTGTACTGGTCAACCATTAGGGCACTCCTCTGTCAACGCACGCGTGCGGATGACGCGGTGCGTGACGCAGGCCATCGCTACGCTGCTGTGTGTTTAGAGACAAGTGGGGCCGCAACGTCACATTACCGTGTACTGGTCAACCATTAGGGCACTCCTCTGTCAACGCACGCGTGCGGATGACGCGGTGCGTGACGCAGGCCATCGCTACGCTGCTGTGTGTTTAGAGACAAGTGGGGCCGCAACGTCACATTACCGTGTACTGGTCAACCATTAGGGCACTCCTCTGTCAACGCACGCGTGCGGATGACGCGGTGCGTGACGCAGGCCATCGCTACGCTGCTGTGTGTTTAGAGACAAGTGGGGCCGCAACGTCACATTACCGTGTACTGGTCAACCATTAGGGCACTCCTCTGTCAACGCACGCGTGCGGATGACGCGGTGCGTGACGCAGGCCATCGCTACGCTGCTGTGTGTTTAGAGACAAGTGGGGCCGCAACGTCACATTACCGTGTACCGTGTACTGGTCAACAATTAGGGCACTCAATAAAGCGGCACCTCCTCCTTTTATTTTCTCTACACTACAAGGTAACAAGGAAGATGAAGTCAGTTATAAAATCTATGAACAATCCAGAACGGCTTTCTCATGTGGGCGATTAGCTTACATATTTCTACACACTCCTGACGAACAAAAAATGATGATGCGGATTGTCATTGTACATGTAACACCAAAATTTTGAAGGCAATATTAAATTTACTTTGAATGTTAAACTTCCACAAAAACTTTAAACGACAGCTTAATTCTTTAACTGACACTAGAGATCGCCACTGGTCCAAACTCGACCAATTTTTCTCATTTTTAGCGAATTTCCCTATAGGGAATACGCTATTACGGTAGTAGTCACGGTAAGACCTAAGCCCGGGACCATGATACTTTTTTCGTTTTGAGGTCCTTAGAAGCCAAAAACACCGTTCGTTCAAATTGATATATATGTATACAGTATATATATATGTATGTGTCCGTGAACACGATAACTTTTGAACGGAACTTCCGATTTTGATGAAATTTGGTACAGGGGTGTAAGCCAGCATCTACTAGATTGAGTTCGCGAACCAGAATTATCAAACCATGGGAACGGGGTTTTATGGGGTTTCAAAAGGGTTAAAAATGGATTTTTGGTTTTCTTACTTTTATTTATAAAATTCAACTATTTTAATTTAAACCGATTAAAAGAGCTTTAAAAAACAAACAATCTAGAATTTTGAATTTTTTACCTAGCTTAAATGGTTATGGAGAAAATCCAAAAATTATGTTTTCTATGTTATTCTTATGAGAATTCAAGAAAACCTTCTATCTTGCTTATTTATTGACATATCTTGATAAAATTTGGTAAGTACATTCATTCGGAAGCGTTTAACTTATATTTGCTTAGGAAACCCAAATGGCGGCAAACCTACGTACTCACCCCTATGGGGTTTATGGGGAAAATAAAAAGAACACCATAACCTGATAAAATTTGGTATGTACATTCACATTCAGGTAGGGTTTAACTTATATTTATCAACAAAACCCATATGGCGGCAAACCTACATACTCTCATCCCCATGGATTTTATGGGGAAATAGAAAGTATACAAAAATTCCATTGGAAATTCGCTGAGTACGCAGGTCTGCTGCGACGGGGGTATTTCTAATATCTGGTAGAATTTATGTGAATACGACATCTCGCCAACATGAGTTTATGATCTATTATAAAAAAAATTAACTGTTGTGTCCAAATATCCGAGTATTTGTATGAGTACTTGTAGTACTTGAGTACTTGACGAGTACAAATGAGGGAAGTTTAAACTTTCACAAAAACTTTAAATGACAGCTTAATTCTTTAGCTGACACTAGTCATTGCCACTGGTCCAAACTTGACCAATTTTTCTCATTATTTCTGTTTTTTTTTTTAAATATATTTTCAAGAATTTTCTATTGCAACAGGTGTCTGATGATCCAATCAATTAAACCTCCTCCATAACCTTTGAAAGAATTCAACGCGTAACCATGGGGGCCGAAAGGAATTATAATGGGATTCTGCTCATCTACTGGACAATGCCTTTCTAACTGTATGCGCGAATTCCCCCTCCGATGCAAACTAGCCAAGAAAAAAGGAAGAAAAGAAACATGTATGCCTATTAATATATTGATTTGTTTGTACTGTAAAACGAAGCTTACATCCTCGCTAGATTAATTTGAACCTGTACATAAACAGACATTATAATTTCTCAACCCTATCCCAATGTTATTCTAATGAGAAAATTTGAAATTCCACTGATATATAGCGCCTTTATCTTAAGTCTATTTTTATCAACTTTTTGCGGAAACAACTAGAGACCAAGCTCTGTCCAACCAAACCAAAAATCGAAAATCTTTTGGAAATTTTATATGATTTCTAATATTAAAACAAATCAATTAGCGTTTTAAATAAGCGTCTTTTTAATTTAAATTTCAAACTGAAATGTTTGCTAAATCCAAAAGTTAATTATTCATAAAAACAGTACAACTCAACCCTCAAGGGTCAATTAATATTATAGGTTGCATCAGCACTAAACCCAGGGTAAAGTGGGGCAGTGGGTCGGGATCACTAAACCATGGAGTTTTACTTCGTGTTAAAATTATGAAGTAAATTATTTGATTAAAACGTATTTGTTATGAAACGTGATCGGCGCAATTAATTGAAATAAACGAGCCAATAAACGCACCATTCAAATTGTAACAGACACAGATAAGATTAATTTTAGCTTAATACTGTAATAATTATTCTTTTTAAACTTCTTTCTTTTTAAACTTCCGATTTTTATGTAAGACGATTTTTCGCTTAGGAATGACTCGTGACATTATAATTACTTTCTTATTCCATTATCTATATATATAATACGTGATGCCCTTTTTTTGTTAACACTACTCCTCCCTTATTTCTGGACCAATTTTAAAGTTTGAGGTGTCAAAAGAATGGTCTCAGTTCGTAGTTTTGCAATAAGGTTTTAGATTTTTGATATTTTAATTCTGAAGCTCACGGGAAGCTCTCAAAGTTCATTTTTTGTCCATAAGATTAACATGGGGAATAATTTATATTGAATTGCTAAATAAAACAGCTGTTGATAGTTAAACAAACAAACACATATGATAAAAAAAAATGAATAGAAGCAAATTGAACTGGTACTGAAATATCAACACAATTTCATACTTTAATATGAGGAGTGTCTAATCTGAGATTTTAACCTTTTCTCAAAATGTAGCAGGTAGATTTTGCTTGAAAGTTTTATCCAAGCGTATTTGGGCAAAAAAAAAGTTTTGTAACTTAACCCTAAAAAAATTTATTTTTGTTTACGAAACCAATTTTGGAAATGGAAATTTTTGACATGGGTCTTATTGGTTGTCCGACTGGTATTGAAACAATAATGAAAGGTAACAAATATTAAAATAGAACCCTAAATTTGTGTGGATGGGTTTTCAAACTGCTGTAAACTATAAGGAAAAGGGATAGTTGGTTGTAAATGTAATAATCTTTTCATTTACTATTATAGCATAGACATGTTTTATACAGAACGCTACACATATTAAAAATCCTGTGTAAAAGACAACATTTAAAGGTTTTTTACCTTCAGTATAGAAAACAAGCTTATTACAAAAATTGTTTTCATAAAGAGAAATTTTAACCAAAATTAAAATGCAGCTTAAACAAAATTAATCACACCAACAAATTTGTAGATTCTCTTAATTTTTGTGATTTCTTTATTTAAACTTTGTAATGCCATTGAAAACTAAGTTAAAGAGGATTTAGACATAAATAGTAATGTGGACTCATTCACTATGTCATTGACTATTTCATACAGTACTAGCCTACTACAAAAACAGCCGAAGTGAGTGCTGCATAACTCATACAGGACCGGGGAGTAATGAAATGTTGATTTTTACTCTGTTGTCATTAACGTTTAATGTTTGATGAAATATGTGGATCCAACGTGAATTTATTCTAAATTTAATAGGAGGGTTTAAACAAAGGCCCTAAGACATATCGGAACAACTACTTAATCTTTTAGCTAATTTAGACCTAAAAGAACGAGCACCACATCTCAACACTATCACATTGGGAAGTTGGAGAATTGGTAATGAAGATCGATCGATGAAACGCCAAAAATGTTCTATCTGATTTTCACTATAATAATTTTTTTCAGAGTATTACCATGGAGCAAAATTTGATCACCAGATACTCTAACAAATGCAGCGCATTGCGCTGCACAGGCCCCCTAGTTTATCTTAAATATGAAAATTCTTCATGTTCTTATATTCATTACATTCGTTCATTTAATTGTACAAAAAAATTGATAACTTTAATCTATGTTAATCCTTAGGAGAAAACGTTGACTGCCCAAAACAATAACAATTATAAATACTGCACGTGATACTATTTCCACGTAAAATGTTTTGCGGCGATTTATAATGCGACTGTGTTCTCCGGGAATATCCTGCTCTCACTCTACTGGATGTATTCTAAGGATATTTTCTCGGCCACGCGATAAATAACACTAGACCCTCTTGAAGCGATATGTCCGTCCTAGACGAGGGTTCGGGCTTGATTTATCACTGTAAACGTCTTAAGGGAAAACTGAAGCCCTGAGTATAAATCTCTGTTTTTTGCTAAGTAAATATGACAAGTGGCAGGACAAAAGTAAAACATAAGTTAAAGTGGTAGGTATATTTATGTGACAAATAAAACAAATATTTTTAACTAAGACAAATCTACTTTTTTTGCTAAATGACAATGGTAGTGAAATGAAATTCATTAAATTTGTATACGCCCTCTAAGATTAAAGCCACCACAAGAAATTTAAAGTGGATTTAATGAATAAAAACATTCTTCATGAATTTTAATATTGGAGTTAAAAATTAGATGATACGTGGAAAACGTTATATTATAAAACAACCATAATACCCATCATGGAGTCGTGAAGATTCATTTTCTCATTCACATCAAGAAAAGAATTGACACGCATTTTAGACCACTTTGTATTTATTTTATATATTTGTCAAACATTTAATCAGTATTGCACTATAAATCTATTTGCGTCCCTTCAAGTGTGGTTTTGTTGTCCTATAAATTATAAACCCTACTAAACGAACCATTGTGATGTTACATATAAACACACGATGAATACCATGTAGGATCTAGGTGTGACCAACACGGATATAAACACATATTATATAAAGGTGTGACTCCACTATTAACATAATTATAACGTCCGGCCACGGCCGTTGCGTGCAGGTCAGTTGATTGTACTCGGATACGCCACCGCCAATTAATTGAATATCGAGCGACGCACGTGTGCGATCGATTAATTATACCAATTAACGTCCGATCACGATCTCGGGTATGCTGGTACCCGAACAGACTTGTGGGTAGAAACTAATGTAAAGCCGGCCGGGATGATGTAGTCAAATCCTGCGTGGCTTTCCACGTTACAAATGTAAAATGTGCTCCGTCCAATAAGTTAATATTTAAATAGAACGATTTAAAAGACCAAAAATGTCACTTTTATAAAAGTCTGATTCAAAAGACAAATTGATTTAGAAAACAATGTTTCCTTGAGCAACTAAGTTACAAAATTTACTAACTGTATTAAGGATGTAAAACATCAAAGAAGCCTACTGTAATATGAATATTAAAATATTCATTTAGAAATGCACAACTGATTTATAATTTACATGCTAAAAGCATCATGTAGGAATTCAAATGTTGTTTGGATTTGATCCATTTAAATATTAATTTTGAAAGAAGCCATGTATCTCATATCAGATTTGTTAAAGTCAGACCAACAGCCAGTCAAATAATAAAATTTAGTTCTGTAAATCTTTGCAAAAACAATATCTTTATTAAACTGTACTCCACTGGGGCGGGAAAGGCGGTATGATGGCTCGTGTTATCAGCGCCTGTTATCGCCGCGATAGGCAGGAAATGGATGCGTGATGGGTTGATGGCGTGATCCGCACCACCGCGGTCGCCATTCCACCACACACGCCTCCACCTCGCCACTGGAGCGAGTTATCCGCGGCACGGAGCAGTGTGATGGCTCGTGTTATCAGCCCCTGTTATCGCCGCGATAGGCAGGAAATGGATGCGTGATGGGTTGATGGCGTGATCCGCACCACCGCGGTCGCCATTCCACCACACACGCCTCCACCTCGCCACTGGAGCGAGTTATCCGCGGCACGGAGCAGTGTGATGGCTCGTGTTATCAGCCCCTGTTATCGCCGCGATAGGCAGGAAATGGATGCGTGATGGGTTGATGGCGTGATCCGCACCACCGCGGTCGCCATTCCACCACACACGCCTCCACCTCGCCACTGGTGCGAGTTATCCGCGGCACGGGGCAGTGTGATGGCTCGTGTTATCAGCGAGTGTTATCGCCGCGATAGGCAGGAAATGGATGCGTGATGGGTTGATGGCGTGATCCGCACCACCGCGGTCGCCATTCCACCACACACGCCTCCACCTCGCCACTGGTGCGAGTTATCCGCGGCAAGGGGCAGTGTGATGGCTCGTGTTATCAGCGAGTGTTATCGCCGCGATAGGCAGGAAATGGATGCGTGATGGGTTGATGGCGTGATCCGCACCACCGCGGTCGCCATTCCACCACACACGCCTCCACCTCGCCACTGGTGCGAGTTATCCGCGGCACGGGGCAGTGTGATGGCTCGTGTTATCAGCGAGTGTTATCGCCGCGATAGGCAGGAAATGGATGCGTGATGGGTTGATGGCGTGATCCGCACCACCGCGGTCGCCATTCCACCACACACGCCTCCACCTCGCCACTGGTGCGAGTTATCCGCGGCACGGGGCAGTGTGATGGCTCGTGTTATCAGCGAGTGTTATCGCTGCGATAGGCAGGAAATGGATGCGTGATGGGTTGATGGCGTGATCCGCACCACCGCGGTCGCCATTCCACCACACACGCCTCCACCTCGCCACTGGTGCGAGTTATCCACGGCACGGGGCAGTGTGATGGCTCGTGTTATCAGCGAGTGTTATCGCCGCGATAGGCAGGAAATGGATGCGTGATGGGTTGATGGCGTGATCCGCACCACCGCGGTCACCATTCCACCACACACGCCTCCACCTCGCCACTGGTGCGAGTTATCCGCGGCACGGAGCAGTGTGATGGCTCGTGTTATCAGCAACTGTTATCGCCGCGATAGGCAGGAAATGGATGCGTGATGGGTTGATGGCGTAATCCGCTCCACCACGGTCGCCATTCCACCACACACGCCTCCACCTCGCCACTGGTGCGAAATATCCGCGGCACGGGGCAGTGTGATGGCTCGTGTTATCAGCGAGTGTTATCGCCGCGATAGGCAGGAAATGGATGCGTGATGGGTTGATGGCGTGATCCGCACCACCGCGGTCGCCATTCCACCACACACGCCTCCACCTCGCCACTGGTGCGAGTTATCCGCGGCACGGAGCAGTGTGATGGCTCGTGTTATCAGCCCCTTTTATCGCCGCGATAGGCAGGAAATGGATGCGTGATGGGTTGATGGCGTGATCCGCACCACCGCGGTCGCCATTCCACCACACACGCGGTTTTATAACTGTGCATAACATATATAATAATTATTACAAGAACAATTGTAATGTGATCGTACATAATTAAAACGACAACATCTCTACAAGCTAAAAAGGATTGTATTATGACAAACTACAGTGAAATCAATAGCAGTTAACTACAGTATAATCAATAGCAGCAATCCAAAATAGGTTGATTTGTTTGGTCTTCGTAATCAATTTCATTCGTCTAAAAGAAACTAAGATTAAAGGGAAAATTTATTTTTTTTAAATATAAAAGTTTGGTAATTTACAAAAATTATATTACAGGAATAGTTGAGTCTGTGCTTCTAGCAAGATTCGAGATTTTTTCCGCAAATTTTCCACAATAAACTACATTATAAAATATATATAAAAGTACAACAAATTATAAAGAACATAGTTATACATGAAATAACATAACTATATTCATATAGTAAATAAAATGTTTATATAAATGTCTATACACTATAATACATATAATATTAAGTTAATTAAAAGATAAATGGACAAAATGTGATTAGGTGTCTCATTTGTTGAATCGTGTCGAGACACACACCGTTACCAAATTTACGCCTAGTGTCGAGCAATCCCCCTATACTAATTAACATTTTAGGTATTTAAAAAATCTAATTATGAGTACATTTCCAGTAAGAAGTGCTTATTAAGGTGAAACTAATAAATATAATTAAAAAATTATTAATAGAAAATGTAATTTAATTACAATATAAAATGTAGGCCTATTGTAATTTAAGGTTTAACAGAGAGCCATACAGTAAGGCCAACCACAAAATTTATGAAAAGTTGTGAAATTAATTTAAGATAGAGGATCAAAGTTTATTCTGTAATTGTACGCACACGCTTATAACAAATAGAATATTAGCAATACATTTGCCGGGAAGAAGCCACGGCGGGCGCCGCAATCCTAACAGCCAAGTTTTAACGACCGTTGGGCCTGAGGAAATTGCTGAAAATGAGTTATCCACTTTTGGCACCACCTTGGACTTTATTCTGTTACTCAAGAAAATATTGCAATAACTTTAAATCTGCCGTTGAGAATCGTATATTTTCCAAGTAAGTGAACAATGAATTCTGACTTTCAAGTTTTTAATTAACACTAAGTTTTGATATCTACATTCTGTTTATGAATAAGAAAGTAATAAATCTTGTAAAAAAGTATTTAATTGCGTTTTAATGATACGAAGTACAATGAGCATCCGTGCTCCTTCGATGTGGATGTAATTGAATTTTTTACTATATGGAACATAGAGTATAAAATTCTTTAGACCGACTTTAAATTTCTCTTAGGCGAATTTTTGACCCCCAAAAGGCTTTTTTATTACTAATTTGATTTCAATGAAATTCTCAGGTTAGATTTTAAGTATTTTAAACTAGGTAATAAACTATAATCGAGCAATTATTTTCAAGTATTAAAAAAGCTTATTTTCCGGAATTATTGACAGAACTTTAGTTGTTTAGGCTACATGGTTTGACTAATGTAGTTGCTATGATCAGTTTATTTTCCCCCATCGCAGCTGAGTTGTCGCTGTATGCTGAAAACAACATAACATAACCTTTTCTTGTTTATATTTGCTCGCCGTTATGTTACGTTTTTAAATAAAATTTAATTGATATTTTGACAGACTTGTTTGTTAAATTAAATAGATCAACACTGATGTTTACTTGTTGAAGTTATAAATTATAGTCTACCAAAAGATAGCCATGTTGATGTGGAATGAATTGCTGTCGTACGGAATTATGCGATTAACTAATTTATGGGATACAACTAATATCTATTTGGGAGAAAGATTTAAATTGAACAACTAATTAGAATGTGTTGTGACATTGTAGCCTATGTCTCAGGTAACAAAATATGCATTAAGTGTTAAGTAAGCGTAATTCTACAATACTTACATTACTTGATTTTTATTAACTTTGATTAATTAATCATGGATTTTAAATTGTATTGTTTTTTTCGCTCTACAATCTATTTACCTTTAATATTGTAAGCATAATTATTATTAAGTTACTTGCTTGTTTTGAGGTCTTAGCTAAAATCATTCTTTGTATGTATTTATTTGTAGGCTAGGCCTAGGATGTACGCCGGTTGACTTCGGACGGTTAGATGACGTTCCACTCTTCACATTCGAGGAGATGGAAACCTCCGTTCTCTCCCTAAAGAGCAACAAGGCTCCTGACCTGGACGGGATTCCCAGCGAGGCTTTAAAGAAAGTATTTTCAATTAATGCTGACTTGTTGTTGAGAATGTACAACGCCTGTTTGGTAGAAGGGGTGTTTCCGGCTCCCTATGGAAAACCGCAAGACTTGTACTGATCAGCAAGGGCAAAGGTGATCCCGAGCTGTCGTCGTCCCACAGGCCTTTCTACACGTTGGACACGGCTGGGAAGCTGTTCGAGAAGCTGATCCGTTCCCGCCTGACCTCTGACGTGGAAGCTGCCGGGGACTCATGCCCCCGACAGTATGGCTTCAGAAAGGGATGGCTTCAGAAAGGGACGGTCAACGATTGACGCTATCACCGAAGTCCATGGAGAGCTGTGAAGAAAGTCGAGAGCCACAACCATTTCTCTCGCTGAGTAGTGCTTCTTGTTACGCTTATGTCAAGAATGCCTTTAACTCGGCGAGGTGGGTCGATATGTTGGATGCGCTTCGCAACACCTTTCGCGTTCCTGCATATCTGTTGCGACTCATTGAGGATTATCTCCGCTCTCGAAGCCTGATTTACGACACAAGGGACGGAACGTGGACGATGGAAGTCACTTCTGGTGCCGTGCAAGATTCAATACTCGGCCAGGATCTCTGGAATGTTGCCTATGACAGCCTCCTGAGGTCGGAGATGCCTGAGGAAACCACTTTGGTTGGGTACGCCAATGATGTCGCAGCTCTCATTGTCGCACGCAACGTTGAGCTGGCCCAACTAATGTTGAACCGAGTCATGCGTGTGGTCAACACATGGATGTCCGATCACGGTCTCTCGCTTGCTCTCCGTAAGACGGAGATTGTAATCCTTACGAAGAAGAGGATAGACACCGTCGTTCTGTTCCGAGTGGGAAGGGAGGTGGTCCAATAAACTCGTGCTGCTAAGTACTTCGGGATTATGGTGGACACCAAGTTAAGCTGGAGGGATCAGATCTTCTGTACGCCGAACAAGGCCGCTAAGGTAGTCACTTACCTTAGTAGGCTGATGGCTAATGTCGGGGTTCCACGATCCAGCAGAAGACGTCTGTTGATGTCCGCGGTTCAGTTCGTGCTTCTTTATATGGAGCAGAGGTGTGGATAGACGCTCTCGATAAAGAGTAGTACAGGTTGCGACTCGCCCGGGTTCAACGTTGAGCGGCGCTCGGGGTGTGTTCCGCCTACCGGACAGTGTCCGAGCCTGCCGTCCTGGTGGTCGCCGGAGTTATCCCTGTCAAGCTCTTGGTAGGAGAGAGGAAGGCAATTTATCAGAGACAAGTCGAGATTGGCAAGGACACGGCAAGAACAGCAGAGCGCTCCCGAACCTTCCAGCAGTGGCAACACAGCTGGGAGCACGACACCCGAGGACGATGGACTGCGCGACTTATCAAGCACGTCCAACCATGGGTGGAACGGCGGCCAATTCTTTATTTATTGCTCGGGCGTTCCCGACGATGCGGAACACACATTCTTCCGCTGCCCCCGTTGGGAAGGGTCCCGCCTAAAGGCCACACAAATTTTTGGTGCATTTTCGGTGGACTCGGTCTGCCAAAAGATCTTGGAGGATGAGGGCAACTGGGATTGTTTATCACAGTTCGTCCGGGGCATCCTCCTGGAAAAGAAACATGATCTGGACCGCGAAGTGGCCCAGATCCCTTGATCGAGTGGCTGGATAAGGAGTAAGCCCCACGGGCATAAGCCAGATTTAGGCCTAGCCCTACGTAATGTGATAAACAACTCCAGGTTAGAATCCTAAAGAGTAGAGGCGAGGTTTTTTAGTGGGTACACACGTTTTTAGGGGAGTCCCACACTACAGGTTTGCCACCTGTGTGCGTAATGCATTTTTCTAAACTCTCCCTAAAAAAAAAAAAAACATAATAAGCGTCACCTAATAACTCACAAAAAGTGAGTAAAAAATTCTTGTACGGGACGGACATCGGAGCGTATTCCTAGTACTGTATAAATATTTTAGTAAACTTGCACACAACGGATATAGTAAAGTATTATGGTAACACATACCTTGTGGGAAAATTTGTCAACAATTTGTTAATAACCCACACGAGCAGAAAACTCAAGTAACACCTAAAGAAACATTGTGTCTGTTTACGTACGCTGCCAAACTTACCACTAACACCTGATGGAATTTATGTGAATAAGACATCTGACCAACATAAATTTATGATCTATTATAAAAAAATTAACTGTTGTATCAGAATATGACAGTATTTGCATGAGTACTTGTAGTACTTGAGTACTTGACGAGTAGGCCTACATATGAGGACTTCGCGACACGACGAGGGGTCTTCCACTCACGAATTACGGCAGAGGTTTTCTCATTTATATAAGATAATTGGCCGCCAGTAGCACTGCAGCACCCCCCCCCCCCACCCACCCGCACAGATATAACACCCGCATCCCCGAACGCCATTTCATCAGTTATTGTTATTCCACGCACCTCCGCACCGACGTTCTCTTTCTCTTTTCGCAAACCTCGTTATGAACACCACACCGTTACCGAGTCCCACTGAAAGCGTTGTAGCAACCAGTTCACGAAATAACTGGAAAAGGAATTTTATATAAAAATAATTTTAAGCACGTTTTAACTTAGCCTACTGTAATAAAAATGCTTGGAGTGGTGTCAGACATTTTTGAAAACTACAGACGCCAAGATACATTTTTTTACTTCCTGACTAAAATGTTCAATCACAGGAACTGGCAAGTTTGTCCCAACTAATAAATTACTTATAAAATGCTCAAAACACTCAAGTTCATTAAAATGCTTTGCTTCACAATATCATTTTCTCCAGTTTTTGTTATTCCACACACTTTCTCCGGCACCCCCTTTCTCTTAACGCAATCCCCGTTATAATACACCTTGTTGTTCAAAAGAAAAAAAAATTAAGTCTCCCAACGAATTATTATGAACTACGAAGAGTGATTGATAAACGTCCAAACACAATATTAATAACATATTGCAGCGTTGGGACGAAAACTTAGGACGAAATAAATCCAACGCCATGTTGGATTTATTTCCATAAGAGCAATGCTATACTTGTCCTCGCTATTTATCATATAATTTCTTTATTTTTCGTCCCATCGGTTCAGAATAAATTACGTTTGAGATTCAATTATATTTAACGCTCCTTTTGCGAGATCTATAAAATCCTGTTAAAATGTTTTTAAGTAGTAAAAACTTGTTTTTGTAGGTAAATAAAGGAGTTATTGCGTTTCCCGTTTAACGAACTATGTGGAACCTTATTTGGAAAAGCTGGAACCTTAAGAATTCACATTCAATCAGCTTTGCTCAGAGCCGATGACGGTGAGTGTCCGATGTCGCTGCACAAGACGTAGCGTCGTGACGCCACATGGGACGGACACGGATGTGCATTAACATCCATCCGACGTGACTGCGGGGGAGTGGAGGGGGTAAAGCTGGTGGACGATCATTGCGGGCAGATGTCAGACGTGGTTACGGCATGGCAACTGGGCGCTGTACATAGATTCGTATCGCGGCTCCTTACATTTTTTAAATAAAGAATTCTCTATCTTTGTTGGATTAAAGACTATTAACTAAAGGTGTGATATGGTAATTACAATTGCATCATGGATATTAGACCTAAAAAATGATATAAACATCTAAAGTATACTAAACTGTTGATTGAAAACCTTTTATAAAAAAAGAATATTGTAAAACATGTTGTAGAGCAATTAAAACCATTCAAAATTGATTCCCCATTTTCTTTCATCAACGTGTACATTAAAAAAACAAAGGACAATAAAAATGCCTTTCATTTAAATCTGCGATTAGTGAGGAAACGATATGAACGAAATTAATAGTCTTAACGAAAGAAACCCCCTCTAAAACAGCTTTCGTAAACAGATAAGCAGTTTTCAGAACATGCCTAAGCTTTTAAACAACTACAGTGCAATTAAGTTTGTGCGAAATTAAGTGATCGCACAGCATAAATGTAGGAAGGGGAACGAACGTGAACAGTTGTACAGTTTGCCGGGGCGGCATTACATGTTCTGCGGGTGGAACAGCAAAGATGGTAAAAGTAAAGTTTTAACGACCCCGGGCCCAAGGAAATTACAGAAAATGAGTTACCCACTTTGGATAACGTCGCTCGCCGCGAAATGTTAAAATAACTCTACAGCGACATTCGCCGTCGCACTCGGGTCGGGGAAAATATCCATTGTTCGGCAAAATGGAAAATGTCACTCGCATTGTTGTGTAAAAGCTATTTGTTGAAAAATACAATTATTGTCCGTTTATAAATAACATAGTTGCTACAAGTTATACATATTTTTAAAACTACGAACAAAATTTAAAATAAGTCAATATCTAGATAAAACTATTACAATTTACTTCTATATCCTGCCAGCACATTAATTTCAACAATTCAAAAACTATTATGATTTCAACCAAGATGTTTACAAAAGATTTCTAAGGAATCTCAAAATTCCAATTGGTCAATTTATTTTTGAAAGGTTTATATTTACCGCCAAAATATTTTCGGTTTATATTTACTTGGTATATTATTCTTAAACTTAAAATCCTTAATAAAATAACTAAGAGCGATTAGGGAAATAAAAAAATTATGTACGATCTATAGAGTGAAATAATTTTTAAATATTTCATTCCGAAACTCACAGAGCTTAAGTGTTAAATAAAATAACTGTTATGCGTACCAAAAGTCTTGCGTATATATTAATTCAAAATGAAAATAAAAAATTGGCCATAAGAATAACTATAGATTGGAATTTTGAGGTGAGGCGGAGACCTAGAGAAATTTTGCTAATATAAAACTTATTTCTTAGCGAGCTTTTTGTAAACAAAGAGGGGCGCCAATGAAAAATGTTAACCTTGTATACCCTATGGTCATGGAGATCCTCTGATACGTGAGTAAGTAGTATTTGACAAATATATAGTAAATTGAGTCCACGCGTGGTTAAATTTATATTAATAACATTCACGACTCATTTCATTGAAGTAAAAATGCCAATAATAACAGAAAATCAGATAGCACACGATAATTTTAACCTAATACCACGTACGTTTGTTTGGTTCGACATTATAATAAAGTCAGAATAAAGAGATAATAAGCTAGTACTACTATTCTTCCTATTTAAAACACCTTTGTACTAATTTTTTAACTAAATAATGAAACTTTATCCACGCCCCCTCCCCCGTCCACTTCCAAAATTATCTTGAGAATCTCGTTTCATGTAATATTACGATTATTTCAAACGACTTCTTTCAAGACATGAAACATAAAACTATGTCAAAATTAAACAATTCATTACCTAAGAATGTGATAATCTTGAATTGGTAATTTAATCCACCAAAGGTTGCATGGCTGGGAACACAAAACGTATTGCGATCTACCGCCTTGACAGCTGTCAATCTCCAGTTAGTTCAAGTTCCATTTCTGTCAATTAGGACACGTTAACTGATAAGTTAATTTAGCTTACAATGACTTCATCTGTTGTCTGTGTAGGCATACAGTATCGAGTTGTTTAATAACTTGGCGATAGAGTAGAATTGAAACGGAAAAGTATAAAATTTACATCTAAGTAAACTGATAGTACCTTCATCTTATTTTTTAACTATTAATTGCACATTTAAGATTTATAACCTATTTTTGGTAAGTATACTTAAGTTGATGTTCTTTGGAAAAATAAAAGAGCAAAAACTAAAGGCTTACTATGTCTTGATTTTATTTAAACGGACAACCAAATGTGTTTGACTTCTGGTGAAAGAGACTTTAAAAATTGTAACTTCAGAAATTAAATTGTGTTTTCAATAATTTATTGTTCATTAAAAACTAACTAGTGTACTTGTCGCTCGAAATAGAGCAATTTAGTTTGCATGCTTTTTACTGTTCAGGCTTGTTTAATGCAGTGCGTTGACCAGTGTATCCTCCATTGTTGACCATCAAATTTTGGATATGAATAGACAGATGATCTCGCTAGAGTCCTGTTTTTAATCGCTGCAGCTGTTAAACTTAAGTCTTTTAATTTCCTTATCAATATCAATCTAATGGGGAAATGTACGAGTAGGTCTTTAACAAATTAACGCCAAGCTTTATCCAATGACACAAATATCATTAATAAAATCGGTTAAAACTGTTGTAGGAGCTTCTTGTACAAAAAAGGCAGGTGTTAAATATGTATGTAATAGATAGTTTGCTAAAATGCAACATGGACTAAAGAAAAACTTTCTTTTATAAAAAGAATTTGCCTGTGAGTAAAAAAGCATTAAACAATCAGCAACCTTTAACACCAAGGCTAGCGTAAACTGAATCAAAGTCTTAGAGCGTTGTGGACACGGTATTCGTATAACCGTTATCAGCGTTACTGTGTTTGGTGGCGGCGATCCGCGAAGAGACCGACCGCTTGTTACCGGATCCGATACTGTCGCTGTAGTGCTCCAGATCCGTCCATCAGCTGTCATCGATTTGGGCTCTGTGACCAACTTGTCTGTGCAACTGTTACTTCTTGTCACTCCGCGAAGAGACCGACCGCTTGTTACCGGATCCGATACTGTCGCTGTAGTGCTCCAGATCCGTCCATCAGCTGTCATCGATTTGGGCTCTGTGACCAACTTGTCTGTGCAACTGTTACTTCTTGTCACTCCGCGAAGAGACCGACCGCTTGTTACCGGATCCGATACTGTCGCTGTAGTGCTCCAGATCCGTCCATCAGCTGTCATCGATTTGGGCTCTGTGACCATCAACTTGTCTGTGCAACTGTTACTTCTTGTCACTCCACGAAGGGACCGACCGCTTGTTACCGGATCCGATACTGTCGCTGTAGTGCTCCAGATCCGTCCATCAGCTGTCATCGATTTGGGCTCTGTGACCATCAACTTGTCTGTGCAACTGTTACTTCTTGTCACTCCACGAAGGGACCGACCGCTTGTTACCGGATCCGATACTGTCGCTGTAGTGCTCCAGATCCGTCCATCAGCTGTCATCGATTTGGGCTCTGTGACCAACTTGTCTGTGCAACTGTTACTTCTTGTCACTCCGCGAAGAGACCGACCGCTTGTTACCGGATCCGATACTGTCGCTGTAGTGCTCCAGATGCGTCCATCAGCTGTCATCGATTTGGGCTCTGTGACCAACTTGTCTGTGCAACTGTTACTTCTTGTCACTCCGCGAAGGGACCGACCGCTTGTTACCGGATCCGATCCTGTCGCTGTAGTGCTCCAGATCCGTCCATCAGCTGTCATCGATTTAGGCACTGTGACCAACTTGTCTGTGCAACTGTTACTTCTTGCCACTCCGCGAAGGGACCGACCGCTTGTTACCGGATCCGATACTGTCGCTGTAGTGCTCCAGATCCGTCCATCAGCTGTCATCGATTTTGGGCTCTGTGACCATCAACTTGTCTGTGCAACTGTTACTTCTTGTCACTCCGCGAAGAGACCGACCGCTTGTTACCGGATCCGATACTGTCGCTGTAGTGCTCCAGATCCGTCCATCAGCTGTCATCGATTTGGGCTCTGTGACCATCAACTTGTCTGTGCAACTGTTACTTCTTGCCACTCCGCGAAGGGACCGACCGCTTGTTACCGGATCCGATACTGTCGCTGTAGTGCTCCAGATCCGTCCATCAGCTGTCATCGATTTGGGCTCTGTGACCAACTTGTCTGTGCAACTGTTACTTCTTGTCACTCCGCGAAGGGACCGACCGCTTGTTACCGGATCTGATACTGTCGCTGTAGTGCTCCAGATCCGTCCATCAGCTGTCATCGATTTGGGCTCTGTGACCAACTTGTCTGTGCAACTGTTACTTCTTGTCACTCCACGAAGGGACCGACCGCTTGTTACCGGATCCGATACTGTCGCTGTAGTGCTCCAGATCCGTCCATCAGCTGTCATCGATTTGGGCACTGTGACCAACTTGTCTGTGCAACTGTTACTTCTTGCCACTCCGCGAAGGGACCGACCGCTTGTTACCGGATCCGATACTGTCGCTGTAGTGCTCCAGATCCGTCCATCAGCTGTCATCGATTTGGGCTCTGTGACCATCAACTTGTCTTTGCAACTGTTACTTCTTGCTACTCCACACGTCAATAGATTCAATCCGGTTAATATAGAAAAACATTGCTTGCTCTATTTATTATAATCTATTACGTGCAGGGAACATGGCTTCAATTGTATTCGATTTTTAAAACTATGAATGGAGTCAAGAGCTGTACTGCATTTCTTGCCATATATTTTCATATCGACAAAGTTAAAAGTACAAGTCAAATAGTGCAAATATAATCTGAAAATAGGGCAAATCATTAATCTGACAACATGTTTATTAAATTGCATGTCACTATGTTATCCTATATTAGTCAAGTATAAATTATAATATTAGAAATTAACAAACACACTTATCTGAGTTAATTTATTCACGGACGAGATTAAGAATTTACAACTAATTTTATGGGACGGAACGCTTATTACTGTAAGCTAACATTTGAGCCGCGCATCGTTAACTGTAAATTAGTAGAATGAACTTTGTACTCCATACCGGTTTTCAAACGAACTAGTTGTGCAATCCTAAAAATACATAACTTATAGACCTAGCGACAATCCCCATGCTTACCTTTATAATATCCTCAATGAACGGTACTGTAAAAATTAGAAAACGCATACGATGAACAGAATGTCGTGATTATGTCAGTGTCAAGATAGTGCATTCAATACCATTACACAGTAGAGTATTTGCAAGGACTCTAATGTTGTTAATGACGGATTTCATAATGGTAAATTAAGAAGCTATACAACCATAAAATAGCAATTATCGGATTTATATATTTTTAAAGTTTGAAAAATAATAACTGAGTCTATCATTAACAGTTATCCCATATTGGTTGTTATTACGTGACCGTAAATAATATATTACACAAATATACAATTATTTTGATCGCCTTTGCCATAATTCGCGAGTAGAAATACGAATAGCGTTTTACCCAAGTTACAAAATAGTATTATTTGCCAGAAAAAACAGCTAACCAATTCATGAACGAGGGACTCAAGTCGATTGGAGGTAATGGCAGGTTTTACAATCGCAGGGTATTCAAAAATTACGGTAATAGCGGACGGATGTTTAACTTGCAATGAACTGCACGCCATGCGCAACCCTCTCCCCAGGTGGCTCACTGACATACATGTCGTTGTCGTTGACAGACGCGGACTACGGATGTTTAACTTGCAATGAACTGCACGCCATGCGCAACCCTCTCCCCAGGTGGCTCACTGACATACATATCGTTGTCGTTGACAGACGCGGACTACGGATGTTTAACTTGCAATGAACTGCACGCCATGCGCAACCCTCTCCCCAGGTGGCTCACTGACATACATATCGTTGTCGTTGACAGACGCGGACTACGGATGTTTAACTTGCAATGAACTGCACGCCGTGCGCAACCCTCTCCCCAGGTGGCTCACTGACATACATATCGTTGTCGTTGACAGACGCGGACTACGGATGTTTAACTTGCATAGAACTGCACGCCATGCGCAACCCTCTCCCCAGGTGGCTCACTTACATACATATCGTTGTCGTTGACAGACGCGGACTACGGATGTTTAACTTGCAATGAACTGCACGCCATGCGCAACCCTCTCCCCAGGTGGCTCACTTACATACATATCGTTGTCGTTGACAGACGCGGACTACGGATGTTTAACTTGCAATGAACTGCAAGCCGTGCGCAACCCTCTCCCCAGGTGGCTCACTGACATACATATCGTTGTCGTTGACAGACGCGGACTACGGATGTTTAACTTGCAATGAACTGCACGCCATGCGCAACCCTCTCCCCAGGTGGCTCACTGACATACATATCGTTGACGTTGACAGACGCGGACTACGGATGTTTAACTTGCAATGAACTGCACGCCATGCGCAACCCTCTCCCCAGGTGGCTCACTGACATACATATCGTTGTCGTTGACAGACGCGGACTACGGATGTTTAACTTGCAATGAACTGCACGCCATGCGCAACCCTATGCAAAGGTGGCTTAAGGCCCGTTGTCCCTGAAGCGACTCTGGCGATAGTCGCTGAGCGACAGTCACTACGGCACTGGTAGCGTTGTTTCAAATGGGACCGTTGTCCTTGAAGCGACTGCGACTGGCGAGGCTAGCGACTATCGCTAGCGACTATCGCGGGTCCGGTCTGGGGGCATGCTCAGTCGCAGTCGCGGAGCGATTCTTGTCAATTTTTCACGTGTGTAGTTGTTAATCGTTATTTCTTCGTAGAACACGGAACTGCAATTCGATGAAAAGATTCTAGAAACGGCTTTTATATTAACTAGTGTACTTATTGATCGAAATAGATTAATTTAATTTGAATTACGACATGTCATTGCTAAAAATAATGCGTTTTGTTCTCCGAACAATTCAATAGTGATTAATTCACCCAAAACTAATATATATATATATAGAGCTGTAGGATACAGCTATGTACAGAGGTTAAATGCTGAACCAAATCCCAATAATAAAATTCTAATGGTAGAATTTCACATTAAAATTTTTGATAGAGCCCTTATTTTTCGATTCTCATCAATTTTAGTCGAAAACAACAGACAAGCCCTATCTATCCAACGACAATAAAACCTCGGTTGAGAATTGTAAAAGAAATTCCCTTTACAAAGTAAATAAATAAAAACCCCTTAGAGTATTAAATAAGTATAGAAATAATCTTAAAATAGCCTTCTTGTCTAGTTTAAAAATATGTTATGAGTACTAACTCAGGGTGCAAATAACAATTCCATAACGTCTTCGTCATCGATACTATACTTTTCCTCAACTGAAAAGTATTTATTGTTTTACTTCTGCTTCAAACTCATGGTACATTTAAAACTCACAATTCAGCATTAAAAATGCACCAGAATCGCTCTATAAAAATCGCTTCAGGGACAACGACGTGATTAGCGACTATCGCTCAGCTACTATCGCTCCGCTACTATCGCCAGAGTCGCTTCGGGACATACATGTCGTTGTCGTTGACAGACGAGGGCTACGGATGTTAAACTTGCAATGAACTGCACGTCATGCGCCACCCTCTGCAAAGGTGGCTCACTGGCAAACATGTCGTGGTCGTTGATAGTCAATTTGGTGGTTGGTTAGGATATTTCATCATTAGCAACTATATTATTTTCCTCAGGTGCATTGATCTTTTAAACTTTTGTCACAAGATAACCTCCCATTTTTATTCTATACCAGTTTAACAAGGTCATTTTTAAAGCCCGGAAGATGTTTTCCACGCCACGTACACCTTTAACACCTTTACTGAAATGGCGACCTAACTCAATATGTAGTTTAAAGCCAAGTATGAATGAGATATGAGTGTAGGATGATTGTGGCGCGATCTTGTAGTCTTGTTACTAAGGCCGACATTCTCCTTAGACAGGACTGTTAATTCATAGCCCAACAGCCAATGGTATCTATAAGGGACCTACAATTTAAAGTGGAATCCGAACCACAATTTTGACCCCATATATACGAATTGGTCTAATTATGAGGATGGTCTTTATATATGAACTAGTATTTATTAGTAAGAACGTTACTCCCTACCAGGGAATCTCGCATCCACAAGCCATCACTTATAACTATCCACAATTCGTGACCTCCAAGTAGCTGGATTACAGGACGTCTCCACCGTCTCAGTCCACGTATGCCAGGAAGGAATACTTCCGTGTAGTCCCATCAGTTTTAATTCTAAATACCTATTTTATGACTACGACTACTTTAATTTCAATTCAGCATCCGTATCAGTTCGGTAATTTATTTGCCAACTGCAATAAACAGCATTGGCTAGCAGCAGTTTTTGGTCTGTTTTTATTGCATCGTATAAAAGTAGGTTATAAATCAAACACAAGCAGTTTTTTAAGCTAAAATAATTTTAATGATGCGTTTATGTAATACAGTTGTTAGTTTAAAGTTTTGGTATATTAAACCACAACTAAAAAACTTATGAACATAATGACGAAATTAAATTCAAAAATAGCAAATGTCAAGATGAATGTTGCTCGTTTAGTTGAAAATACTTTAAATTAATAATGTGCGTCTTGCTAACTTCCCTTTAATTCCCCACTAACACTATGTAGCCTGATAGCAGTCTCTAGCAAAGTGTTTTTTCTCATTATAATTAGAAATAACTAACACAAAATAAGTAACACTGTATATTTAATGAACCCAGTCCACCCAACAATTCACTCTTGAATTTTCCAACTTGCCCACTTGGACTATCCTATACAACAAGACTATCCTCGGACACTGACATATCCCACTCGCCACTTCTGCGGGTCTGACAATACAGTCATTGTCGTTCAAATTACCCCCGCTCCCCCCCCCCCCCCCCCACGACCACGTACCACTACAGACCCCTCCTTCCGATCTATTACCCTGCTTAACGCGTCGGTTGTCCGCACCCTTTCTTATGCTGCACGACAATTTTAATTTTCGTCTGGAAAAAGTGCAATACTATCGCCTTTCTGTCAGTAAAATCAATGTCCAATCTGACAAAAAACTTTAACTGACAACTAGCTTAAACGTAGTTTACGGCTAGTGTATTTTGATGCAATTCAACCAGTTCCAATGGAGCGATTCGTCAGTGAGAGGTCACGTGAGTAACAGGTCACCTTCCGTTGCGCTGTCTGCAACTGCGCGTGACGTCCGCTTACATACACCGGGACGAAACAAAAGATCCGACGAGCCGAGTTGTTTGAACACGTCGGCGTCAACACGCCACGGACTCTGGACAGTCGAGCCGATCACTCAATACAGGGCCGGGTGTTTGATAAAAAAATTACTGCCTGGTTAGGTGTGAGCACAGCGCTACATCGCTACATCGTGCCTGACGTTGATCCCCACCATGATTCACTCCTGGACTGCAAAATATAACGCACAAGGTCATTACTACTCTTGTAACTATCACACCCGCATGTAAGGAAGCACGCGTAAATGAACTAAGATGTTTTTTAATAAATTTGTCAACTTAACCCTAGAAGCGGCCATTGCCGGATATCCGGCAATTTCATTTTTGCGAAAATCGTCAATTGCCGGATTCCGGCAATATAGGTCAATTTTTGTTCAACTACTCATTACACGTGGAAAACGATCAATAAATGTAATAATATTGATACCATTTTAAAGAGGACATTCCAAACTTTCATTTTCGTATATAATCGAACCTTGTATCATTAAGATATCGACGCAATTCGTATTATAATTTGAACGAAATTAAGCGCGCGAACCATTTCCGGCTCAAAAACGGCGAAACGTCGAAAAACATATGTTTTTTAAAAAATTTTACTTTTAGTATTTTTTTGACTATCAGAAAGCCGTTGGTATGATTGAAAAGAGCACGAGCTCTTCTTTCGTTTCCAGTGATAAACATTTGTCATATGACTTCGGAAAATAGGAAAAATAATTTTTTAAATCAGCTAAAATGTGCGGTGCATAGTTTGGCCAATTTGCCGGAAATACGGCAAATTATAAATCGCCTATTAAAACAATTAATAATGAGTTTAGCGTCTTATAAATCATATAATCTTGTTGCTAGGAAAAAGTTATACATATTAGTAGCGATTCTTTCCTCTATGGTGCGTCCGGTGGTCTGTGGAAGAAGACGGAAATACAGTAGAACCTCTTTAGTACGTCCCTCGATAACACGATTACCTTGATAACAAGTAATATTTTCTAGTCCCCGTGAATTGCCCATAACACTCAATGTTAAAAATACCTCTATATAGGACGAATACCATTCACATAAATACCTCGATAGCACACATTTTACCAGCTGAAATTAGTGCACAATCAACCTCTATAACACGCATTTTAAAATACCGGAACCTCTACAGCACGAACTCGCCCTCGGTGACACGAATCTTTCAATATATTAACTCCGTAACACGAACATAACCTCTATAGCGCGAAGTGTTTCGTTACGGAACCTTTACAACACGAATCGCTTTTCTCATGCATCGTTCCCACAGTTTATTCAGACATTTCGAAGGAAACAATGTAGTCTTTATGCTCAGTTCTAGGAAATCTTTCCTACACTTCCTCTTGGAGACACAATTAATTTGTATACAGTCAGTTGCATGTCTACTGTCAAAACGAAAATTAATGGTTTTACGTCGCGTTTAGCACAGCTTATATGATACTGTACCAGTTAAAGTGCAGTGCTATTGTGTGACATCGTGGTTTTACATATAAGTGTGTAGTGTCAGTAAGTAGGGATTAGAGAATGTCTGCTTCACATGCCGTTAGTATATTAAAGTGTTTTATGAGAAAAAAGTGTTATGAGCGAGAGTGTGGTAAGGGTCACTACGGAAATCAATAGTGCAGCGGACTACGTTCACATGAGTAACACGAAATAAACCAAAATTAATGACTAATTCACAAACCTTCCTTGCTCATGCACAACAACATTGAATCCTGACGTAGGCTTAGACGTAGAGGAAATTGTCTTACATGTAATCGATAAATCAATTAACTTTGCTGGTACTCAGCTTAATTAATTATACGGTAAATGATTAATTGAGAACATTTATACCGTATTAAGGTTTTTTAATTTCTTTAATTTATAACAAGTTACTGTATTTATTACATTTTGTATCTTTAAAAAAATTTGTTAGTTGTTTAGAGTTTTTATAATAGGCTATTTTTTCATAACAATAAAACATTATGTTTTATATGTGTGTTTTTTGTATGCTTGATTTCATATATTTTCAATGAAATATTTCTAGTGAGGCTTCATTAAAATTGCACTTGCTATATGGGGAGTTTAAAAATATACTCTATTAGGGTGCACCTTGATAAGACGAATTATCAGCAAAACAACCTTGATAGCACGACACTTGATTAGACGAAAACCTTGATAAGACGTCAGTTTTGTGTGACCCCTTAAAAGTCGTCTTAGCAAGGTTCTACTGTAGTTGTATTGCTAGGCCATTCTACCTATTGCCGGTGTGAAAGCCTCATGCGTCTCATCCCAAAAATTTTTAAGGAACCTTAGTATTTTTTATATTTTACTTGTATATATGTATATATTCTTGTTCAGGAAGATATGCACTTCAAATAAATGTACCAGTTATCTTATTATAAAATTGTAAGATAATTATATCAGCTTTTAATAACTAAATTAGGGTTTTTGTCAAGACCAAATTATGTTTTCCTACACATGATAAGTAAAAAGAAAAACAGTTATTTTTTGTTCATAAGTGTATTAATACCAAAGAATATATTGTAAAGTTTAGTAAATAACAAGTCCTTTTTATATTTACCTATACTTTGATTTTATTTCTTTGTGTCAAACATACAACCTAAGTTCGTCAATTTTGCACATTTTACCTATTTTTATCAATAACTGAGGATAAAAAAAATTATTTCCAATAAACCAAACACATTTATATGTAGAGAAATAAATTATATACAGTTTATTATGCATCATATTGAGTTTAAATTAAATATTGGAAGTGTTCTAGTAGTCTAATTAAAAAATATTTCAAAATGATTTATAAAATTGATTGTTTGCATTTTGCTAATGATATACTAGCATTAGTTAGCGATTAGTTTCATTTTATTTTATTTAAATGCGATGTTCTTTCGTGAACAAAATGAGTATGCATGTGATAGGGTTATCTTGTAAGGTTAAGTCACAGAGAGGGTTTGAAGCAACCTCTGCAGATTTTGCTGGAATACGGCCTGAGGGGTAGATTTTTGTTCTAATTTCAACCCGTGCATCCTTTCTCTCAAATTACTTAAGAAAATGTGTTTTATTATTTCCTTATACTTATGAATATTTTCTTGTTTAGAATGATCTGTACTACAAAAATATGTACAATTGATCATATTATCAAGTTATATAAAAATTATATGAAGCTTTCAGTAACTAAATTAGGTTTTTTGAAAATAAAAATAAAAAAAATTAAACACATATAAAGTAAAGAACAAAATTTTTTATGGTACAAAAACGCATTATTTCCAATAAATACATTGTACAGTTTAGTAACATTGCACATTTACTGTAATATGTATATATTATTAACTTTATTTTTATCTTTCAAGTGTACAGGACACGTTTGTAATTTTTTCCCATTTTGCGTAATTTCCCCTGTAACAGTTGTAAAAAAATATTTCTAACAAACTAAACATATTTCCACGTAGGGAAATAAATTGCCTACATTTTGTACAGTTTCGATTTTCTGTATAAAAATCAGTGTAAAAGTTCTAGCACTCCACTTTTGAAAAATATTTCAAAATTTTTCCAAAAAATTGGTTTTTTCACATTTAGTAAAAAACGTACCAACAGGGATTTTATTTAATTTATTTTAGAAATAATCTACGTCTTTTTCCGAACAAAATGAATATGCATATGACTAGGTTATCATTAGTAGTTTGGACACAGTTAATTTTTTAAAAAACGTCTGCAAAATGGCCAAAATTGGCTGGCCGCTTAGCGCACACGCACCGATTTGGCCTGGCCGCTCCTAGGGTTTTAAATTAATAACTTTATTGCAAAAAATAATGTACTGCAACGGGTACAACGTTAAAAATGTATACAGTACAAAAATTAAAGAAGAAAAAATGCCGGGTTTTCAACAAAAATAGGACCGTGATATTTTTTATTTCTTCATTTTTATAGCCCTCCAAACATACTTGCTATTGGTGGCTAGATCTTGCGATTCTTTTCATCCTATAGCTCTTAAACATTTACACATTGTACTTCCCAACAATTTTCATTTTATATAAGTATAGGGTTAATGTAAGTTGCAGTATGTATTGTGGTTCGGATCGGATCTCTCACTCATACTTGTCTTTAAACTACCTATTGAGTTAGGTCGCCATTTCAGTAAAGGTATTAAGGTAAGGTAAGGATCCCACGTTAAACTGTAGTTCCCTAGGTGCCATTGGCTGTTTGGGCTATTAATTAATAATCCTCAAACTATCCTAGACCCAGCATCTGTGTATCTATTCCAGTTATTATTTAAGTTTTGAGGCAGAGGCGATTAAGGGTTTTTTTTGTGTAGAGAACTCCTACAATTCTTAACCGATTTTCAAATTTTGGTGTCGTTGGATAGAGCTTGGTCTGTAGTTGTTCTGCCAAAAATTTATGAAAATCGGAGTTAAAATAAAGGCACCATCCACAAATTAAATTGAAAAATTTTTCATTCGAATAACATTGAGATTGGTTTAGAATTTGAAACATCTGTTACCGTACAGCTGTAGTTTTTGATGGTCACTGATATTCAAAATATTGGATTGTTTTGATGTCAATGGTTTAGAACTAAATGTAACTTTTGTATTACATCAAAATAAATTGCATGATGTCGAGCAAAACGTGTACTAGTTCAGGTTAAAAAAAAATCCCCCACATGTGAGGACCCTGTCTCAAAATAGTGATATAGTGATATATAGTGAAAAGAATTGCCTCTGGCAGTCTGTAGAAAATATTTCAAAATCACACGGTGGACCATCGTACTGTAAATAAACAAACATAAATAATGTAACTGTCCAATTTTTTACTCTGCTAAACAACATGAAGTTACCTTCAGTACAACCTAGGCCAAGTTTGAAAAGTACCCTACCAAAACGTTGAAATGTCATTTTGGAACACAAAAATTAAGAAATATACAGAATTAAAAAAGTTATAAATTACCTGATGTTTATGTCAAAATAAGGAATGCGCGTAACGACCAGTCGCGTCACCCGAGCGTGAGCAGGCGACCTCCCCGACCGCTCGTCAATTATTAAAACAACACGGGACCATTACTATAAAACAATTAACCCGTAAATCATTAATGCCGAGCAGGATTGCAATTCAAATCACGTCGGTTGACCGCGACCCATCAATGCTCGTGAGGCAAAATTAAAAGAGAAATTCTTTTCAATCTGTTGAAATGTTCGTCTTGGTATTGACGGTCGATAACTAAAATCATTTTTGCTGATGCCTAAATGGGTGAATATATGCTGAATTGGAATTTAAACAAAATAATTCAGAAATTTGCTTAAGAAAGGACGCGCTAAAACCATAAATCAAATCCGCGTTAGCTCCAGCTAGTCCAATCATTGTCACTAAACATATAATCAAAACGCGAAACACTTTATGAACGTTAAAAAGTAAACCTGCAATTACTCTCTAACCAAAAAACAAATAGAATTACGAGCCTTTTTAACATCACGAGCTGAGGCGTTTTATTTCACCTATAACTAAACAAAAAACAAGGTAAATGATGAACTGTAGTTGACTGAAGCATAAATTGACGAGGGTACTAAACCTCGTAAAATATAAATATGAAAACATGACTCGAGGAAAATAATAAATGTTTACTCTTTTTCACTGTATATTTTCTTAATGTAACTTTATTTTCACTACATAAATGTTTTCACTGCAACTTTATCTGATGAGTATGTAATTTTGCAACCAGTTTCACTATTAAACATGTACTTTCAATGAAATCATTCGCAAAGCTAGGTTCTAGTTCTTAAAATATCCATCGAAATTCCACTTCATCAAAACCCATTTTCTGTCGACCCGAGACAAACAAGTTTGTGGAGTTTTATGAGGAAAACACACTCAGAAGTAAATCCAAAGTGGACTCCATTTTGAAAACATTTTCTCGAGACCTGGTCGAAACTTTACTCTTAACGTCTGCGCCACGGCTGCCGCCGCCGCCGACGACGGAGGATGTCCATTACAACTTGGACCATCGCTGTTAACTCAGACGTCGTTCCTCGTTCTGGCGATTCTTAACTTTTACGGTCCACCACCGTCACCGCACTCAAACTCACGCGATACCACGTCACTTTTGAAAACCACCACCAGCACCGTCCTACTCACCAATCCTAGTTGGAGAGACGATATTAATACGTGGACTGCTTTTAAAACTGTAATTACGTGTACTGACAATTAATGTTACCATTTGATTGATTTTAAAAATATCCTTTTTATTATTATTATTAGAAATAAATACGGCAGTGGTGTAATCAAGTTAATACATACGCATGTAAATTGAGTGTTTTGAAAATCATTTACCTTAGGATTTAGTATTACAGCATATAGATATTCATAGTACGTATAATAAACTACAAAATTACGCTTGTCTTAAATGGGTAATCAACATTTTTATTCATACGACCAACAGTTAGATAAATTAAGTTTCGCATAAAAATTATTTTTCAAAAATATTGATTTGCAAAAGATTCTCAATGTGATAAGAATCTTTAATAATTACTGATGGGTCTCATAATTATCTCACCATACGCCTGTAGGTTACTAGCGGCGAGCAATGTTTACATTAGATACTTGGACAAAAACTAAAACAAATTCATACGACAAGCTTTTGATTATGTTAAAACGTGAATGTGGTTGTATTAAATCTTACATTTATGAACTGTTCTGACACTACATCTTCCCATAAAGATTTGAAATTGTAAATTCGAAACGAATAAATAATCTTCGATTGTCACCAATCTACATCATTTACTTTTGAAGGATAAATTAAACTGATTTGGTAAAATACTTTAATATACAGTATCCGTATACTGTCCTCTGACTAACTTTGGCTGATGAATTTAAAAGGGCTGCACACAACACATGACTCGCTATATAAAACCAGGTAAACATCGTTTCAGAGTCATCATAAATTATGTGAAAGTAAATAAACGTACAGAAAACAGGAGGATAAGCCGGCAACGGTCAAGTGAGCCTCCGACACCCTTGCTCCCCCCCCCCCCACGCATCGTACTCAACCCCCCCCCCCCCCCACCACCCCCTGCAATACGACAAATGCTAGTTCCCACACGTGTTCAGCCCTCAACACAAGGCAAGGCCGTATGTACATGGATTCCCCATCCGCCATCAGGACCTCCGATGGATTCAACAAGCTCATCTTGACTTCTATAATTGAAGTATCGGAAACATCGTATTTTCACAATAGGCAAACGGTAAGCTTTCATTTATTCAATCACGGTTTACTCTGTAAATTTACGTCGTAATTTTAAATAGATTTTAGATCGACGATTACGATAAGCATTGTTGCAAACATTATCCGAGTATGAATTTAATAGTTGCCTTTTAACCTAAATTACACACTTATTACTGTGTAATACACTATCTGCTACTTAGGACAAATCATGCTAATCAATAAGTAGGCTAATAAAAATCTGTGAGGAAGGATTGCAAAGTGTACATAGCCTAATTTGTTAATCATTTTGACATAAAGATTATATTAACAGAACTTTCTTTTCTTTAGTCATGACGTCACTTTACACCCAATTATGCTACAAGTTACAAGAGCCTACGTTATCTTATCTTATACTCTAAAAAAGCTCTGTTTGTACGGGCAAAGTTTTTTTTCGCTCCAGATTTTTTATTTAGTTAATTTTATTTTATTATTTATTTATTTTTTTTTAATTTGTGGGTTTTGGCCACAAGAAATTGATTGGTCCCATAGCTGGGGAAAATCCGGTTTTCGCGCTAGAGCCCTTCAAAGTTTCCATGTTATCCTTATGGAGATTTTATTAAATGAACAAAAATCAGCTGATAACTGTGGATATAAATCAATGTGTTACATCTTTAACATGTAGTTTAAGAAAATTAAAGTGCAGTGGTACCCTTCGGGTTGGCGAGTGAGCGAAGCGAACGAGCTTGTCTTTAAAATGGAAGAGGGCGAGTGAGCGGAGCGAACGGGGCTTTGTGTGAGAAAAAGTAATAATTTTACCAAGCTTAAGCTCGGTCCAACTGGTACTCATCATAAGTTTTAAGGGGGTTGCCATTAGTTTTTTATTACGAATTTAAGCAATAACTTTTGATTCAAATGTAAGTTAAGCACATTCATAACAGGATGTATAATATTCAATATAATTTGAAATATCAAATCGAAAAATTCATCACGCAAGTTATATTTTAAAATACTGTATTATAAGTTTCATATATTGATTCACACATTTCAGACATTTCATTCACAAAAGTGCCGCAATCGGCACGATACACCAATCATAAATATCCATCCTCCCTAAAATATGCCACGACACGAATATAAATTCAATCGAATCTAAAAGCGTAAAATTCGTAGATACCTGGGTATTTAAAGTGATTGTGTTTTTCGTATTTTAAATTATTAACAATTATACTGTTAATGTTGCCTATATTGGCCCAATGTGTGCGTCAAAAGTAACACGCACATGCCCAATATACAGTGTAAAAAACGAAACCATAGAAACATTTCAATCCTAAATTAAAATGTTTCTTTTAATGACTATGAATAGAAAAATGATCCTTGATTGGAGCTTAAACTTCCAATAGGCCCTTACCAGGAAATTCCCGTACAATTTGCTCCACAATGTATCCGCATTTGTCCCATTATTTTCACTCAGAGACACGACAAAGCGCACGTAACACGCAGACAAACAAAGAGCTACAAGTGACGAGAATGCTTGTTTACGTTCCACGGAACACAAAACATAGGCGGCTAACCGAAACCGCCGCCGCCGCGCCTCGCTCAAATCTTAATTGAACAAAGGCCACTCGCTAAACACACAAATCAACTATATTTGTTTCCTTGGTTGCACAAATTAAATTTATGTGGTAAAGACGAGGAGGACATTTGGTTTTAATATAATTTACATCATAATTTAATTCGATGTCATTCATATCATTTGCAAACAGCGACCCTGTTGATTAGTTTTTCAATTCCAATTGCTACATCTAGTGTACTCAAAATGCTAGGGACATGATTCAACTTACATATTCTACTGATGTTGGTAACGACACATTTTCCTTATCAGGAAAGGATATTGCTCTCTGTTATTTTCTACCTACATGTATCTTAGGTCCTTTACAATGTCATTACTACTTGCTTCCCATGTTACTGAGCTTGAGGCACACTTTACAATAAGCCAACATTGCATCATTAAATACATACCAAGTGTAATTGACCATTAAATTAGGATATATTTTGTTATAAAGCTACAGTTTATTAAATTTTCTCCATTTAGCCATTGCATGGCTAACAACTAATCAACATACTACAATAAAAAAGAAAATGAATTAAAATGTAAAATGTGCTAAACATATGATGGCATATGATGGAACCCCTCGAATCCATCATTGGGGCAATATTTAACTAACTTTCCAGACTTTTCGCCAATTTCCCTGACTTTCCCTGGCCCACAGTTTTTTCTTTCTCTGAGTTTCCAGAATATGGACACTCTGAGTTTGAATTTGTTGCATAATCAATGTCAATAAGGGTATAATAAGTATAATAATAAGTCAAAAAGTATAATAAGGGAACATGAACCATTTGTATGTGTTACACCAAATCGATCGGTGAGCAAAAAGTAAACAAACGTTTATCTAGCAAGAACGCACGAGAGTTTGAATAAATCAATAGTTGAATCTACCCCATTCAGACACGTGCCACAAACGGCAAATCAGACCACGCGATACGCCAGTCACAAATATCCATCTGCTATACTTTAATGTATGCCGTGGCACGAGAATATGAATCCAATTGGGACTAATATTAAATAGCTGTTACGAGAAACTCCTCACAGAAACTGCTGTTGATTCCTTTGTCGGCGCGGCGACGAAATCGTTCAGTTCAAGAGTGGAGGAGCGTGCGGTCAAACATTAATTAAGGGGAACAGTCTCCTAATAACGGAATAAAATAATAATCCGGCGACCGGAGATAAACAGAGCAGAAGAAAGTGAATGGTCGGCGAGGGGCGCGGTGGGGGGGACGCAAGGGGGTGGGGGGACGCAAGGAGGTGGGGGGAGCGCAGCGTCCAGGATCAATACCCTGGTACACAGCGGCGCTACACAGTGTGGGGGGGGGGGGCACCCACACCACCGCTCACCGAAAATAGGCTACCGGCCGCCTGGCTTAGCGTGCATTTGGACCACCGCTAATCGTGCGATGCGATGCACAGTTAACGCACAACTGTTGGAGTGGGCAAAGCAGAAACCGATAAGGAGAAAATCGCAACGACTCCGAGTGGATTAGCGCCACTGCGGATTATCGGATTGCAAATATTAATGGCAATGGTTGTCAATAAACGCAGCTTGATTGTTCTTGCTCTCGTTGATTTAGTATGGTCTACGGTAACGTGCGGTAAGTGTATTTTACATTTTAATTCTTTTAAAATGAGAGGCAACACACATAAATGTAACGATGCTAGTTCAACAATGCGACCAAAAGTTATAAGATATTCATGTTGTTCTAATACAGTAATTTTAAAATCCGTGATTACATAAGACAAATCACAATTTGAAATCAGACAAATAACACAGCAGAATAATTCGCGTAAATCTGAGTTTGTAATGTAGGAAGCAAAAGAACTGTATGTAGGCCACAACGCAATGCGTCTATTGGGCGTATTGCGTTCCTGGAGCATTCCCAACTGTATTACATCCGGGTTGAAAAGTGTTGGATTTTATAATATCCATAACCTGCCTTAATTTACGCTAATCATACTTACATTAAATACAGTATGAGAATAAAATATCAATACGAATCAAATTCCCATAAAATAAATTTAACTATCCGTTGCCGTGAGTTACTTTTAAACTTAAAAATTAGTAGGCCTACACTTCAGAGGCGCTCCAAGATTATTTTATTTAGTTGATGCCAAACTTGTCAACGAAATTTCTCAGGTAAAGCTGATAACCAATATCTTGCAGTAACAAGATATTGGTTCAATTTGATAATCGGCAATTGATTGCGTGTTATAAAAGCGATATATGTTATTGTAGATCTATAGTTTGACACGATTGCGTCTCGTCAAACTAAAATAGGATATTCACTATTGGTTAGTTACAGAGCAGCCGAAACATTTGTCCACCCTAAATCTGGACAAAATACGAATAAGCTTGTTTACTTAAATTTTAAAGTATGAATTATGTTTTTAGTAATACTGTATTGTATTCTATTGGCATAATATATACGATGCACGAAGTACGCAAAATCTAAATACAGCGTGCCTCACCGACGCTAAAAAACAGTATTACCTTCACCCAATTTCCACACCACACAACAGCGGTAGGTTTTACGGACGGCGTAAACCGCGCAATAAAACATGATAGCGTTCGGAATTGATAATACTGTAGTGTACCACTCCGCACTGAGCGAAGCCGTGAATCACCCACGCGCAACAATATGCCGGCAGCGCAGTAAACGATTTTATTGCAACTGTGGCAAGATTTACAGCTGGTATTCATTCCAGTGCAGTGCGAGGACGTGGCAATGCAGCATCCACGGCTTGGGACTGTCTACAGGTACAGTGGTCCGACGACTTATGAACACCGTTGGCTGGATTTGGAGGATTCAAACTAGAATTATTTCAAAATTAAAATTTTGGACCTTAAACGGACAAAAATTAGGATAAAAACTAGTTTATTATACAACAAAATGAGTTGACGTGAACCTTTGAGACGTTAAGTGTGACATCCCATTTCAGTACTGGAGTAAAAATTATCCAATTAAATTGAAATTTACAAAACACTTAACTAATCTGATATAGTTAAACTTTTGGGACATTTAACTTTTTTCAAAAAAAATAGTGACTGACCATTTTATTCTGGTTTAGGCCTACGGTTCATTAATAAGCCGTAGATTGGGCTTGAATTAAAACTTGATTTCAATAAAAAAGAAAGTTGTTTATTATCATTTATGGAGGTAATTATAAGAATTTCATGCGAAAAATTCAAACGACAGCAATAATAATATTATAACTTCACTGAAAGGCTGATGTATTAAAACTCAGCAAGGCTTAGCAGGTCTTAATCTCTAATGTAATTATCAACGGCTGGATGATTACTTTGTTTTGATAATATTTGTTTTATTATTAAAATACCAAGCGTTTTAACAGGCACAACTTACAAAACAATTAAAACCAAGCAAATTCATAAAAAAAAACTTTTGACTGCTGTTCACCTAAACACAACATTTCGACAAAACAACGTTTTTTTCCCGAAAAATAAGGCTAATTTTTTTTTTAACAAGTTACTATCTAATTTTAATATACATCTATTTGCACAGCTTTATAGCATAAAACTCTTGGTCTTTCCAACAGTAAACAATATACATAACCAAAATCAAACGAAGAAATACGTCTGATTCTACTAAAAAAATCACAAAAAATCTTTTTTGGACACTTATAAGTTGGAAAATTAATTTCTGTTGTATTTTTGTTACGTATTGATCTGATGAACAAAATATTTACGAAAAATTGGCCATTTTTTGTCTTTATTAGTGGCAAATCCTCTAAAGAAGTGCTGGATAAATTTAAAATTCAAAAACACTACAACAAATAGAGTAAAAAAGAAAATTTAGTTGTCATTGAACTTTTTTCCATTCCACTTAGTATATATATATATATATATATATATATATATATATATATATATATATATATATATATATATATTAATATATACTGGGTGTTCGGAAAAAACGTTTCAGGAATTCAGGAGGTTATTGTTCACATCAAAATAAGCAAAAAAGTTCCTATAAACATATGTCCTAAAATGCTTCGTTAACCCGCTAGCCGCCATTTTGTTTTTTACACAAAATAATTTGTATTTCCGTAATGAATCATTGTATTAAATTAATATTTGGCATGCACCTTCATCATAGCAATACCCATTTTCAAGAAAAAAATTATTTTTTTCCAATGTGTATTTTCAAAATGGCGGCCATTTTAAAATTTTAAACTAAAATATCTCAAAACCGGTAAATTTTATGAAAATTTTATTAGACACAAAAAAGTTGACGAATTTAATTATCTAACCAATGATACCAAGTTTGTAAGGATCTGACAACAAATAACGGAGTTATTGAGATTTTTCTGCATAAAAACATTGATTTTGCATTGTAATTAATGCAAATTAAGGTAATTTTAATTGAAAAATCTCAATAACTCCGTTATTTGTTGTCAGATCCTTACAAACTTGGTACCATTGGTTAGATAATTAAATTTGTCAACTTTTTTGTGTCTAGTAAAATTTTTATAAAATGTACCCGTTTTGAGATATTTTGGTTTAAAATTTTAAAATGGCCGCCATTTTGAAAATACACATTGGAAAAAAATAACTTTTTTCTTGAAAATGGGCATTGCTATGATGAAGGTTCATGCCAAATATTAACTTGATACAATGATCCATTACGGAAATAAAAATTTTTTAGTGTAAAAAACAAAATGGCGGCTAGTGGGTCAACGAGGCATTTTAGGACATATGTTTACAGGGACTTTTTTGCTTATTTTTATGTGGGCAATAACCTCCTGAATTCCTGAAACGTTTTTTCCGAACACCCTGTATAATAAAGGTGCTGGCACACTTGTACCAATTACCCTGTATAACTACTTCGAGAATATATTTGTGCAAAATATAACATAAACTTCGATTTTATATTTTCAGGTATTCAAAGTAAAAAATCTTACTTACAAATTTAATGTGTATTATTATGTGGTAGATTAAGAATTATAAAGTAATAGTACCTTAGCTAATTAAAATTCCAAAATAAGTATCTACCATATGTAGTAATATTCTATACCACAATATCCGGGTTCCAGAAACAAAAGAGATACCGTACAATAACTTTTTTTAAGTGAGTCTACATCGCATTCAAGACTGTCATAAATCTGATAATCGGGTAATGGTCCAATATTTAGGTTGGGCCAATTTGATTATCTTAATGCAGTGTGGTTCTGTATTATCGGTTCGCCAGCAGGGCAGCGGGCCAGCTCCGCCGTGCTGCACCCACTGCTCGACCGCTCCTTGTCCAATATATGCCCAATATGTTCATTCATGTGGGGTCACTTTAAGATTTAATTGTTAAAATTTTCCCGAACAAATTCAAGTAAATTCTTTCAAAATTTATTCCATTACCTTAAGATTTGTTAACGTACTCGCTCTCAAGGGCATTCTTTGGTGGAGTGTTTAGTATTTAAACTTAATTATTGGGCACCACTTATCTCCGGTTTATTGCGATCGTCAGCAGAAGGGTGAAGATGGGTATCCAGATATCTTCTTGAAATTTACACAAGACACACAACATGAACACACAAACATTGACAAACCATAATCAATGTTTGTGTGTTCGTGTTGTGTGTCTTCTATAAATTAAAAATATTATTTAAAGTTTTTCTGATGATTGGATATCTTCAATCTTCTGCTGACGATCCATAAACCTGGAGGTAATTAGTGTCCAATAATTGAGTTTAAAAATTAACTTAAAAAACCTTACGTTAGTGAAATGACGATTATATATGACATAAGGTTTAAAGAAAAAAATAGGCCCAGAAAATAAAAACAAAACTATCTTTTTTGTTTTTATTACGTTCATCATGGAACTTTTTCATAACTAAGTAGGCCTACTGTAGAAGAGAAAAACGTTTTTTACACAACATAAATATTTAGTTCATCGTTTATGCTATCTTAACTATCTGTATTCCAGTGTAAATAGTTAATTTTAATTCAGATGCAAATGTGACACCTAACCTTTAATGATTCTGTTAATTTATATCGTTCATATTTCTTTCTATTTTCTTGTATTGATTCTTAATTATTTTGTGACAAAGAACGGGTAACATTACATTAACCACGATATACGTAAGACACTTTTGTCAGTAGTTCGATTTAAGGTTAAGAATTAAAGAATAAAAAGTCGGATACAGTTGTTCGATAAGATGAAGCATAGAATCCTCCCCCCTTTGACCTCCACCACCGCGGTGAGACAGCACCGTGTAGTCGTGTAGTGTGTGACTGTGTATCGGGGTGGATCAGCGGCAGCAAGTTGTATAAGCCAAGCCGGGCAATCTCCCAAGTCGCGTCCGGTCCCGAGACACCGGACATAAACAACCTGCGTTACGACGCCATATGTTCCACTTTTGGCGGGAACAAACGTCAGGCGTTATCTGGCTTCCGGCCGGCCGAGCAGCAGCGAGTCCATTGTTGCGAACCACCCCCGCACCACAACAGCGCTGGGCCTGGCTCTCTAACAACAATACCGTACCTGATCCCAGACGTACGATAATTATAGTATTTTTACGATAATTTTACCACCGGGCACCATAAACGACGTCGTTTTGGAGTCGAACATTAATATTACGATAATTCAAGCATTACAACTTCATAGTTAAAGTAATTAAGCCTACAATTAATTTTTTATGATTTAAAGTTTGTAAAATAATAGAGAGAAGATTTGTTATTTTTTAAAGAAGCTTTGCACATTTCGCTTAATTTTGAAGTCTAAGTCTCATTTTAGGCCTACTACTATACCTACGGTAAGTATTTTTGGATTGACAACAGTGGTTAATGAGTAATTAATGACGATATGGTGGTTAGGTTTCAGATTGTTCGCTACGCCATTCTACAGCCGCGTCCACACTGGCCGAACATTCGTGGCGAACTTGTTCGGCGAGCACAAAAAAATCAACAAACATTCCTAACGAACAATTACCGGCCATATGATTTACATTCTAAAAGGTTAGCAACGAACAAACAAAAGTTCAGACGAACAATGTTCGGCCAGTGCGGACGCGGCTTAAACAGCTGTTACAAAATTAACATTGCTTAATGTAATCATAGGTTATGAACACAAAAATGTTGCTTCCATACGAACAACATGGTAACTTTGAAGACATGTGGGGCGGAGCTCTATGGAGGAACATGGGTAAAAAGTATCCTATATGTTCTCCCTGGTTCTAAACTATATTCCCACCGATTTTCAGCCAAATCAGTTCAGCCGTTTTCGAGATATAAGTGGTGTAACTAACACGGCTTTCTTCTATAGGCCTATATATTAGATTTGTTCCTATTTTGTTCAAAAATATCACAAATCAATTGGACAATTCAGAGGTAATTTTAATATTTCTTTTTCTTAAATAACAACGTATAGTGACAATAATACTAAATTCAATACAGCGTAGCAAAGACTACGTTAGTTTATCTACGCCACGCCGGTACGAAGGTACGATAGTTGTACAGGGTATCAAAAAGAATCATCCGATTTTATAGGTTTATAATTTCAAAACTAATGATCATATGGACATGGGGTTATTTGTATACTAAAGAATAAATAATAACGTTTTTTAAATGTCATATACAGGTGGTCAATATAGTGTAGATGTTGGTGTAAATGTAAGTGTTAGTATTTAGATGCACAGCACAACTCTATGTGATACTCAAATTCGTCTCAGACCTTAGCTAGCATGTTTTGAGTGATCGACTCGATGGTTGCTGTAATTTGGTTCTTCAGTTCAACCAATGTTGTTAGAAGGGGAGCCATATAAAGAGTCATGACTTTTACAAATCCGCACAGCAAATCACAAACAGTAAGGTCTGGCCTTGGTTGCCAGTGATTAACGTGGTTGGAATCGCTAGATCTAGTAAGGCCGATCCACCTTTGAGGAAGCCTACCATTTAAAAACTCTCTCACATGATTTCTTTTGAGTGGGTTTGTAAAAGACACTGTTTATATCCCTACCCTTCCAACAACATTGGTTGAACTGAAGAACCGCACCAGAGCAGCCATCGAATCCATTATACTCAAGACTAGTAGACCAATTTGAGTATTACTTAGACATGTACTGTGCATCTAAAGGGGGACATATTGAGCACCTGTAAATGTTATGTAAAAAACGTTACTGTATTAGTTATCCTTTAGAATAAAAATAATTAATACGCAAGCATGTTTCATTTCCTCCTTTTTTTCTCAGCTCGTGTGCATTGTAGGATAAATCCGAGAATACCGTTAGAAAGGTATAGTCCTGTAGATGAGCAGAATCACATTCTAATTCACATCGGACTCCAGGGCTACCCCACAGGCTTTCAAAGTTCCAATGTTAATCTTATGGAGAAAGAGAATTGAATGAATCATTATAGACAGCTGTTGTTAAAACAACTGCTAGAAAATTAGGAAGGACAGATGTTTTAGTTCTAAAATGTTTTTAAGCTTCTTGGGGCCAGGTCAACTGAAATTTTGATCGAATTTCGATCAGGAGGCGATCTCTAGTAAAAATAATTCCATGTCCATATGATCATTAGTTTTAAAATTATAAATCTATAAAGAAGTCGGATTATTCTTTTTGATACACCCTGTATCACGACTACTGTACACTGTAGTGCTGGTCCTTCCTGCGGTACCTAGCGACTCACCCGACGGCGACTATTCGATTGCGGCACAACTCACCTGCAACACAACAAATAAAGTGTTATCATTGTTAAGATAGTTGAAACGAACAAAATACAATTTTAATGGTCACTCAGCATGTAGTGGCTACTTTCTTCTTAAAACGGGACTTAATTATTTAATCATACTTAACATTTACAGCATACAGACTACCTGTATTTTGAATGTAATCGACCTAGCCCCAATAATTTAGTTTACATAATTAACAAGGCATTTGTAATACAAGTGCTAATTCAATTTTTCTTACAGAAAACATAAATCATATCGTTATACTTCTAACAATTTTATAAAAATAATAAGTTTTCTGATTTCTTTTTTACTACAAAAAATTTCAATAGGTAGCTTGGTTCGCAATAACAAAATCTGTACCTAATTGTCATAGAAACGATTATCCATTCGTTGTTTATCACTAGTGCATTATACATGGAAAATGGCAAAGGTTAATCATACGAAAGTAAAAGGTTATGGCCTCTTCGTTTACCAATTAGCTAATTGGTCTAAGTGTATTACCACCGCGGATCGCGTTAGATAATTATTCCAAACCGATTTGTATAACACGACAAGCGCTCCTTGTTATGAGCGCAGCTGATCCGTTTACCAAAACCCAATTATGACTTATTCGATTCGTCCGTTATCCAAATCACTATAGGTACTGGTTTCCCAGTAATTAATCAATCGCGGTTTTAAAACAAGGTCCTATTCAAAATAAAGTTTTTCTATGATTTGTATTGTTATTTAGAAATTCAGACAATTTTAAACTAACTAAAGAAAATAAATAGGCATTTATGAATTGCATGTTTGAAATCTCATAATATCCCATTAAAATGACATTGTGATTGAATAAAGCATTTTAAACATCTGTTAATGTTCAGCTTTAAATAGCCTACGTGTAGTTTTTTGTGACTATAGATATTCAAAATATTTGATTGGTCGTAATTGATTTAAAACTATAAATAACATTTGTATTGTTTCAAAATAAATTGCTCGATTTCGAGCAACACATATTGTACTTTGTAGTAATTGATGTTATTATGACGAGAACCAACTACCATACATTTTCTTCGTATTGCATGTACTCTCCTTAATACCAATTGGCAATCAATTCAAACAAATCAACGGAAGGAAATCGAGTTCGATACACAATGTCTGAAGAAAAACTGTGCATCAAAACGTATGTTATACTTTTACAGAGGGTCTTATGATGCGTTTAATATACACTAACAGTACCTGGGCGGCAAACATTTCTCAGTGAAGGGTCCAATAAGGTACGGAATAATTTTAGGCTATAGGACAAACTTGTGCAGTTTCTAATTACAGACTAACGATTTTTCCTCAGATTTGAGATGGGACATCTCGTTCAAAGGTAACAGTGAAAATAGAAACCCCTTACATTTTCAGGTTACAATATCACTTTTTTATTTTGAAGGGTGAATAGGGGTGTAATGAAAATGTTTTTGTTTTCAGACTTTTCAGGGGTTTCAGGCCAAAAACCACTTATATGCCAAATTTCAAATTTCTAGCTTAATTGTAAATGGTCTATAATTCCTTTTCTTGTGGGCGAGTTAGATTTTTAGGTGAAGTGCCGACTCCAACGCAGATCAACTCCACTTTAGTCGCCACGGTACTGACACTAACGCAGATCAACTCCAGTTTAGTCGCCACGGTGCATGGTGGCGAGATGTGTCAGCCAGCCACGTGGTGCGCCCGGTCTTGGAGTGGGCGAATTAAGTCAATTGAGATGCCGCGCTCTATTGCTGGACCCAGTCTCCGTTATGGTCTCAAGTCTCGACCTCCGTCCGCTCTGGCCAAATTGACAATAGGGAGCGGACTGAATCCCCAAATTCATCTAGAATTTTATTTTCTTTGGTCAGTAAAACATGGCAAAATGTTTTTCCCGTTCAAAGATTTATTATATTTTGTATTGATATGGCATTTTCGACCACGAGTAATCGATTACAGCTGGTGCCATGACTGGGCAGAATCCGGTAACCGGTAACCGTCGCATAAACCTTCAAGCAAACTAGGCTATGTAAAATCTTCCTAACTTAAACCTATCCTATCCTGTCTAATTTCGATACAATCTTCAATTTATATGTTACAAGTATGGCAATTTTGAAGTTAGCAAATAACTTTGCAAAATCAGTTTATAACTGTAGAAATAAACCAACGTGTTACATTTTAAACCTGTGCATAATAAGTTCGAATTATTATGCACTGTTCCCCCCCCCCAGTACTATATAGTTTAAAGCTGTCACATACCGAGTAACATCACAACTAGGGAGTTTTTCCTACAACGACAATCAAATACAGTAGCACGTTAGGCGACCACTTGTCGTGCAGCGATAACGCGTTAATACTTCCGCTATTAACGCCCACCCTCCTCAACACCGATGTGTCAATTATTGCACCTGCACCTTCGTCGCGTGGCGTGCCATGCGTCCCGACACACGGACACTGCACACTGCACGGCCACTACACTTTAAATGTACACTTTAAAGATTAAACTAAAGTAACTCTAATGGATATAGATTAATAACTCCTCATTTGGGTTATTCTTATGTTTTTCAACACCTAAAGGGGTTTTCACGTTGAGGTGGAAAAAGGTCCAGACCCCGGACCTTGTATCTCTCTTGTATCTATCTTAAGTTCAACCTTTAGTTAAATAGAATTTCTAATTAATAACCCAATGACAAATTGAAACTGGGTTCACAATTGTCCTTTTTGTAGTCGGACCAGCAACCTCAGCATAATGAAGTCCGCACTAATTCTGATCATTTGCGGAGAAACAGTCTATTTATTGTATTATTAATTTTGATTTACAAAGAATTAGTTAACTACAGACAAATGCAGTAATGAACGTTTTCAACTACGCAAAAATAAAACTAGCAAAAAAGGCAAAGTAGTGGAAACTTAACAATTAATATTTGTAAAAAATAAAATTACTATGATCTAAGGGGTTTCAAAGACGTTTAAAATAGTTTTAGATTGTTTCAAGAAAAACAAAATAAACAAATGGGTTTATAGGTACTGTATAGTAACTAAATACCTAAAAGTACCTAAATGTATAGTTACTGTATAGTACATCAAAGAATACAAGGTTCTTTACTATGGGGTAAGATCTTGGGACTGTTAAAATGAATTTAGTTTGAAAACCTCTAGATCTAGACGTATCAGCAATTTGTGGCTCTAAACCTTAAAAAAGCGTACTTAATTGGTATTCTGGAATGTTAATAGCCATACTCCTAGATAATAAGTACCTTATTGAACAATCGAACATTATAACGAAGGTAGTAAGTGTGTTGGCGACGGCAAGTGACATATTAGCGTCGTCGCGGAGCTGCGTCTCGCAATCAACAATTTCTCCTTCGCCAGGATGGCAATTAAAACATCCCGACCCGCTGCAGCATCAGCTAATTGATGGCGAAGGGCCAATCAACTTTAGCACGCCAACGAGACGTGCGTGGTCAACATATTTAGGACTAATTGTGGGTAATATGATGATATATGTGAATGAGTGAATTTTTGTTGTAAATCCTACCGTAAGGTATGAACTTAAAGCGTATTTTAGAATAATAAGTGAGAAGTTGTTAGAGAAAAGTGCGATATAATAAATGTGTAATTTTAACACTTCATGTACACACAAACACCAGTCCGATGTAGGAGTGCTTACTGTACATTTCTTTTTCGCGTGAAAATAGATAGCAACAAAAGGGAGATCCCAAAACAACAGAGCTGGTCAGCCAAGGAATGAAAACCACTTTATCTCTCTATCAGACAGCTGTAAAGTGGGGAAAGAAACCGAAACCGAGTGAAATATACGGCAACTAAACTGCTGTAAACAGGGCTTACGGCTTGCAGCGTTGCCGGCCACCGACCACACGTCGGCTACACAGTGCCTCCTGGCCCGTCAGCCCGCACTGCTACACCTCTACAATGTGTAACATTCGCACAAACAATGTCGAGTGAAGAAAACACTATAGATATTTAGGTTTAGTAGATGAATTGTAAAAAAAATCAAATACTGTACATTTATTTAGCATAAATTTTGTCACGACCGGGACAATAAACATGAGTGAAGCAATACAATTGTTTAGATAAAACCAAACAAACAGGGAAGATTTACATAACTTTTTGCCCCGGTATAACCTGTAATTGATTCCCATCAATTTAACTTTTCCACCGCAGATAATGTTTCTTGAGATGTTGCAAAAGAAATTGCAAATTAACTGTTTGGAATCGATTACTTTTAACACGGTTAGAGCTTCTGATTGAAACTTTCGACTCGGTGAAAAGCCTGTTACTGTGCAAATATAAAAAATATTTATTTGGTTTTTATGAAACAGAAAAAGTTAATAGTATAGAGACTGGAGTAACGTGTTTCGGTTTGATAAGAATTTTGAACTCTAAACCTACCTAATACGGAGTGAATTAATATTCTTTGAAACGCCATGTAAAAATAGTTCACATTTTAGGCATTGTAACTAGTTCTGTAACGACGTCAAAAATAAATTACTTGAGAATATACACCTAGTAGTTCTAGCATCGATTGTAATATAAAGGCATTTAAACCACGAGAGTCCCAAGTATCTCACGAGTGGCTTGAACGCTGAACACCATCGTTGCATACACTATTTTATCTACGGCCAACTTAAATTGAGCAAATCACTGTAAACATAAAGTAAACATGTCGAAAATGTGTATAGGTTGTACGTGGTCAAACATCCAAAACGTAGAAACACCCGATTTCACTTGAACTATTCGTCGTCCGTCGTTCTTATACTAACATTAGTTTACACCCTTGAGTTTAGGAACATAAAGAAACCAAAACATGAATTGTAATGGACTAATCGGCTGATGTACGAATGGCGTGAATTCAGCTATAACACTACTTTCGTCAAATGCCTACCTCTCATTGATCTAGACCCTGTATTTTAATAATGACTATACCATAAATGTAAGAGCTCACTATGCAACGGGTTTAGATTTGATTTAATAATGTACCATACAAGGTGTTACTTGCATTGTCATTACTTGTGCTTATTACAATGGTTGTATATAGGCCAACATTTATTGATTGTGCAACATTATGAGTTCGTGCAATTTAAATGGTTTTGAAATGAATTTTCGTCATACGGTTCAACATGGTTACTTGCGTGGAAAGAGACAGTTTTAGCGATCAATACCCCCTACAGCACGGCCTCGGTTCATGTGTGCATCAGAGGTGGGTAGAGCACTGAAGGTATAGGATAGGTAGAGCACTAGAGGTGGGTGGAGGTGGAGGCAGGGTCTCGATTAGTTTCAATTACCGCATCGGACTCTATCCGCTGACTCGACACAACGGAGCCGAGGTGGGTAGAGCACTGAAGGTATAGGATAGGTAGAGCACTAGAGGTGGGTGGAGGTCTTGGAGGAATAATATATAAGGAGTGGCCACGCTCGGCTAGAAGCGAAGCCGCCGCGCAACACGGCGAGTGGTGGGGCGAACTCCCGAGTCCCACAGGCAGGCATATAACAGAGGCATATAGGCCTAACATATAACAGTATCATATTAGGCATATAACAGTGCCTAAAAATTCATGAAAATAAGACTGCACCATAGTGTTAAACTACAAAACTTGTGTTCATACAACAATAATGTGTGAAACTTAGGAAAAAGCTTATTTTTAGGCTTATTAAATTATTAGGCATATAACAGTGCCTAAAAATTCATGAAAATAAGACTGCACCATAGTGTTAAACTACAAAACTTGTGTTCATACAACAATAATGTGTGAAACTTAAGAAAAAGCTTATTTTTATGCATAAGTAATAAGCCTATTTTAGTAAGCTACTAATAAGCCTGATTTTTACTATTTTATATTCATTTATAGTAATTATGAATTAATTTAATTAATTAATAACTAGGTAGTATCGTTTGCCAATAAATTACTGTCCAACATATCTTAAATGATATACGGAACCTTATACATAAAGCAGTAAACTCAATATTTTTTTACAAATTATAATAAGGTAATATACATTGAAAGTATCAGTTCATGTATTATGTTTTTGTTAAAAGTATTATACTAAGGAATAAAATTAATTTTACAGTAAAATAAATGTATTGGCATAATTTAAATTTAGTTTACTTTAATTCCCATTTATAAATCAAAATAAATTTTTATCTAGAAAAATATTATATCACTGGATAGAGAATTTCATCCTCTTTAAAAATGCAAAAGGTAGACTGTGTGATTTGCTTGGTTTGCTCAGGATTTTAAATCAAAGTTGCGCGCGTCGCGTTTTTCCCCATCTCTCCCGTGTTACAGCGGCGGAACCATGCCACTCTACGGCCAGCCGTGCCACTCTAGTAGAGGGGAGCGGCCGGCTTCACTTTAGCATTGTATATCCATATGAACGTGGCCTCTCCTTATATATTATTCCTCCAAGGTGGAGGTGGAGGCAGGGTCTCGATTAGTTTCAATTACCGCATCGGACTCTATCCGCTGACTCGACACAACGGAGCCGAGGTGGGTAGAGCACTGAAGGTATAGGATAGGTAGAGCACTAGAGGTGGGTGGAGGTGGAGGCAGGGTCTCGATTAGTTTCAATTACCGCATCGGACTCTATCCGCTGACTCGACACAACGGAGCCGAGGTGGGTAGAGCACTGAAGGTATAGGATAGGTAGAGCACTAGAGGTGGGTGGAGGTGGAGGCAGGGTCTCGATTAGTTTCAATTACCGCATCGGTCTCTATCCGCTGACTCGACACAACGGAGCCGAGGTGGGTGAAGCACTGAAGGTATAGGATAGGTAGAGCACTAGAGGTGGGTGGAGGTGGAGGCAGGGTCTCGATTAGTATCAATTACCGCATCGGACTCTATCCGCTGACTCGACACAACGGAGCCGAGGTGAGTTGAGCGCTGAAGGTATAGGATAGGTAGAGCACTAGAGGTGGGTGGAGGTGGAGGCAGGGTCTCGATTAGTTTCAATTACCGCATCGGTCTCTATCCGCTGACTCGACACAACGGAGCCGAGGTGGGTAGAGCACTGAAGGTATAGGATAGGTAGAGCACTAGAGGTGGGTGGAGGTGGAGGCAGGGTCTCGATTAGTTTCAATTACCGCATCGGACTCTATCCGCTGACTCGACACAACGGAGCCGAGGTGGGTAGAGCACTGAAGGTATAGGATAGGTAGAGCACTAGAGGTGGGTGGAGGTGGAGGCAGGGTCTCGATTAGTTTCAATTACCGCATCGGACTCTATCCGCTGACTCGACACAACGGAGCCGAGGTGGGTAGAGCACTGAAGGTATAGGATAGGTAGAGCACTAGAGGTGGGTGGAGGTGGAGGCAGGGTCTCGATTAGTTTCAATTACCGCATCGGTCTCTATCCGCTGACTCGACACAACGGAGCCGAGGTGGGTAGAGCACTGAAGGTATATCATAGGTAGAGCACTAGAGGTGGGTGGAGGTGGAGGCAGGGTCTCGATTAGTTTCAATTACCGCATCGGACTCTATCCGCTGACTCGACACAACGGAGCCGAGGTGGGTAGAGCACTGAAGGTATAGGATAGGTAGAGCACTAGAGGTGGGTGGAGGTGGAGGCAGGGTCTCGATTAGTTTCAATTACCGCATCGGACTCTATCCGCTGACTCGACACAACGGACCGCGGCCAATTAAAGAGGACAAAGGTAGCTGATAGCAGCTTGTGATACGGCATGGGGACCGGCTGTTGTATGGGCTCTGGCCCTGGCTCCACATCGACCATCTCTCCATCTGATATTCCGTCGGTGACAATTTTACCTCTACCATGTTGCTTTTTTCAAATATAATTGCGTGCCTCTGTCGAATTTAATTTTAAAGAAACGTTTTATATCAAAATTCTTATAAAGATGCAATTCTTTGAAGATTAGTTTTGTGCACGACCGTAAATGAGACATTTACAATAATAAATATATAATTTTGTAAAAGTACCCAATAACTGTCGATTTCTTAATCAGGTGCTAAAAAGGGCGAATCAACACAATAGTTTTATGTGGAGTGCTATGACGCAAACAGGAAAAGTGACTCCTTTTAAAAACACTTTACGTGGATTATAAAACTGACTGTCATTTCTTTACAAGGAAAACACAATCACAAAAATCAAAGCGTGAAATATTCATAATTTATTTAACATTGGAAAGAAGCTTATTTATTTTAAAACAGATTCTTTGAAAACTGTTATAAGGACTGTTTATGGAAATTCTTTGAACTAAGTTTCGAACAAGACATCCTTATTAGAACTGTTTTTTACAGTTTATTTGCATTTTAAAATTACTGACATAATGTAATTGTACAGAAGTTACAAAAATATAAGTATATAAGATGTGTTTTTATATATAATCCCTAAATAGAACTTTGATTTCCAAAAGGTTTTTGGCCAAAATATTTTATACTTAAGACAAAATTTTTGCCAACAGGTATATAGAACAAAACTGAAAACTAGTATAAGAAGAGTGTTTTACTGGTTATAGCGAAAACGCAATGAATTTCCATGACAACACATTAATTTAAACTTTGCAGCTTTAAAAAAAGTTTAGGACTTGATTTTTACTTTTACACGAGAACTTATCTAGTACTTTTATACATGCAATGTGAGAGAGCATTGGAAAAGGTAATACGGTATAGGCTTACTGCGGATGTTTCCTATCTGAGAACAGAAAATTGGCGGACTCTCTGATGACGAAAACAGATTGCTTCAGATTACAGGTAGGTAAAATATTTATTATTATACCTTACAATACTTCTGAACACAGAACTTTATATTGTTTACCAGGTCATACATAGAATGGACAAAGAGTTCGGAACTATAAGAGCAATTTTGCCGGTTCGGATTATCGAGAATACTGTCTGCTGATGTGTATAGATTTTCCTCTTACACATTGTCAAATATGCAGGTTCAAAGCTCGCACCTTAAGGGGCCGTCCATAAATTACATCATCGCTTTTTGGCCATTTTTGGACCCCCTCCCTAAAATCATCCTACCATCATAATTTGTCTGACCCCCTCCCCTCTCAGAAAAATGACGTCATTTTTAACAAACCTTCGTTTTAAGTAAAAATAATGATTTTTCTAGTTACCTTGGTCTGACGATGAACTCTACTGGATAAACTAAAAACATTGACAAATCAAATCTAAATTTAACTTCAGAAATAAGCCAAAATTACTTTCTCAATTGAAAAATAAACTATAAAATAACGCTTAAAATGTCTAATGTATTTTCTAAGATAATTATTTTGCAATAGTTCAATTGTGTACGAATTAACCGTTTTTTTACGTAAAAATTGTATATAAGATATCATTTTTAAATGACGTCATACCAAAGCCGACCCCCCCCTTGCACATCATTCTACCGTCATTTTCAATCTGGACCCCCTCCCTATTTTCAGATGACGTAATTTATGGACGGCCCCCAAGTCTATTCATGTAGGGAGAAAATTAGACAAAAAGATAAAACGCTAATATTATTCAAATATCCAAAACTCATACCCGGTATGGTATATCCGGCCGATGATAGTGGTGGAGGAGGGGACGAAGAGGCGACTGATGACGTTCGTGTCAGACACATCGTTGTAACGTTGTATTCAGATAAACTGCGCACTAAATCACCCCGGAGTGGCGGATAGACTTCCTTCCAAAAACTGTTGAAATAGCTGCTGTATTTTGTAATTACCATCATTTAGATTTAACGTTCAGATATAAACACTCAGATATAAGACTTTCGTTCGAATTAACATCATTAACTGATTTTCACGTAGTATTTGATGGAACATTTATCATTACAAAGAGCCTTTTTAATAGTCACAACATTGAAATAAAACTACTGTAACACAGTTAAATATTACAAAGCTCAATCTGTTAACCAAATTAATTTATCAATTAAACATCTAAAAAGAATAACTGCGATTAATTGAAACTTGTTTCCGCATCGGGCGGCCATATTGGTCACGTGCGTCACGTCTGATCACGTGATACTCGTTGCATCTGAGCCAAGGATCCTTACACCGGCACGTGACACCCGCTACACCCGCTCCTTTACCGACAACTGTGAACATCTCCTCTACGACTACCAAGACTCAATCGTACTTCAAGGTCCATCGGAAACTGACTGGGTTATTAGTTGATTTTACATTCAATTTCATTCTTCACACAATTTTATACAAGGCATGGTAATAAATTATTGGACACATTTTAAGATTCAAGAAATAAATAACCAAGTTACTTAGAAATATGGGGACTGTTTTGTAAAAATAACATATTAACAACTGTTTATATCGTAATAAAAGATAAAAGTTCTGTTACATATATATATATTTTTTTTTTATTAAACTAAAACTTTTCCACATGCTCTTCATGGTATGCATCCACAGTTCGCAGTATGAATTCAACTTCAGACCATGTCTTCCGAGCACTGCTGGAGTTATGCCTCCAATAGCCTCTCTATAGTCTGTTCACCGAGAGTGTGAAGTGAAACTCACGGAAAAGTGGAGGTTGAACGGGGAAAATGTGAAGAGTAAGTTGCTTTTAGGAAACAACTGTGAATCATCCCTCTATAGCCTCCCACCGTACAGGTGATTTTTTCTTTCCTGATTGGTCCCAACCCGTATGGCATTGGCCATTTTGAGGCGGGGCTTCACTTCACACTCTCGGTGAACTATAACTCTTTCCTGAAGTTCATCAAAGTCTTGAATAGGTTTCAATGTAATTACAAAAACAATAAATTAAAACAATCTGATATTTATCAATGATATTCGTAGTTTTTAATTTTTATTTTTTATTAACGACGTGGTTTACTGAAAATATTTGTCAAGATTTCACCAATCATTAATCTCTTTTATTCAACAATTTCTGTTGAGCATCGATTGTGACCACAACTACGCAAAAGGCGACCGAAATTAACGGATCCGTGCGGTGATGCGTGGAATGTGAGTTGATCGGGTATCGGGTGGACCATGCCTTACAAGGAGGTGGTGGACCGGTGGACCGCCCGAGTGGTCCGCTACCTCCGCAGCGACCGCTCCGATAGAGTGTGTAACCTCGTATTAGACAAAGGGAACTTCAAACTTCAATATCCAAAGTTGTCTAGGAGTGCTGAAAGTGAATCTCAATTTATAAATCACAGTGTGAAATAAGATATTGTAGTAGGACTCAAAGGTGCCTAGAAAGCTGGTTTTCTTCCTACTGTACTGGATGTTACGCTGTTCACGGCGCAAGGCGAAAATTCATATCGTGTAAACGGGGACCCTGCTGTACTGAGACATCTCCAAGAATATAAGTCCGTTTAGTAAATCGTTTGACATTCTACACATTTTTTGTAAACAAAATTTCATCGTAATAGATGTACGATTGACACAAAGTTAACATATATCAAAAGTTTCTGGTGTATAAATATTAGTTTTAAAAAAACGAAAAAACTAATAAAGCATCGCCAAGACCATATTTGAGTAATCTTTAATTTTTAAACTTAATAATCACTAAGCATCTTAAATCCCCCATAAAAATTGTCGTGAAAGACGAAACTAACTTTATGACGAAGTGTTAAAGTTTCGTACCAATAGAAACGCAAACTGAATTTCAGCTCTTGGTTCAGGTTTATGCTTTAAATCGGTAAAAATTAAGAGAAACAATTATTTACGTGTATTCAACAGTACGTACGTTACGTATATTCAACAGGTATTTTACTTCCGTTCACAATATTCGTTCGCTGGTGGCAACACTTGAGTATGAATGCGCAGAGACGAATTCCCCCGTTTTAAAAAGGTTAATGACGGATGGTTGTTGGCTTGTTTATCACTCAGACGGGAATTAAAAACGACCAGATGGTCGGATCGTCGCGACCGTCAACGTAAACAGGAACAAAAACTGACCACGTGGGACAACAAGGCGTGCACGAAACAAACGAGTGGGAGACGATATTTGATAGGCGGCGCGATGTAACCGGGGACGTGTTACAATGTATTCGAAACTATAGAACAATCTAACCACACATTAGTTTTGGCGCAAATTAAATTAATTTCATGTTATAATAGGCCTACTCAATACAAATTTGTAACACAACTACACTAATTAAAAATATATATACACTCCGTCAACATGTTGTATTTAAGTTATATTTAACATTTAACTTTTTAAACAAAAATAAAAAACATATTGGAGATTGTAAAGAGCTGATGACAAATAAAAGAGCAACAGAGGTTTTACTAATGAATACACGCAATTTTGCAATAATTAACTTACGTAAGGTATGTTTTATTACGAAATATTTCGGTTGTTCTCTTGCAGGTTTGTTTGACATTTAATATTGTTGTTTAGGTGGCTGAATATTTAAAATAAAATCAATATTTAAAATATATTCGTGGTAATGGTATGACTGTTGATATTTATTGTAGTTAAAACCGAAGTTATCTGATAGCTTGAAATAGCTAAAGATTAAAATATAGAAATTTGTCTTATAAGTGTAGAAAAAATCAAAACTGATAACTGAGTTTAAGGTCCTGGTGGTTGCCGGAGTTATCCCTGTCAAGCTCTTCGCAGAAGAGAGGAAGGCGATTTATCAGAGACAAAGTGAGATCGGCAAGGAAGCAGCAAGTTTCGAAGAGTGCGCCCGAACCTTCCAGCAGTGGCAACACAGCAGGGAGCACGGAACCCAAGGACGATGGACTGCGCGACTCATCGAGCAACCATGGGTGGAAAGGCGGCATGGCGAGGTGGGCTTCTACCTTCTAAGTCGCACCTGTACCGGATGGGCAAGACTGGTTCACTAGATTGCATCTACTGCCCGGGAGTTCCAAACGACGCGGAACACATCTTCTTCCGCTGTCCGCGTTTGGAGAGGCCCCGCCTGGAGGCCATAAGAAAACTCGGTGTTTTTTCGGTGGACACGATCTGCGAAAAGATTATGGAGGACAAGGGGAACTGAGATAAACCACAGTTCGTCCTTGACATCCTCCTGAAAAAGAAAACCAATCTGGGCCGCGAAATGACCTAGATCTATTGACCTAGCACCTGGATAAGGAGCGAGCCCCATGGGAGTAAGCCAAATTTTGGCCTAGCCTGATAATGTGATACACAATTCCAGGTTAGGATCCTAAAGAGTAGAGGAGGTTCCAGTGGGTAAACCCGTTTTTAGAGGAGTTCCATACTACAGGCTGGCCACCTGTGTGCGTAATTGCATTTTTCCTACCTCTCCCTCCAAAATATAAAACAATAATAATAGGAAAAATTTATAATACATATCTAACAATCTCTGTTATCCTATATGAATGCCCAAAACATCTAGCTTAATACACTGAATATATTATTGAAGTAAGAAGTAACGATGCATTATAAAAAATAAATAACTAGAATGTACGCCATCTTTCACCTGAACACCGTCTCTGGAAGGGTGGAATGTGGCAACAGCACGCGGTTTTGGTTGTAAGACACGGCGGATTGTGTATAATACCGGTGGGAATCAGACCTCCGCCGCGGTAACGTGCATTTACATACAGATTGTTGTTTAGTGTCCCTTATCACGGCGCTTCTTGCCGACTCCGGTATACATGTTAACACAGGGAGATGGCGACAGCACGCGGTTGTGGTTGTAAGACACGGCGGATTGTGTATAATACCGGTGGGAATCAGACCTCCGCCGCAGTAACGTGCATTTACATACAGATTGTTGTTTAGTGTCCCTTATCACGGCGCTTCTTGCCGACTCCGGTATACATGTTAACACAGGGAGATGGCGACAGCACGCGGTTGTGGTTGTAAGACACGGCGGATTGTGTATAATACCGGTGGGAATCAGACCTCCGCCGCAGTAACGTGCATTTACATACAGATTGTTGTTTAGTGTCCCTTATCACGGCGCTTCTTGCCGACTCCGGTATACATGTTAACACAGGGAGATGGCGACAGCACGCGGTTGTGGTTGTAAAACACTGCGGATTGTGTATAATACCGGTGGGAATCAGACCTCCGCCGCAGTAACGTGCATTTACATACAGATTGTTGTTTAGTGTCCCTTATCACGGCGCTTCTTGCCGACTCCGGTATACATGTTAACACAGGGAGATGGCGACAGCACGCGGTTGTGGTTGTAAGACACGGCGGATTGTGTATAATACCGGTGGGAATCAGACCTCCGCCGCAGTAACGTGCATTTACATACAGATTGTTGTTTAGTGTCCCTTATCACGGCGCTTCTTGCCGACTCCGGTATACATGTTAACACAGGGAGATGGCGACAGCACGCGATTGTGGTTGTAAGACACGGCGGATTGTGTATAATACCGGTGGGAATCAGACCTCCGCCGCAGTAACGTGCATTTACATACAGATTGTTGTTTAGTGTCCCTTATCACGGCGCTTCTTGTTGACTCCGGTATACATGTTAACACAGGGAGATGGCGACAGCACGCGATTGTGGTTGTAAGACACGGCGGATTGTGTATAATACCGGTGGGAATCAGACCTCCGCCGCAGTAACGTGCATTTACATACAGATTGTTGTTTAGTGTCCCTTATCACGGCGCTTCTTGCCGACTCCGGTATACATGTTAACACAGGGAGATGGCAACAGCACGCGGTTGTGGTTGTAAGACACGGCGGATTGTGTATAATACCGGTGGGAATCAGACCTCCGCCGCGGTAACGTGCATTTACATACAGATTGTTGTTTAGTGTCCCTTATCACGGCGCTTCTTGCCGACTCCGGTATACATGTTAACACAGGGAGATGGCGACAGCACGCGGTTGTGGTTGTAAGACACGGCGGATTGTGTATAATACCGGTGGGAATCAGACCTCCGCCGCGGTAACGTGCATTTACATACAGATTGTTGTTTAGTGTCCCTTTTCACGGCGCTTCTTGCCGACTCTGGTATATGTGCTACCATAGGATCTATGGCACTTAGAGCCGGATAGTGTTACGCTTTAACTCAACGGAAAGCGTTTAATCAAGAACAGCATGACAGACTCAGGTCAATCGTTCCTTGGGGGCAGTGTACCTTCCCGACTAAACCTACACGGGTTTAATAGGTCAAGATTAAAATGGTAACGTTCTGAAAGTTAATTGTCAAACATTTGACTTCACTGCTGAGCATAACAAATTAAATCCATGCGATATCCATATTTCAATTTTTTTTTATTTTAAAAATAAATCAATGGTCTTATAAAACAAATTGTTGGAATTATAATTCATTTTAGCAAGCAGACTATAAAGATGATTGGTCAAAAATGACGATGAAGGTTAACTACCAGCTGTATGATGTATAAAATCAATTTTGTCTTGTAAAAAGAAAAACCGACACCGAGTTATAAAAAACCTTCCACATCACAAGCAACCTAAATCATTCGTAAATACTTTGACAAAACAACAAAAACCACCCTCGTCATGGTTAGAACACTACAGTTACCACGGCAGAGACCCGCGGACTTTAATTGTAGATACTAAGCTACCTGTGATAACCAAATGAGATTAATACCGGCCGTGCCCATCAAAACTGCTGTGTACTATAGGCCTACCCGGGTTCCCGGCACAGACTATAAATGCAAAGGGAAGTGATGGAGGTGGGCAGGGATGCTGTCCTTCAATTACTCGACATCTGACCGAATTAATCAAAATATAACAAGCCTGAGAAAATAAACACAAGTCACATATCAGCATTTTGTAGATTCTAGGACCCTTGCCATTTTAAATTATTTGGATTTACCAAAACAAATTACATAAAAGGAAAAATAGCTACAAAACGGTATTTTCCTCCTCTCTTTTCAAGAACCCTATGAATTCAACGTTAAGTTAAAACCTTGTAAAACGTATTGAAAATAATTAAGTTTAAGTTTATAAAATTATTAACTGTGCTCCTAATATTAATTCAGTGCAGACCTAGTACTACACTAACGAAAACCCCACATATGCGGATTTTCAGGAGTCACTAAGTAGGTTTATCAAATATTATGAAATATAACGCTAGGAAGAATGTACCATATGTATTTCCTTAACAAGACCACTGAGTGCTGTATCAAATCTGTTATAACTTATTTAGTAATTAAACCAATTTCGAACAACACAACACAACAAAGTAAAATTTCCAACTAGTATAAAACACAGGTTTCAGCCTTAATCCGTGGATTTCGTCCGGATGAACGTAACAACCACGTGATCCCGGTAACCCAGTAGCGTTGCTGTTGTTGGGGGTTGATGGAGGGGGGGGGGGGTGACGATCATATTCGCATTAGGGGAGGGAGGTTCCGGAAGACGTGCAAATAGTCGATACCGGGACTGAATTCTCAGTGAATGGATTTATAATAACAGTGCATTAGTCTGGATCAGACACGATACCGGGTCGAATGGGGATGTGGAGGTGTTCACGCGGTTGAGCAGTTGTGGTTTGATAACATGTTAAGTACATAAATGTAAAGGAAGTTTGTATTGTCATTAATAAATCTTGCACAGTTAAAGTATTCATAGCATTTATAAATAAATCCAAAAACTTACGACACGTATAGACAGGAATTGTGTTCAATGTACCTGAAACAAAAAGATGAATAAGCACCAAAATACTGCACGAGTATAATACTAAAATCGTTGTTTTATGAATACTGCAAATTAGAGGGGGTAAAACACACCTCTTTGAAGCACTTTAATGTATAGGCTTGAGTTGTGCACTGTGTGAATACCTGGGGGCCCATGGTAAGAGAGTAAATACCATTATTAATTTACATATTAATTTTTCATCCCACTTAATATGCTAAATATGCCGTAAAAGCACTATGGTACACCTGCAAATTAAGTAAAAAATCAATCGTGTGTACGCTACTAAATCCCTCCCATTATGTGAGTAAATACCATTATTAATTTACATATTAATTTTTCATTCCACTTAATATGCTTAATATGCCGTAAAAGCACTATGGTACAACTGCAAATTAAGTAAAAAATCAATCGTGTGTACGCTACTAAATCCCTCCCATTATGTTAATCCACATAAAGAGTGTTATTTTACTTATTTGAAGTTTTCTCAATGTCCGAAATATCCGGCTACAACCGACTAAGTGCGAGTTCGAAGCGCCACGCCGCCGTTTACAAAAGCAGAAAGAGCCAGTTAGCAGAGGATGGATGACGGTGTCATTGATTTTTGTGTCGAGGGAAAGTGGGGACAGATTGATGGGTGGATGATCCAATCAACACATGCCGCTACTCGCTACTTGGTACTCGCTACTCGGTACTCGCCCGAACACCAAATTGGGGACGGATCCAACTGGGGCTAGGCTACATTCAAATATAAAATACAACACTGGTGTAAACACTGTTACTGGGGATTGGCACGAAATGCGACATTGAAATTGCTGGTCATTACTAACATAAATTTTAACCGAGGAGATGTGTCATGCATCTTCACATAATGTAAGATTACTTGCTAAATGTGTTTTTGTATGACTTACTCCGTATAGTTTTACCAAATCGAATCGAATATTCATTCAAATAAGTTTAATCGAAAAGTAAACTACCTATAAAACTGACAGGAATGTCAAGTCGTCTTATTAATTTTCAGCCCAGCACTCTCACAAGCGAAGCCGTAAAACGTTTGAACTACATTGTAGGTTCTGTAAATCAAACTCTGAAGAACCATTCACCCCTGTGAAAGGCTAAAGTACAATAAGCTGTAACGAAGAGAGGTAGCCTATTTCTCTGATGCTAATTAAAGCTTAGGTTTGAAGGTCAATAACGAATTACGAAATAATGTCGTGGGGTTTAAAACGAGTTATTTTGTGGCAATGTCTAAAACAATAGTTTGCTCGAACACGATTTACACCCTAAACTATAAAAGTAACTACCAAAATAAGTAATCTATCATGTATTTACAAATGCCAAGAGAGCTACAGATGGCTAAACCAGGTGAAAAATATTAACAAAGTGTAAAAACAGTGTAGAATCACGAATTTTGATTTTCACTAAAAATTATGACGTACATAGAATAGGTTGTATTTACCATAAAACATTATAAGTGGTTCTAAAGTGTAACGTTAAAAGCAATCTAATAAAACGCAAATTTGAGATCGATGATTCTAACTTGGATTTTAAAATATTTGCCGAAACGTATATCGTTATCTTGTTGTTCGAGTTGATTCTGTAAAAACCGTTCATGATTCCTAATGAACGCTCTAAGAATATTCTTCACAGTTAATCAATATTGTAATATGGGGGGCAAGGATTACTTCACTCAATCACAAGGCCCACTTTTCTTATAGCCTAATATTTTTAATACGACGACCTGAACTGCGAGTCCCAGGATCCCTGGGAGGAATAACGGGGCCAATCTGCAAAAAAGTGGCGTTGCGGCGGCGGCGGCGGCGGCGGCGCGGCGGTCCCACACACGCGGCAGATGTCGGCTGACATCGATTGGTGCCGTGACGTCATACCATTATGGGACGAGGGTCGCACGGACGAGATTGTGCGACAACATTCACGACCCTTCACGTCCCGCGGTCCTCAGGGCTGGAGATTGCGGCCGATACGGGGAAGGACTGGCTATTTGTGTTCGAGGGAGGAAAAATTAGTTTTTCGTCATACTATTGGCCAAACTGCTGTTTTCGATACATACATTGCAGGTTTAAAGTAGTTTGTTTCGCAATAGGGAGAAAAGAATCAATTGGTATCAAGGTGATCAGCTGTTTATAGTTCATTACACAGAGTTGTTTTCGAAACTCAAGTGAACTTTACTTTTACGAATACAGTAGCCATAGCGACTAATTTAGGCCATAATGGTGAAGTATAGTCTACCTACTATTCCAAAACATAGGTAATTAAATAAAGTGGGTTTTAAGTGTGGGCATTTTATTTAAAATTTACATGACAGCGTTCCGTTTTACTTCTGGAAAATTCCTTTCGTGTAAAGTTAAAATCATGTCCTTTAGTTTTATCGCATTTGCATTAATCTTCCATTTTTATTAAAATGTTTGAAAAGTTAAATTAAAACAAAAAATCTTACATCAAATCCCACTTGACCGACCATCTACAAAAATTTAATTGCGAAATTTATATTAAGAGCGGCGACGTCGTCGTCGTCTAGTTATTTAACAACGGCGTTCATCTGCTGGACAAGTGATGTCATTAAAACACTTAAAGTTTTAAAGAGGATGACCAAACGACAACTGTAAATCTGATACTGAAGATCGTGTTTAATCAACTTCCTTAGCAGTTATTTTCAATCCTTACAATCTCACGTGTTTAATGGTATTTATAAGGATGTGCGCGATTTCTTGAGTGTCCTTCTTTTATAAAACTTCGTAGAATAATTCCAGGGTCATTTATATATGATAAAAGTACAAAACATCTACATTTCTTGGTGTGTGTGTTTTTTTATTTTTTTATTTTATTGTACTTTGTTTACTTGTGGATCAGTAGTAACCTTTCAAACAGAATTCCAACAGTGTAAAAAGTTTACGTTATTATATGAGAAATAAAGATACGTTCATTGCCAATCACCGTTTGTAGAAAATAGCTTTAAGTATAGGAGGTAAGCATACACATCGCTTCGTTATAAAGTAGTGATAAGATTATCTACACACTAAACGTTTTGTAGGTATCCATGAAACCTACGTTTTATATTATAATCTGCATGAAAGCAAGTGTAATAAATGCGATAGGGCCTAAGTTTAATTCTATTTTACATTTTTTTAGATTTAAAATAGTATAAATCGTGTTTGAGAAAACAAATACATTTACTTTCAATTTTTTAAACTCAGACTGCTCTAATAACCAATGTTTATCTATTATGTAAATGTAGAATGAAAAACTGTAACCATAATGGGATAACAAATGGAAAATAGAGGTTAACAGTGTTTACAATGGAACTAAGAGAGGTATTAAGGACAGTTCTAAGCCTCAGATGAACTTTTTGTTGTGTCCGGAACCGAATTAACTTGTTATCGATCTCGTTACAAACTTGTCCTCTCTTCCGTTCCGTGAAACGATATCCGTAACTCTCTGCGTTTAGTGGTTCAACTCAACTGTGGTTTGTTTTGAAAAACAAATCATTACACTAATTTAAAAATGAATGTAACGTTTAAAAAGGTGTATACAGTAAACATTTTTGGAAATATGGTATTTTAATTTGTAAACATTTTAAAATATGATCGCCTTATGATGTTTAGTTTAAAATCAATCGTTGTTTGAACCACGGCGATTTTAGTCATGACAAAGTATAGTCTAACTAATCCCAAGACTAAACGTTGCAATATAACAACAAAAGTAGCAAGGGTTGAGGTGTTGAAATAAATAAATAGATGGAGATGGGTGGGAGGAGGGGGTGGAATGAAGACGAATGGGAGTGGGAATGGAATAGAGTAGCGATACCTTGTCACCTGCGAGAGGGAATGTGTGCCGCAGTGGCGGTGGCGAGGGGCAGTGGGGCAGAGGAACACTGGGACAAAATGAGCAACGGAGAAAAGTACAGGGTGTTTATAAAAGAACTGTTAGATGTTAAGTGTTGTTATAATCACAGGAAATAATATACTTACTTGCACATTTTTTAAAGGTAAGGTTACTAAGTTTTTCACAACAATTACGATATAGGCAATTTCCATTGTCCTAAAATCCTAGACTATCGTACGAACATTGTTTGAAGCAATGTATTTCTCACGATCTCGAAATCTAGAGGGAAGATTTTGCTTAAACTTTGCATTTGAGAGAGTTAAGTCCAAAAGTCAGTTTATAAACAGCCTCAAACTCATATAAAATCGTTTTTGTCTAAAACTAAGTTTAAATTTTGTAATTTTTAACATAGGCCTTAGGGGATATCATAAAGTCAACGGATTAACAGCGAAAGGCAAACAAAAATAAAATAATTCTAGTTTCATGCATTGGTTTAAAACAGCTGTCACCTGTGAGAAGGTATAGTTGGCGTAAACTTCACAGCTTGATTATCATGAGACTATGTAACAAAAGTAAATTAAAACCAACGAGCAAGGGTCGGTTAACCCGGAACTGTTGAGCAGAAAGGAGCCTTTTCTCTACCATCCGAAAGAGTCTAATAGTCCTGATAAAATAGGTTTACATCGTATCACAAAGTTTTGTTGTTATCGATACGTCAAACCAATTTGCTTTCTAATAGTAATATTCTTAGTACAACAATTTGTGACCTAAGGGATGGCATCTTCTCGCTGATTCAACGAATTTAACTTTAGAGATACATTTCATGATGCAGAACACCATCTGCCCGCGGTGTTGGCAATGCTCGGTTTTAAAATATGTAAAATCTCAATATCGAAGTATTTGTTGCATTTATGCTAAAAGTCTATAAAGTGTTGTTAAAACAATGTATAAATAGTCGACATGTTAATAAAGGGAGGAATTACTAAAAGACTCTCTCTTCTAGGTATGTCTAAGGTCAAGGATAATTTTTACTTAATCTATTTCATGCCACGAATAACAGGTACTTAGAGGTGTTGTACGCTGTAATGTCTGGCAGGGCTCCTCGCCGGCCTTGGGATTGGGTTCGTTATCCTGAGCCTGATACGACAAACGGGATCGTAAATAGAAAATAATTAGGGTGTTTAGGCTAAACGAATCTAGTAATGTGTTACAGTTCCTTATCTCCGTTGATATCAAAATGTGGTTATTTCCTCTCTACAGATTGAACAACCTGCGACGTTGTAGTTTTGGCCCTAGTAATATTTCTCTACTCGTTCGCAGGTGTCACACCGGTGGCGATGCGTAGCCTATAGTCCGCCCTAGCGGCGGCGATCTCCTCAATCTCCGGTCGGTATATTATCATACAATAACACCCACACCTTCCTGCCGACCGACGCCACGCCGGCCGCGTCCACAGTCTACATCTACACTCGTGGAAACAAAACTACGATATTCGGCCCCTGATCCGCTAACCTCCGAGGAACAGCTTTCGTTAAAAACTTCATCGAGCTGTCTAGGTTGTATTCCTCCCTTTTTTGTATATGTCGACTATTTATACAACGTTTCAACAATACTTCCTAGACTTTTAGCATGTATGCAACAAATACTTCGATTTTGAGATTTTACACATTTTAAAACCGAGCATTACCAACACCAGGCAGATGGTGTTCTGCGTCATGAAATGTATCTCTAAAATTAAATTCGATGAATCAGTGAGAAGATGCTATCACTTAGGCCACTAATTGTTGTACTAAGAATATTATTATTAGAAAGCAAATTGGTTTGACGTATCGATACTTAATACTTTAATACTTTATCTGAAACACCGACGCACTCTGTGGTGCGTATTTTAAGGTGAGTATGACTGAAGGGGTGAGTGTGATGATTGTGATGGATCAGATGAGGTGTAGCTTTGTTACTGACAAATATCAGCTGTTTTATTTGTCAGGATCATTAAATTAATAGCCCAATGACCTAAGGCAGCTGGGTCCAGTATCGAACCATCAAAAACATATATAACTGTGTGATACGATGTAAGGCCCGGTGCACACGAGCGTTTTGCGTTTGCGTTGATGCAGCTTTATTTTGCAGCGCCGTTTGAGCAGTGCATGTACTCAAATGGAACAGTACACACGTAAACGCTCGTGTGCACCGGGGACGCCGCGTCGACGCAGCTTGCACGCAGTGTATTTTGACGCTCGTGTGAACCGGGCCTAAACCTCAGGACATTTCGCATTGACATTTTCCTGGTATTACAACTAGAGATTTTAGATATTAAGGGTCTAAGTAGGATGGTTCAGGGAAATTTCAATATACCAATCCAAGTCTACACGAATAAGACGAATAACCAAGTCGTATAGACGAATAACCTTGCAAACTCGAATATGTAGCCAATTATATACTTTGTGAATTCTCAAAACTCGTTACAACCCGCAGACGTTACTGAATAATTACCCTCATTTCTTTTAACAGGTTTAAAAAGATTGGTTTGTAAAAAATACATTTACGAATTTCCTTACTTCAAATTTCTGAGAAATGTTTGTACTGTATTCATATTGAATTATTCCATAATAATTGACCGATCGCATCAGTAAAACGCCGCTGTCCGAACGAGACACGAACGGAATATTTCTTCCGAAATTATGAATCGATCAATTAGCGACGCCTCCAACTTCGACTCCAACGGGGACGTTCGCGCGCCACGCTAATGGACCAATCTCCTCCAATATCCAAATGAAATTGGCCCTCAGCCGCTCCTCGCGCCCTCTTGCCCTCCAATGCGGAATTAGTTTTAACAATTTATAGCACTCAAATCACAATCTCGTGAAAAGCTTACGAATCCTGCCTTTTATTATGTTGAACAGGTGCTTTAAAATCACGTTTCATCCAGCGTACGTTTCAGCAATATAAATCAGTTTAATAGTGTGTTTATTCATTTGATTCTGTTTACATAACGAGTGCGGAATACAATTCATGATAATCAGTTGTGTTGTTAGTTTTAAATTAATGTTGGACGAAGGTTGGCGAATGTTGTTCTAAGCCACGTACCTTGTTTATGTACGCAATACTGTCCCATGAATCAATCATACACATGCTTGCCTTGACAGAACAAATAAGCAATACGTTCTACGCATTTTGGACTGAAAGCGAACTCGGATGTGTTTCACATTATGGTATTTTTTCAACCATTGATCGATCTACATCTTACCCCAAAATATATTTCTAGACAACAGTAAACATTATGTTTATATTTAGTCATGAATTGGTTACTTTAAAACTTTTAAATTGTATTTATTTATTCATTGCACTAATTAAGTAGGAGGCTGCCAGTCGTCCTTTCATTTATTTTTATTCAAGGGATTGTGAATTTGTCCAAAACCAAATAAAGTTACAGTAAAATATAAATAAAATAAAAATTAGCACAAACAAATCCAGCTTCTAAAAATTTTACAATGCGATAACAAAGACGAAAAAGTTAGACTGGTGGGATTCTGTATCCAACACAAATAGTTTATAAAGGCGTATATTTCAAATTTTACTACTACAATGTCGGTCAGTTAAATTCGTTACCAACCACTTAATGACATTCTAAACCCCTTTTTCCAATGCTACACAAACCTGAACACTTTAAATGATTACAGAATTAATGTTAAAAAACATATAGGCAGCTTATTTAATCTTGCTTTTTATTGTATCAGTTTTAAATTAATGTGCACCATTGAAACGAATACATGGAAAATTCGTGGATGTAATGAGAAGGCAATAATGGTTTATTATGGGTGTCGCTTTGTGGGTATCTTTCAAGAAAATAAGAAACAGTATGGACCATAGGAAATTTCCAGGGACCAGGGAGCCTTTCTATATCCTATTAACAAACTAATAAATATAACAAACAACATTATTAATACCCCCCGTCGCAGCAGACCTGCGTACTCAGCGAATTTCCAAATTAGTAATATTAATTTTGACCAGCTAAACTTTTAAACAAAATTTCATCACGTGCTCATAAATAGGGAAATAAATGTCTATTCTCCTTAAGATAAATATAAGGAAAGAGTATGCAGGTATGCTGCCATGGGGGACACTAAAAGTAGGTTTTTAGCATAGACAAAATTTATTTCGACCATATAAAGACATATAGTAAGTTTCATCAATATCTGTCCATAAATAAAAGAGTTTGCCTATTCTCCATATGATTAACATGGGAAAAGAGTATGCAGGTTTGCTGCCATGATAAGTACAAAAACCAAGATTTTTACCTTAAATGGATGATTCTCAACCAAATGAAGCTAAATACCAAGTTTCATCCAAAAATATTGGTTAAAAAGTGTTAATAATAAGGTTAATATTAACACATCCTTATTCTCCATAAGATTAACATTGGAGCCCTAAAAGACAATGTACTGTCTTTAGACTTTGTAATATCTCGGTAACCAATGGAGATAGAGCAAAGCTTCAAAATACTAAATTGTGTGTTTTTTTTAGCTAAATCCAATGGTCAAAATAAAAATTTAAAATATTTAAAATTTGCATATGAAAAATGCAAAAAAACCCATTTTTGGGGTACAAAACCCCCCAAAACTACCCCTTCCGGTTGGTCGATATGTCTGGTTTTCGAACTCATCCGAATAAACGTAGGATTACACATCTCTACCAAATTTGGTGTCAATTGGACCATTTTTACGAGAGTTATCGTGTCTATGGACACATACATATATATATATATATATATATATATATATATATATATATATATATATTATATATATATAAGTTTTAATGACTTATTTTTGGTCTCTGGGCACCTAAAAACGAAAAAGTAACATGGTCCCGGGCTTAGGTCTTACCATGAGACCTACGGTAATAGCTTATTCCCTATGGGAAATTCGCTAATAAATTACAAATGTATAAAATAAGATTGCACTGTTTTGTGAACTTGACATTTAGAGCAAAACCGCGTGTTACGTTAGCCACAAATAACCAAAAGCCACAAATAAATCGACACTCTGCCTAACAAAACAAGTTAAACAGATCAAATAATTAAATCTGGAAACAAAATGGGATCGGGAGGAGGTGAAAACCTCATTATAAAATTTCAGAAAGCGCTTTCCTCCAATAGAAATTGAAAGGAGGGTCGTTTCGAGACAATAATAAAATATCGTCGATTTATTTTTGGAGGAGGGGGTGAGGGAGGCGCTTTAACCGGGGCGGGGTGGAGGGGGAATTTAATTGCAAAATGATCGACTGGCGGAAATGAAGCCGTCGGATAATACGAAAGTAATCGCGGGAATATTGAAGTCGCAATATCAGCTTTAATTGGCTTATAGTTCATTGTCTGGCCGTGGGGCGCGACACCGTCGACGCCAGATGTTTATCCAAACCGCGGCCGCAGGTACAGTAGGTGACGGCTCGTCGATAGTTTATATCAGAAATGGATCAAATAGTACATTATAGGTAATTATTGTTGATCGGTAAAAAAGCATTTAAATACGCTCATTTGTTAGATTTGCACCCTCTGTGATTTTAATTGTATGTTCATTCAGATAACTTTCTTGCTATTTCTTAAATTTATGATGCCTTTAGAGCCTATTTAGCCCCGAACCCCCGATCCTAATAAGGTCAAAATGGGTTCCAAATTACAAAACTAAAACCGTCTTGATACACTTGGTTGGCCTGTAAATCGCAAATATTTATAAAGAAAGTTCAACAAAAATTATTTACTTTTTAATAAAAATTCAAAATTATTTTTAACAACGGTATTTTGCTTTCGAGACGTTTGTTAGGGGTACGCTCGGCCCCGATCCCGCGGCGATGGCAAGCCAGCCCATAATGTAAGTTAATATGCTACTTAAATGACTTACAACATGGGTCAGCAGCCGACCTGGCCAGACCTCCACTGAAGCTGGAGCACACAGATCTATCTGCCTGGAGTGTTAACATTTCGTATATAAAATACTTTCCTTATATTTGATTTAACTGGTTCTGTAGCCATTGATGTCTGATTATGACACAGAGGTCTTGAAACCGACGAGTCTCTTAAAAAACGTTATCTTTTAAGTAAATAGATTACACTTGCAAGTCAAAACTTTGACACTTTAAATTTGGAAATGAGAATTACTACAACACAGATCTTTTGAAGTCGATTACTTAGTATTCAAAACCAACTCTAATTCTGCTGCAAAACGAGAAAAGTCGACGTAATTCGATCCGCCCCATTCAGCGACAACAATGGCCGGGGCGAGAAGGGTGCTGGATGCTGTATGAGCAGCAAGAGCGGCCCGCGGTGCGCTATAGTGGGCAGATCGGGGTCGTGGCGCGCTATCACTATAGCAGGCAGTGGGGGGCAGCCATGCGCCACACCTCCGGCGCGAATATGTGGAACTATGGACAATACACTCTAGACGGCCGACCTGACGGGGCAACATCAAAAGTAGTATCCATTAGACCGGCATGAATAGCAACCCCATAGCAGTTGCGGTCGTGGCGTGAAGAAAATTAAAACCTATTATTAACACCTACTGTTATTTACTTTACAATTAGCATTTAACATTACCGATGGGTTTTTAACTCACGTAAACTTAATAAACTCACGTTGAAAGCAGTCATATTCTTCAATTGTACTGTTAAATATAAATTGCAACAGGAGTTTTCGGCAAAGAATTAATATTTTAGTTAGTTACCCAAACGCGGCAAAAGATGGTGTTTTGTTTGTGAAGCATCTGGTTGACATTCGAGTGTATAGTCGATCGATGGTGACACTTAATTGTGAGGGGGTGGTGCTCCACCCATTGGATATATTGTCAAAACCACGTAAAGATATGTTTTACTGTACATGTTTCATTGAATAATATACCTTAAGACTATTTTAAATTTGAGATATGTCTGCTGAGACCATAAGTTGGTATGTTTACTTATTTGCAATTGACGCTCTGACACGATTAGAAGACAAAACGACACCTCCACACAGGACTCGATCTCCCTTAACTTCGGCGAGCCTAAAATAACCTAATCTACCTAAAATAACGTTAAATCTATTCCAGAATAAAGTTACTCTTAAACGTTAACAACTTAAATATTAAAAGCAAAATAAATATTCTATTAAGAACTTGTACAGCTGTCTTTTATTTATAAACAAAACCCAAAAATCTGTTTCTGAAATACTAACAGTTGTATACGAAGCCAAAATGCATTCAACCATTACACTACGACTTAAAAATTTTAAACAAAAAAAGTCGTTCTAATTTTTCAATTTATTTCCAATCGGAATCCTGTTGGAGCGCAGCACGGGAGGGTTCAGGGTTGGCGCATTGCTACGACAGCGACAGTTGAGACGCAACGGTCGATACGGTGCTGGCAACCGGCCAGCGGCTATTTTTACTGATCCTGTGACAGGATTTACCACGTCGATATATCCTGAACTCAATCTTTCCCGAGTCCTAGTCGGTTGATACACCAACAGATACGTACCTTCGGTCGATACAATATTGGCGACCGGCCAGCGGCTATTTTTACTGATCCTGTGACAGGATTTACCGCGTCGATATATCCTCAAATCAATCTGTCCCGAGTCCTGGACGTTTGATACTGCACCAGATACGTACCTTCGATCGATATAATGTTGGCGACCGGCCAGCGGCTATTTTTACTGATCCTGTGACAGGATTTACCGCGTCGATATATCCTGAACTCAATCTGTCCCGACTCCTGGACGGTTGATGCAGCAAAAGATACGTACCTTCGGTCGATATAATGTTGGCGACCGGCCAGCGGTTATTTTAACTGATCCTGTGACAGGATTTACCGCGTCGATATATCCTCAACTCAATCTGTCCCGAGTCCTGGACGTTTGATACTGCACCAGATACGTACCTTCGGTCGATATAATGTTGGCGACCGGCCAGCGGCTATTTTTACTGATCCTGTGACAGGATTTACCGCGTCGATATATCCTGAACTCAATTTGTCCCGAGTCCTGGACGGTTGATACAGCAACAGATACGTACTGTACCTTCGGTCGATATAATGTTGGCGACCGGCCAGCGGTTATTTTAACTGATCCTGTGACAGGATTTACCGCGTCGATATATCCTCAACTCAATCTGTCCCGAGTCCTGGACGTTTGATACTGCACCAGATACGTACCTTCGGTCGATATAATGTTGGCGACCGGCCAGCGGCTATTTTTACTGATCCTGTGACAGGATTTACCGCGTCGATATATCCTGAACTCAATTTGTCCCGAGTCCTGGACGGTTGATACAGCAACAGATACGTACTGTACCTTCGGTCGATATAATGTTGGCGACCGGCCAGCGGCTATTTTTACTGATCCTGTGACAGGATTTACCACGTCGATATATCCTGAACTCAATCTGTCCCGACTCCTGGACGGATGATGCAGCAAAAGATACGTACCTTCGGTCGATATAATGTTGGCGACCGGCCAGCGGCTATTTTTACTGATCCTGTGAGAGGATTTACCACGTCGATATATCCTCAACTCAATCTGTCCCGAGTCCTGGACGGTTGATACTGCACCAGATACGTACTTTCGGTCGATATAATGTTGGCAACCGGCCAGCGGCTATTTTTACTGATCCTGTGACAGGATTTACCGCGTCGATATATCCTGAACTCAATTTGTCCCGAGTCCTGGACGGTTGATACAGCAACAGATACGTACCTTCGGTCGATATAATGTTGGCGACCGGCCAGCGGCTATTTTTACTGATCCTGTGACAGGATTTACCGCGTCGATATATCCTGAACTCAATTTGTCCCGAGTCCTGGACGGTTGATACAGCAACAGATACGTACCTTCGGTCGATATAATGTTGGCGACCGGCCAGCGGCTATTTTTACTGATCTTGTGACAGGATTTACCGCGTCGATATATCCTGAACTCAATTTGTCCCGAGTCCTGGACGGTTGATACAGCAACAGATACGTACCTTCGGTCGATATAATGTTGGCGACCGGCCAGCGGCTATTTTTACTGATCCTGTGACAGGATTTACCGCGTCGATATATCCTGAACTCAATCTGTCCCGAGTCCTGGACGATTGCTACAGCAACAGATACGTACCTTCGGTCGATATAATGTTGGCGACCGGCCAGCGGCTATTTTTACTGATCCTGTGACAGGATTTACCGCGTCGATATATCCTGAACTCAATTTGTCCCGAGTCCTGGACGGTTGATACAGCAACAGATACGTACCTTCGGTCGATATAATGTTGGCGACCGGCCAGCGGCTATTTTTACTGATCCTGTGACAGGATTTACCACGTCGATATATCCTGAACTCAATCTGTCCCGACTCCTGGACGGATGATGCAGCAAAAGATACGTACCTTCGGTCGATATAATGTTGGCGACCGGCCAGCGGCTATTTTTACTGATCCTGTGAGAGGATTTACCACGTCGATATATCCTCAACTCAATCTGTCCCGAGTCCTGGACGGTTGATACTGCACCAGATACGTACTTTCGGTCGATATAATGTTGGCAACCGGCCAGCGGCTATTTTTACTGATCCTGTGACAGGATTTACCGCGTCGATATATCCTCAACTCAATCTTTCCCGAGTCCTGGACGATTGATACAACAACAGATACGTACCTTCGGTCGATATAATGTTGGCGACCGGCCAGCGGCTATTTTTACTGATCCTGTGACAGGATTTACCACGTCGATATATCCTCAACTAAATCTGTCCCGAGTCCTGGACGGTTGATACAGTGTACCGGCAAAAATTAACTTAATTAGCGAAATTTAAGAAAATTAACTTAAAAACTTACATTGACATTTACATTATTAATACCTGCATGTTATTTTAATGTCCAACTTAATAGACTTTATTAAATAATAAATAAAAAAAATTTTGGGTGGGAAAGAATATAGTTGAGTGATTAAGTTTCTAAATAAACCCGCACCACCCGTTATGTTTGAACTTTGAAAAGGCTTTTATAAAATTATTACTTTCAATCTCTAACAAAAGGAACACTTGTTTCGTTGAAAGCATTATTAAATTGCCTGTTCCGTGTAACATCTTAAAACGTTGGTTTTAGCAAATACATTTTATGATAACGCTCTCATCACAACTCAAATTCAATATTATAATATGAATGTTAATATTATATAAGATTTTGAAAGCAAATGTACTATGTTCTGCTTAGGTAATGTTTTTAATTGTCCCCGTTTCCCCCTTTTGGCTTTTTATGTATATAGGGAAAAAGGTTTTTGTACAAAAAGAAAAAGGTCCGATGAAAATAACGTATTGTACAGAAAATATAGCTTACAATTTAAAGAAACAGAAAATACACATTAAAAAAGGTGTGGTAAATTAGTACAGTAAAATTAGGTGAAAAATTGTATGAACCCAAAAAAAAATTAGCACAACCAAGGAATTTGGAACAGATGTTGGGAGTATCTTCCTTTTGAACATACTAAAAGTCCCCTAAAATTGAAGCTGTGCTACGGCCGCTATCTTGGAAAATGGCGGCAAATTTTTATATTTTTGGCTATAGTTGCTTTATTATTAGAGATACAGGAAGAAGCTTGAAATAAAAAATGTAGGCAATTAAAAAATACACATTTTGTTCATTTACATGTTTCCTCTAAATCCAACGGTTTATGAGTTATTTTCGATTAAGTGTAAAGAATTTTTTTAATCAACCAAAATTGATGTGTAAGATTACTGTATTGTTGTTATAAGACATTTTAAAAAGAGTTTCTAAAAGATAAATACAACATTTTCAATGAATATTACATTATTCCAAATCCCTTTAAGTTTTGCCCAGGTTGAAAATGTATTTCTTCTCTACTTATAATATTTCTTTGTATAGTATTAGGGTGAATCTCGTAAGGTGTCCTAAATGGATTACAGACAAACGCTTAGCCCTACAACCTTCCAACAAAATTTCTTTCCACTAAATTGACGCCAAGGAATAATTTAAAAATATTTTTAACGTTGTATAAATACAGGGTGTACCAAAAACTGTGGGTCACAGGTTCGAATCTTGGAAATTTCAAATACAAACTTATGTCATATTATACATCATTAGAAAGGTCTATTTAAAACAAACAATTTGGTGAAAACAGAATTCAGTTATCTTTTTTCGTTTCAATATGGCGTCCATTTTTGTAGCCAAAATCGAATTTACGGAATACCCTGTAATTACTGGGTGGCTACCAACCGGTCAATTTTCCAACCGGTCAACGATTTTAAATAAACGGATGAATATTACAGTTTCGACTGGTCAACGTTCGAACTGGTCAACGCCCCTACTCCGACGCCCGCTACCCCTCTCGCGCCGGGCGGCGTGACAATAAAGCGCATACAGTCCGACCATCAGAGGACCCTGGTGGAGACCTCCGCAAGTTACTACAGCCTTTTACTGAATAGAACGTTGTTCGCTACTTAATTAATTTCGCCGCAAATGCAACCGCGCTGCATTTCGGAGTCTGTCATGAATCATCTGCTACTGTACTGATTAAAATTTATAACTGTAATTTGATTTGACAGCTTTATATTGTACTTTGTAATTAATGAAATCCATTTTTAATGCGCATAAAGCCTTTATTGATTGGTCATCTGCCAAAAAGCAGTATGCTAAGGTATGTAAGGAGTATGCCTAGTCAAATCTAAATTTGAAAAAGATACGTGTAATATTTATAAATTATCCAGTTATTTGTAGTATTTACCACCATAAAATAGCACAGCCTTGCAATGTTACGAATAATATCTTATATAATAATAGGGTGTATTTAAGGGTCTAGAGAGAGAACTACTGAACGGATCGTTGCCGTTTTTGTGTCAATGGATTTCTTACGGTCCCTATATGATAGGAAAAGTATCGTTCCGTTCAGTAGTTCTCTCTCTAGACCCTTAATAATACCCTATTATTATATAAGATATTATTCGTAACATTGCAAGGCTGTGCTATTTTATGGTGGTAAATACTACAAATAACTGGATAGTTTATAAATATTACACGTATCTTTTTCAGATTTAGATTCGACTAGGCATACTCCTTACATACCTTAGGATACTCCTTTTTGGCAGTTGACTAATCAATAAAGGCTTTATGCGCATTAAAAATGGATTTCATTAATTACAAAGTACAATAAAGCTATCAAATCAAATTACAGTTATCAATTTTAATCAGTACAGTAGCAGATGATTCATGACAGACTCCGAAACGTTTATTTAAAATCGTTGACCAGATGCAACGTTGACCGGTTGGAAAATTGACCAGTTGGTGGCCCCCCGTAATTACTTCATTGTTTGTCATAGGCCTAAAGGACTTCTGCTTCTGATCAAAAATATTTATTTCAAATAAGCTAAGCTTTACAATGATATGTCACAAGACAACATAAATAACTAAAATTTCCAAAAATTATTATTTTTGAAAAATTTTACATGAACAAAACTCAAAAATTTTTAAAGTTAAACATGTCATTTTGTATATCATCTTAAAGCGCTCATTGAACTGAGCAATTTACACGAGTGTTGTATCTCTTTTTATTTTGTAGTAATAGTGTAAAAATGTCATTTCCCATATCATTTGCAAGTTAATTAGGACACGATAGTATGGCAGTCCTTCTTGCATTGTTGCCATACCATTAAGAGTCATCTTCACCTTTGGGCGAGTAGCCCATTGTTGCGCATACGGCAATGTTAACCATACATACGGCTTTTAATGCAAAACATGGTATTTTATTCCCCTGTTTCGGACGCCGTTTTTCAACCGATTTTATTTAAACTTGGTAAGTGTTTAATTGAATAGTTATATTCGGCCCCTCATACCTCGAAATTTTGAAAATTTAACAAATATTACTCTCTGTGACGTTGCAAAGTAACTCGATCTTCCTTAGTAATATTTGTAATAGTAGTAATTTGTAATTTGTAAATTTGTAATAATAATAATTTTGACTGCCATACTATCATGCCCTGATTAATTAACTTGCAAATGATATGGGGAAATTACATTTTTACGTTATTACTACAAAATGAAAAGAGATACTACACTCGTGTAAATTGTTCAGTTCAATGAGCGCTTTAAGATGATGTACAAAATGACATGTTTAACTTTAAAAAATTTTGAATTTTGTTCATGTAAAATTTTTCAAAAATGTTAAAAATGTTGTCTTGTGACATATCATTGTAAAGCTTAGCTTGTTTGAAATAAATATTTTTGATCAGAAGTCATTTATGACAAACAATGAAAGAATTACGAATGAAGAATGAAGAAGGGTAATGAATAAGAATGAAGAAGGGTATTCCGTAAATTTCGATTTTGGCTATAAAAATAGACGCCATTTTGAAACGAAAAAAGATAACTGAATTCTGTTTCCACCAAATTGTTTGTTTTAAATCGACCTTTCTAATGATGTATAATATGACATAAGTTTGTATTTGAAATTTCCAAGATTCGAACCTGTGACCCACAGTTTTTGGTACACCCTGTATTTATACAACGTTAAAAATATTTTTAAATTATTCCTTGGCGTCAATTTAGTGGAAAGTAATTTTGTTGGAAGGTTGTAGGGCTAAGCGTTTGTCTGTAATCCATTTAGGACACCTTACGAGATTCACCCTAATACTATACAAAGAAATATTATAAGTAGAGAAGAAATACATTTTCAACCTGGGCAAAACTTAAAGGGATTTGGAATAATGTAATATTCATTGAAAATGTTGTATTTATCTTTTAGAAACTCTTTTTAAAATGTCTTATAACAACAATACAGTAATCTTACGCATCAATTTTGGTTAATTAAAAAAATTCTTTACACTTAATCGAAAATAACTCATAAACCATTGGATTTAGAGGAAACATGTAAATGAACAAAATGTGTATTTTTTAATTGCCTACATTTTTTATTTCAAGCTTTTTCCTGTATCTCTAATAATAAAGCAACTATAGCAAAAAATATAAAAATTTGCCGCCATTTTCCATGATGGCGGCCGTAGCACAGCTTCAATTTTAGGGGACTTTTAGTATGTTCAAAAGGAAGATATTCCCAACATCTGTACCAAATTCCTTGGTTGTGCTAATTTTTTTTGGGTAAAAACACATTTTTACTGTACTAAATATGTCATTGGACGCAATCAAATTTACTAAAGTAATTTAAGACTTATCCCCGTAATAATTTTCCACTCAGCTGGTATACCATTCGTCCAATTCGTTAAACGAAAATTAATAAAAAATCCTTCATACTTTGATGCAATAGACTAAATTTGAAACCCCCTTTACAATTTATGGCATTATGCGTCTCATGTAAACAATTTCAAATCCCCATGTTTATGAAAAATGATTGTGCCTAATTTGGCTCAAAAGAGGCGATAAATATAGTTGATGAACATAAAGCGCACAAAAAACAATAGGCCTAGAAATCAAAGAGACAAAAATTATTAGGCCTATATATTTTCAATATTAATAAACTCCGAGATAAAATTGAAACGTATTTGGTACAGACAAAACCTTTTCTTGGAGATGTAACTATATTAACATGGAAATGCTTCACTTTCTGTGTTTCATTCTTGTAATTTCACTTTACTGTTTACGTTTTGTTTTACATCACATTGAAAATACTCAATCCTTTATTAATCCATATACTGTATTTTATTGATATAACAAAACAAAACACTTTTGGCATGGCTTTTGGTTAAGAATCGGCTTATTATTTTTTTTTTATCTAAGTAGACCTATTCCTATGTGTTTTTTTTCTTATCAATAATAAATGTGAATGTCCGTAGCAATGGTCTTTCCAGATTGTATAGTAATAAATAGAAAAATTTATAGGTCTACAGTAAACTAAAAATTTGGCAATATTTTATGGAAAACATTACATGTATTAAACCATGGCCACTTGGGTTTATTGGGTGTATTTTGTAGGTTATTGGGTGGATTCGGGCATTTGGGTTAATTTTTGCGTTCAATTACCTTAAAAATATACATTCAAACCTATTCCCTTATACTGGAACCTTTTAACTCACACTTTTCAAAAATAAACTTCAAGATTACCATCCAACTAATTTCCGAATTTCCAATATTCATCTCGCACAGTGTCACTCAGAACATAAACCAAATTTAAATAAAGTGACCAAATAATAATTTCATCGTCTAACGATTGGCTTTAAAAGAATTCCAAAGAAAATTAATGAACAAACTAAAAAACCGATCGACTGATGGGTTTGATGCCGGTGTCCAATCAGTCAGTCGGCGGCTGTTATCAAGCGACAACAGGCCGCAATCAGCCGATTGTTATCAACTGTTTGTCGACTGATTGTCGCTGATCGGCGACGTCCAATCGTCCTTTGTGTCCGTCCAACATCGTCGCCACCAACAAGACTCTGTAGTGCTCTGGCGTTGAAATTATGTTTAGTTTGGAGCTATTGCGGCAAAGTTCCGATGGGAATTCGGGAAATACGGATTTATAATATATGTGATGTGTGCCGTAGAGCAAAAATCAAATCTAATTGTTATACCCAACCCACAATGCTTCCGCACAACAAGGGAGAAATAACAATCCTCATAGCCAGCTTTCGTCCTCGACAAATTGTTAAAAACTCCTCCCTTACTTCTGAGCTAATTTTGAGGTCTGCGGTGCCAAAATTTCTTCATTATTTCGTAGTTTTGAAAAAAAAAGGATTTAGATGTTGGATATTTCCACTTTGAATCGCACAGGTAGTCCTTTAAGTTAGTTTTTGTCCATAAGATTAACACAATGAATAATATGGATTGAACTGAAACTTGAAAAACTGTTGATAATGGTTTCGAAGAACACACATGTTAAAAGTATAATTAAAGGAATTGGACAATTTAAACGTCAGTAAATAACATGAAAAGTCAACCAAAGCTTACTATCGATCCCTCGTCGATTTTTGAAAACTTTTAGGTTGATTTGTGCTCTGAATTTAAAATTGGCTATTTGTTTTGAGACGAAACTAGAGGAAGAGTCAAAAAATAAGTGAGCCTTAAAACGAAACATTGTTCTGTTCTTGTTGATCTATGGTAACTGTTACGGACTATGCTGAATTTAGTTTAACCGTTTACCATACCAGGTGTGTGGATTTCTAAAATATTTAACAGGTTTGGACTGTTAAAAAAATACGTTAGCAAATCGTTTCTGAATTTTTCACGAAAATAATTACTCGACCTCTGACTCTCGATAAAATTGTGCTTCAATCCCAGTAACAGCTAATGTTAAACACGCAAAGTTTTTATACCTCACAATTAACAAACTACGGTACGTTTCACGAATTTTTAACATACTACCAATAAAACAATGTACACTATGTATAGCTTCTGTGAATAGAAAAAAAAAATAAAGACAGCGTTCAGCTATAGTGCCCTCTCAAATAAAACATTAAATAACTCACATTGGTTTGTTTGGCCGACGGGTTTTAAATACTAAAATAATATATACGAAACACATCAAATTCATCCTAAAATGTTCCACCCCATTACTTCTCAAATTTCTGAGGTAAAGAGAGAGGGAGGGAAAGAACGTCACATCATCAGTTTAACGCAGCAAACAGCCAAGAGACATTCAAATTACTATCAAACTACCGAACATGGAGTCGACTCAATTGGATGTTTGTTCCGAACACAATTTCCGTAATGTACAAACAGCAGACCGGCGCGGCGCGGCGCCTTGACCGCGGCCCAATATTTGAATGTCGGAGGCAAGATATGGCCGCCATCGCCGAGTTCCAGATTGGCAAACAGACGCCACGTCAAAGCTAACCTTTCATTTGGCAACTCATTTGGCATTTTATGGGTTTAATGAACACCGAGTTCCGCCGCGCCTGCATGAACGTGATTGCACACCACTGCAATCACGTAATAATTAGCACAAATTAATTATCACCCCCATGTACGTCAAAAGAGCCGGTGGAAAAGTAAATTATAGTTGTTTAAAATATGTCGTAAATATTTAAAGTCTTTATTTTATAACAATAAAATAGCACAGGACTGAATGTTATGTAACGATATAATGATTACACTAATAAGTAATTTTACATATTTTTCTTTAATTTAAAGTGATACATACGAACAAATTAATGTAACTTACAAAACATAATGAAAAATCACTTTTAACATTTACAAGGAGAGCCCGCAAGAGAGGATAGATAAATATTAATAACCAAAACTGTCTAGATAAGCGGCAAGAACTTTAATTAACAGTAATGAATGGCAACAGCGGACTACTGATTAAAGCACACAAAACCTCCGGTCTGAGTATCCGACCCGGCGCGGCGCGGCCTCTCCGGGGCATGATCAACACAAATATTACAACAGTGTAAGTGTATTATTGAAAGGAGGTAAAATTAAATTAATAATAAAAAATAATGTAGAATAATTAGAAGTTAAAACAAAAAATTAAAATTAAATATTAAAAGTTTCACTTAATTAGATTTTTATGCCGGAACATTAATCCTATGTAAATTTCCTTTGATCAGAGGGTGTCATTGGTGTCATGCTACCCTCGGACTAAGTATAACTTATTTCGGACTAGTTATACTTAGTCCGAGATGCTACCTCGTCCTAGAGCGACCTCGATCTCGTCTAAATTCATTACGAACAAATGGCGAGGGGTAACTACCTGCCAACTAGTGATATCTGGTCCACAAAACCTATAGGCTACTATTGTTTACTCGACAAGTATACAAAAACTTATCGAAACTTTGGCACGATGGAAGGCTTTCTACGTTCACGGTTGTCTAAGAGGAAACTATAATTCAAGGGTATGATGAACAATTAGGCAGGTTAATTTTAAAACACAAAATGTCCTTTGCTATACATAATTTGCAGCCCCTAGAATGGTAAACTGTTAATGTAGCAGTAAATCATTATGATTCAACTGAAGCTATGCTCAAGTTAAACAATGTTAAATATAAATTAATGTACCTACACCTCAAAATTAATATAAAGCATAAATTTAAAGTGTATTAAGCGTAGAATTCAATTTAACTATTTAAAAGCCTTAGTTAGTGTTGGTTACTTCTAAACATTTTTAACCTTTCTCTTATTTTCTTAAATATGTAAAACACCTCTATTATAATGTGTAAAATGTAAAAAATGCTCCTCAAATTAAATAAGCTTTATTTTGCCCATTTTTTGGTCATGCGACATACAACAAAAGACACTAAAAAACATTCATGTTTCATTAAATTTCATCACAGTTTTATCAGTGCAACCCATCTTAATTGGCTAATCAAAGCAGCAAAAATAAAAATGTGTCCTGTCAATTTATCTAACGAATCTATATATTTCAAACAGTAAGGTAAAAAACACATTGGACAGCTCGTCCAGAGACTTCTACTTGGCCGATTTACATAGGAATTGTACCAAAACAAACGATTTCGGTACTATACTATAGCAGGTTTTATTTTTATTTCGAAAATATTTACGTTAAATGGGTCTAAAATTAAAAATAAACCTTTCTTGTGGAGATCTAACATGGGGGAAAAGTAAAATTTTTCAATCCTATGGACTGTTCGTGTGAGACTCCCACTGGACCGATTAACATGCAGTTTGTACCAAATAAAACCTAAACTTTTCTATATTAGTAGGTTTTATTTATTTTAACGTTATCTAACTACCTTACATTACAAAAATCAAAGCTTGCTATCGCTTGTAGCTAAAATAATCACGAGGTAAACACACGAGGTAGGCCTATTTGTATAGGCACAGTAGAAGAGCAGACGCTCAAGGAGGATTTGGTTTATATCCACGTACCTAAAAACGTATATAATTATAATTAATTATTGTTTTAATGGAAAGAAAAAATAATAAAATTTTATTTTATTTAGACTACTTGATTATATAGTTAGGTAGTGGATAAAAAATAAATATATTTTGGTCGTTAAATTGTTAAAAGTTACTTAATTATATAAAGCAGCTTATTAAATGGAAGGAAATAGCAATTAAAAAAGTACATTTTATACATATTTCACAACATCTACATAACGCCTCACTCACCGAGACTGGAGGGGTATCCGTCGAGTATCGACGGGCAACGGCTCGTCTTAATTAATGCTTTAGTTTTGGGACTTTCATATTTTATAACTTCATACCATTTAGCAAATATAAAATACTAAGCCTTTAGCACTTCTAAATGCTCTTTGCGTTTTATGTCAAAATTCTATAATGTACAATAATGTTAAAACTCGTCTTGTATATAATATAAGAAATTTAATCTTCAAGGGGGTGCTTCTTATCTAGGCTCCTGGTTGTTTAGTTCAAGAACAGAGTGTTGTAATGTTTCACCAAAGGTTTGTAAATTATGAAGCCGCTTGTATATTAAAAAAATTGTTTTACATAAGTTACAGATAAAATCTTAAAGTTTTAAAAGCAGCCGGTAGGCCTACCGGCTGTTATTTGCCCATCACTAAAACGTGAAAACATCACAAAAAACAATAAAATATTAAAAACAATACAAACACTAAAATACTATAATATTTACAGATTATAAAAAAAAAATTGAAAACTGAAATATAGTGATTTGAAATTAGTAGCAAATAAAATCTGAAAATATTGAATACGAATTCAAGAGCAAAGCGGAGGCGCACAACCAAAGGCGTCATGACCCACCTACTACCTGCGTTGCGTTCCTTATCCACTATCAAGTTTTCACTTGGACATGATAGGACTAAGCCTATCATGTGTCCCTAGCCTAACTAATATGTTTAATCAACTGTAAAATTGAACTTTACGATATCGCACTTTTTTCTATGAAAAATGGGCGTTGGACGAGATAGCACTACATCCAATTGAGAACGTTAGGCGAACCAAAGGACTAAATCAATATCGAATTTGGAGATCCGATAAAGCTGTTTGAATTTACTTAGTATGTAATTTTCATACACTAAAGTCGACATGGTGTGGATATAGGCTGAGTGCAGAACTTCTAAATCGACAAGGTTAGCCTACCTGAGACGCGGTCTTAGTTAGGTCGCGTTACCACGAATAAACGACTATCCTCATAAAATTTCTCTATCAAGGCACAATTGCTGACTAAACACATATCAGATCGTCCCGTTTATAAAAACCAATGATGAAGATGGACGGTTGTTTTTGCCCGTGTGTCTATCAGTCTGTCAGCCCGTCCGTCCATACGTCTGTCTGTGTTGCCTGACTGCCTGCCTCTCTGTATCCTCCCGACAGCGACGAATGTGCCGTTGATAAACGGTTTCTTAGTACCATAATACGTACTTAAAGCAATAATACGTCCGTGAATATTAACATTCTCGGAACAATTTCTTAATAGGGACGTTTCTTTTTATCTGTATCAGGAGGAAAAAGCTCTAAAATAAAAATTTTAAATTATTCATCAAGTAAAGACATGATTAATTATAAAACCCCATTTTTCAGCCTAAAAAAAATGTAAAACCGATTATTTTTCATACGAAAGCTTAAAACGTTACATAGATCAACATTAAGTCCCCGCAGATTTTGGTAATGTTAAAACATTTTATCGTAATTGAAATTACCACGTGGAAATGCTTTGGGTCAATTGTTTTTCCTTTCTATTTTTATACCTACAATACAACGGTTTATTGGTGATAAATATAAACTGGCCACGCATAAAGCAAATTGGAAAATGATTGATAGCTATGAGATGGATAATAAGCGTTTTCCTACTTTTTTCCCTGAAGAGCTATCAGTAAGAATTTCACAAATCGTTGAAGACGTTACCATAAGAAAAGAGACGCCATGTAGACCTGACAGGGCGGCGGAAGGCTGAACAGTGAACAGGGTGGGGGCAGAGGTGGCTTGACCGCATGGACCATTTTATCCACATGACCTTTTTTCAAGGGTTGCGGTCTGCATTCAACCGCGAACAAGTTCTAAATCGCACGGAGAGAAGTCTCGTAGTGGGAGAACGGAATGCTTTGTGTGCCAATGAAAGGGAAATTTGGATTGGACTTCTCCAGTAATTGTTTAAATTGCGATTGTTCAATTAAGGTGGTTAATTAAAAATCTTATTACACATTTTATTAAAAAGTAAATTAGTAGTTTTAGAAATAAAGTGTGATTATGGCTATGTTTAGATAAAATACCCAGTATATCTTTCAATGACACGGTTAACAGTCGGAGTAGTCTCTTCATTAGCTAAATAATTTCAAAAATATGTATTTCAAATGTTAAAGATGTTTATAACTTTTTCAACAATTACTAAAATCATTACTATAATTTGGTACTTTCCCACCTACAATGTAATATTTATCAATTTAAATCAAGATTTAGTAAAATTTCATTTTTTCTATAGGTCCTATATTTTTATATAACGGAAGGACCAGTTTGTATGTTAAAACCCAACCATCGGGAATGATAAAATGCTTTGGGAAGTTAATGTTGATTATTTTCTCTCCGATTTTAAAGAAAATGGTTGTGACAACTCTATATACCTTGAATATGACTTATTAATGAATAATTTGAATCCAGCTTTACGGCTTACTGAGCCGACCCTTGCCAGTAAAGAAACTTGTGATAAATTTTGTCTTCACAGTAAAAAATATAGTTGTAGTTGGATTATAAAGTCGTACACAACAAAAAACATGAAATACAAAAATATACAGCAGAGATTTTTATGGCGTTTCTAAACCAAGTAGGGCCTACTCTACTCTTAGTCCACCAGTATACGGCACACATTTCCCAACTACTATACACGGGCACGGGTTATTGTGTAAATCTTAACATCTATCAATCGAAAATACATTGTCTTTAATTCATGAGTTTCCCTGTTTTAATAACATTAAGCATTTAATATTTAGCTTCGGGTATAAAACAAGTAAATTACAAATTAGCATTTAACTTTCGTAGAGAATCGCATAATATACAGTAAATCGTAAAAATAATTTATCCTAGAGGATGGACATTTAAAATTCCTTAAGAAAATCCACAAAAATATTTTGTATAGGTTAAAATTCTTGCAATAAAACTACTAATTAGAAATGTAGAATAGGTGGAGTTTTTTAATAAGGCAATTAAAGTTTTTGGAAGCGGTACCTAAACAAATAGTTTTACGTAAAATCTAACCTTTTCAGTAATCCCTTAAACTTGCGAGCCTAAGCCAATTTCTTTGTCTTTATTTAGTTGTTACTGTAATAATAGTAGTTTTCATCACTAGGAGCAAAAGTGGGTCTTTTTGGTGCGCAATCGTGTTTTAAAAACGATTAAGCATCAAAAAGACACTTTTACTCCGAGTGATGAACAATGTTTTTGATCATAATGCTAAATTACTCTTTATCGTTAAAAATATTAACTATAAATTGTATTTTCGAGGTTATATTTAAAAAGTAAGTAATATACAGTGTTTACATTTCTGTTATTTACAAACAATGCTCTTTATAACGTTTGAATTTCAAAATTCTGCTCCTCAACATTAATAAATCAATAATAATACTTAGCAAACAGCTAACTTTTCAGTCCTAGGACCTAAAAAATTCTCCAGCTGATTTTTCAGTCCTAGGGGAAAAAAGAATCGGTTTTGGTCCTATTTTGAGAAAACAAAAAACAGGCTGATTTCGTGCAGAATGAAAAAAATGTCTTTATGAAAATAAGTCCTTCCGGACCTTTTGGATACCAACTGATCTATCAATTACCATCTGGACCGTTAAGCATTATGGCTTGTAAAGATTTAACAAACATAAGCTGACTTCACAAAGAATCGCTCGCGCACATCATCTCGCGATTACAATCAACCACTGTATATTTGGAAAGAAAACAATAGCCACTGGATCCCATGGTCCCAATTATCTACAGCAAATCACGTCACCAATAGATGACACATTGGAAAATTACAAAAGTGTCGAACAATATTCCTCATCACTCATACAAACTCTGAAACGCTTCGATAAAATTTATTCCAGCATAACTAGCATACTAGTCTTGTCAAAAGCGAATTTGTACGTCTAGTACTTTTTTTCTATGTGTGAATAAATAGAGAAAATTAACACAATCATTAACATATTACGCTGATAGGAGAAAATTGGGCGCATGTTTTGACATGGTTTTTGATTATTTGGGTCACGGCACGCGCTCTGGTGCAACTTGACAGTTCTCACAACATGTTGAACAAGGTACTGCTGGACGAATTTGGGCAGGATTTCAGACAAGCAAATAATGTATCTAGTGCTGTGGTGGTTGTACTCACCTATTTGGACGAACATCTTGGGCCTGACGACGTCCTGCCAGGCGGAGAGGGCCGGCCTGGGGTGCAGCGCGACAGCGGCCAGCGTGGCCACGACGGCGTATACCGCCGGCCTCCAGTCCATCATGCAGCCTAGCAGCACCAGACACTCACACTCGCGCCACGGACGACACCATGATCGCGCCGCTGACCATCACACTGCACACTGTCACCGACACCGCTACTGCCGACACTGCGACGACGGCGGCGGCCGACGGACTGGCGTGCGCCTGCGTCACCCGTCACCCGTCACCTCCTCACACCCTCCACCCTGCAACACGGACGGCACCCATCACTACCACTCATTACTGTACTTACTATTAAAAAAGGTAACAATTCCTGTAACTAGCTTCTATTGCTCTTTAGGACATTAGTTCCAGACAATGCCATAGGTTTATAATAGGGTACCTACCTAGTAAGAAAGTATTGTCAGTGAAAATGTTACATGATTCATAACGTCATTCATCAATAATGAATCTTACCCTAAAAATACTATTTAGAGTTAGCGTCTGAAAAACTCGTCGTTTTTAGATATACAATCATAATCTCTTATAAGACTGTTGAAAGCATCTTAACATATAGAAATATCCATGGCATTACAACAGGAGAACAAGCATATTCTTTTCTCTCTTTCCTTTGACATTTCCAATAAAAATTCACTTTTCACAAATCGGTAACGATTTACATTAACGAGTGTAATTATATGATTATGACAATGAAGTAGTACAAGCAATAGAATTGAGGAATTATTATTACCCAAGTTAAAAAAATCAAGTGTAGATGAAAATGCAACTAGAGAGGTTATTATCATGAAAATATTCCATTATAGTAGGCTATACTTAAAACAACTCAAGTTAAGGAAATAATTGTATTGGAAAACAAATTCGAAACAAGCAGAAAATACAACTGTAACAACAAGGTAAGTGAAAATCGCCAACCGGAAGGGGGGGAGGGGGAATAATGTCGTTACAAGGATGTATAAGTTGAGATTAAAATAGGAACTATAATATCAATCAAAAGAAGCAGATAATAAGAATTTTGAATGCCTGTCTCAGCTACAATTTGTGACTGAAGAAGTGGGACATGACCTTGATTGATGAATGAGGAGAAAAAAGGAACAATGCATTAAATCAAAGTAAGAAAAAGATCCACCCCAATCTTAAATCCCGCTTAATCTGAAAATTTATTAATAAACTTTATGAGCTTTGATTCACACACAGATAAAAACTTTCTCCTAACTCTTAGGTTAAAAGTAGTATAAAACGAATTCTTAAGCTCAATGAGGAAATTTTTGAGTAAAGAGCTGGAGCTTGGCGCTGCGCAGCATCCCGGGAGGAGGGAGTCTTTTAGCATCTTATATCGCCTAAGACGTCGCGTCGTTGGCCCCAATCATTGTTGTTGAATTTCGATTTTACATCCCCTTTGTCGCTTAACAAGCCGAGATTGCCTTTGGGCTCGGAAATATAATAAGAAATTTGAACATTGAGCAGCTTTCCACTATACTTTACTTTTTCTAAATCGATGAAAACAAATTAGGAAATATACTTATAAACGTAAATATAGACAAAAATCATCAATAAATAATGATTAGTCACAGCGCTTCAAAGATTTAAATGGACAGGGTTAACATTGGTTGGAACGTTAATTTACAGACGACTAGCTTTTCCCTGCGGCTTCGCTAGCGTTACTTGCCATCAGGTTTAGCTCGTTCAATACGTTCACTCGTCGTCACGCTCACCCTATATATAAATATATATATATATATATATATATATATATATATATATATATATATATATATATATATATATATATATATATATATAAACACTGGAATACCCAAAATGGGATTTGTCATAGAATTTGTTTCTTATCAACAAATAAATAAATAAATAAATTTGGAAATTTTCTAACATTTTTTATTTTTTGTAAAATAATTTTTTTTATAAAAGGTATTCTATGTTACTTCTGATACCTCCAAGAATATGTATACAAAGTTTTATGATGATCGATGGAGTAGTTTTCGCATGAAAGCGTAACAAATAAACGGACATTCACATTTATAATATTCTTATAGGGATTTAATTAAATTGAAGGAACTACGCGTAACATTCGTGCCTTAGAAACCCATATTTTCTTATGAAAGTTCCTGACGCCTAGGACTACGATAGCCTGGCTTAAATTCAAAATTACAGAACTTATTGAATAGATCCGTTACACGCACTGAACTGTGCGGCAATGGAATACTCTAAATTAAGCAAAAATGGCTATGGCGCCTAGGTATAGGCCTTATAATTTTTAAACCACCCGACCGACGTTTTATTTACCTAGCAACGTCCATGGTCGGCAAAAGCCCTGTTAAGAAACAATAATAAAAAGCCTTTTGATTAGCATAATTCAAGCATGGACGCCATTTTAATTCTCTGTCACTGGTGGAACTTGATGGTTACCTATGTGAGTGGTCTAAATAGATCGCCATGTGAGACCTTTTAGATTGATTTATTATCATGTGCGTAATTACGGTGTAAGTTTACATACAGGGTGGAAAAAAGTCTGGAAACAGTGTAATATATTTAAAAGTATATCGCAAGAAGTATGTATAATCACCAAAGTTCGCGTTTATTATGTTTTAGTATTACAACTAAAACTTTGCAAATCAGTTTTAAATGACAAAGCTTACTTCCTAAAGTAGGCCTACTTATCGTCCTTGGACCTCTAAAAGGGGAAGGCCCACAAAGAGTCAGAAGAAAATCACAAATGTAAGCATAGGTTAATATGCTCATCAAACTGTATATCAAGTAGTGTTGGAAAACGAATTTTCGTTTTATACTGTGAAACAATAATGGGGAGTCTTCTTTGTTTTTAACAGCACTGCAGCGCTCTAGGGCCGAGACCGAGAGGCAAGCGAGGACCGTGAGCATGTCAAACCCCAATTACCCCATTGGGCCGAGTATTTGATGGCAGCGCGACAGAGCACGCGAGCTAATAGATTCCCCGTCTAGGACACTGACGGAGCGGCGTCGCCACGACACTGCCGCGCTGCCGTACTCGCGAAACTATCGGAGAATCCATCACACGTCCTTTGTTTACAATTATCACGATATTTGAGAAATGGTTCTAAGAATTATTCAATTTAAATTGTTATCCAACTTGAAACCTTCAATTTAAATCCTATAAATTGTATAGTGAAAATTAAAAAAAAAACCAAAGATTTTAAAATTACCATTGATAGACAAATTCCATTTCCTCATAAAACATTTGCAAAAATAACTAAAATTACATGTAATCTACAAATACAATTCAAAGTATGATTTGAAGGTAATGAAGGTAAGATCAAATGATCGGTTACCGGTCGTACTGTACCAGGGGTTGCAAAAGCATGTTTGACAATCGTCCAAGTACAACCTAGATAAGTTAAAACCTCATATAGCCAACCTCCATAAACTTCTTTCGGGAAACAATCTCAAGAGAACAACAATAATCACTAAAACAATTACAAAATGAAGCGTGTTAGAGATGCAGGGCAATAAAGCGGCGCGCCGGCAACGACGTGACCCCGCGAATATTGCATGACGATGGCGGGGGCGCACAATCGCACATCTACACAGCTACGCAACTGTACCACGAGCCTATCCAATCAGCCGCCCCCCTTTAATAATTTATAGTCCGCACGGGCCAGGAATATTCTTTGATTTGGCGCGCGTCTCAGTCGCAGCCGTCCTTCCCGGTCCCCTCCTGGCGACGGAACGGCGCATTTAGACTACAACAGGCGTAAATTGCACGATTGAAATTTATGGATACGTACAGGTTTTATCGTGGTTTACTTTTTCTAAAGGGTCCTGAAATGTAGCAAAGCCCTTCTAACCGTACGCCTGGGACGACGTAAATGTTTGTAATAGATGAGTATAAAGACGTAGATAGATGAGGATAATGACGTAGACGTACAGTGATCCGTATATTTATAAACTTGTCCTTACAAAGATTCTGTTATACCGTACACAAAAATAACGATTTTTCATTAAATGTTATTGTTATTTTTTTAGGATGTCACATCACACATGGAAAACATTGTAAAATGTATTCCCTTTCTCTTTTAATCTATGTCGAAAATCTAAGAGACACTAGTTGACTACATTTGCATCGCCCCGTGGATAACATCAGGCTATGACCCTCGATTGAGATGACAACGCGGAGCCATGCGAGTGACGGATCGTCAGCAGCGCGGTCGTTAAATGTCCTCGCCGGTTAACACGGGTTTCGCATCACCGCCGACAAATACTCGCACGCTCCCTCATATGCATAGTCACACATGGAACAACGTTATCATGCCAGTTATCACTACTAATAATGGCGCTAGTGAATAAATGTTTCAGGCAGGTAATCAGGCTTAGATTTCTAGATCTTTTTTAGAAGGCAAGAGTCAGGACGGAATGCCAATAATGTTAAACTTTACAATCAGGTATTTTATTTATTGTCATTTCTTTCCATCGCGGCGCTGGCAACTGCTGCTACCCCAAGCACTTCTCTCGCGACGAATGGCGTAAAGATCATTATGTCCTTTTACAAGAAAGTCTACATCTGTAGGCTATATCCAGAAGCAACTAAAACCAAATACAGTAGTTCGCATTTTTTGAAAAGCTTTTAATTGCGCGTAAACTACGGTTGCCGCAAAAAAGGAACCAAGTGTTTGCTACTTTTAGTAAAGTGTTAAAAATGTTTAAGTGAAAAACGCGTTGCTTTATTTGCTTTTGAAAATAATACAAAACTTGTAGAAGTTAACCTCTTTAGCGTACCTTCAACATGCCACTCATTCTTCCTAAACAGCAGAATATCAATTACGTAAAACACAGTAACTAACCTACGCCATTAACACAGCGATTAGTCGCACGAACTGCGGCAACACGAAGCTATACACGGTAGCAGCTGAGTTACAGCCGAAATGCATCACCGTCCCCAACTCGGCTCTAACAATGAGTTAAGGTCGCCAACGCCAACGCCATCGCGGTCCCCGGAGCAGAGTTAGTTACGATCATGACACACAAGGACCCACCAAGGTTGCGTTATAATAAAAATAATGTTAAGTACCTGAAAAATTGACTGGTGATGGAATTTGGATGAAGCCGTGATTCGTTCTAGAGATCCCACATGAATTATGCACATTCACCTCAACATAATGAAACTCTCTTTGGAATTTTCACAATCAACAAATTAATGGCTTCCTAAAACATGTCCAATTGATTTTACATCACTTCAAGGAGGAGGCGATATAACAATTTATAGAGGTTTGTTTAGTTTCCTGAAAAAATCTGTGGAATTAGGAATCCTTACAATAAATTGACGGCTGAAATAACATGTCTTTTCATCGTTCATGTACCCATTTCGTGCATCACACATTCATATAGTATAACCTATCTAGCTTAGCACAATGCACTATTTTTATGACGTAATTTTTAAATATAGATAACGGAGAATAGATAAGTGCTAGAATAGTGAATTGAAGCTTTTTTCTGCTAAACGATCTTCATAAAGAATGGAAGCCGGCATAACCCTGAGCCGCGAGAGAGACGGAGATAGTGACGTGTATGGCGCGACGTCACCCACAGTAGGCCTTCCCTCCAAAATCGCGACGTAGCGTCGGCAACCTCCAGACACATGTCACCGTCCTACCCTCACATTCACTCGAAATTAAACTTTTACAGGCCCCAACACACGACTCAGACCAGACCGCCGTGTTTGTAAAACATCCCGATTAATCTGTCTGCAGGTGTAGGCCTATTGCGCGTTCCCGCCGGTGATATGAATTCTTACCCGACGATTGCTGTCACAAGAACACAACTCAAAATTACCCACAATTCCTTTTGAGTAATAATTCAAATTTTCATTTTGAAAGTCACTGTCATAATAGGAGGATTTGTTAACAAGAATTTCTGTAGAGTGGCGCTCGATGTCTGGGTGGCGCGGATGTCTAGGGTTTTATTCTTTTATTGTGACATATCGTTATGATGGTACTTATAACGTAATCGAGTGAATCTGTATGCATCGGCAACTAAACCGTTTACAAGCGGGTTGATTTTGCTTCGATAACATACACTTTTATTTCCATCGTATTAAAGTAAACTAGGCCTAGTTCAATTAAAACAAATTTTGATGATGTATTAAGTTATTTTTTTCTGGAAGAATGATTGATTTAGTATATTCAAAATAATTACTTTTGAAAAAAAACTTTTGAACAAGATTGGCTATTTCCAATTTTCAAGACAATTGTTTTCATACCGTACTTTAGAAAACAAAAGATGGGTTATTTCAAATTCAACGTAAATCTTTTTTCGGTTTTAAAAATATCGGCTGCACATATGTAGGTATTAGGTCTATTGTGTAACGTATTTACATGAGTTACTTAATCTCATGCTTATACTCTAAAATAATTATGTTTGTACGGTCAAAATTATTTTCTGTTCAAGGATATTTTAATTTTTGTTGAATATGGGGGGGGGGGGGTTGGCCTCGAGGAATAGATTGAGGTTGGTTTCGTGGCTGGGGAAAAATCCGGTTTCCGTCCTACATCCCCTCAAATTTCCCATGTCATCCTGCTTATATGGAGATTTTTGTAGCTACTACGTTGAACAAAATCAACTGATAACCGTTAAAATAAACTAACTCTACATTTTCAACATTTTGTTTATAATAATAATAATCGTATGGATTTTAGAGGAGGGAGATCAGCAATTAACTGATAGTTCTCCTCGCCTGAAATGCCTACACTTTTTTATTTCGATGCAGGTGGACCAACGGCTTCCGAACTACTGGAGCGGCCGAACGATCTTTTTGTTCCCGATCCAGGATTTGAACCCGGGCCCGCTGGGTTATTAGATACTGAGCTACAACCGCTGCCATATTGTTTATGAAAGTGCAGCACGCTTAAGGAAAGCGAGTGAGCGTAGCGAACAAGCTCGCATTAGAAGTTTTACAAGTTTACGAGCAAAGTTCGAGCAAAATGCTCGGTACTTTTTTATAATTTGAATAGCCCACTGACATTCACAGATGAAATTTAACTAATTTCGTTTATTTTTCAAAGTCATTATGTGTATATGGATGTGTTGACTTAAAAAAAATACCATCCAATCGTGGCCGTTGAAAGGGAACGTCACATTAATACAAATCCCGGACCCCCGGCAAAACAAACTACACTCTAGAAATCCCACATGTAAATTAAAACCCCTATCTTCATTTGAGCTGAGCATAATAGACATGACGTGATGGAAGTGCATTGGAGCGTCTACGGGGGCGAGGGGAGAAACAACGGAACTAGCATCGACCGAAGCGGAAGAAGCCGTGATTCGTTCTGGAGATAGCAATTCGAATAAAACTATCGCATCATCTTTCCGGGACGAGCCATATCATGCGGTTGTATCCTGCTGTGTCCGACTAGGGCAGACAAAATAATAAAAATTGACTATTATTTCGATACTGCAAGTAAAATACTAAAATGGAAACTGGAGAAAACAGGAAAAGACGAGAGGTGATGGTTTTTTAATACACAAGAGTACTCCACTTTATGATTGATGGCCTACAAAATAGAGAAAACGTCCAATGAAAATGTATGTTATCCATAGTAAATTTCATAAATACGTCAAATTAAAAATGAGTACTATACAGATGTTAGAGGAGTTTGCTGAAAACCAATTCCCTCCTCAATCGACCACTTTTGTGTTGTAAGTGGACCAACTCAATTCAAAACATTGTTACCATCCTATTGACCTGATTGACAGAAGATGAGCCTCTATTAGATTAAGAAGAATTAACTGGGCGAAACCCATGGCAGCATGTTCTACGGGAAGACGAGGCATTGACAAACTAACCAGGTTAGTTTTTCTATGGTCAAGGTAGATTCAGTGTAGTTTTCGTATAAAAGGGTTGAACTCTCTCTCCTTCCCTCCCTCCCCCTCTCCCCGAATTATCATCTCTCAACAGTAATGAACAACATCCACCTAACTTGTATGATCAGTGACGTGACAGTGACCATCCACAGCTCCGTTTGAACGAGGGGCGGGAGCGGCTAGTTGGGGCGCGCGCCGCGCGAAGCGCCACTATACGGTCCACTGCCACCACAATCGATAACAATGCTGACTCATACATAATTAACTGGTACACCAGGCCGGCTCATCGCGCCTATATCTCTGTCACACTCCAAAAGATAATCTCGCAGATGACCAAGAAAAATATCAAAACTGAACTGTTCAAATAATAAACTATTGGCTTAGAGGGCTAAAATCTCTAATTCTAAATTAAAAACCGTAATAGACACTCGCTGAAGACTAGTACTTCACTACGAAGGTTCAGTAACAAATTATTTTAAGTTTAGTGATTAGGTTTTACTATATCATTTGCATAAACTATTCGTCTCGAAAGCACTCATTACAATGCTGTACTTTCTATCAGTTATGAGAGTTTAATTTTTGTACTCTACCTTGGCGTCAAAATCGTCGAGCGAGACTGTTAACTGCCGCTATACGCGGAAACTCTTATTTTGGAAAATATATGACGGGTGATTTTAATTTTTGTTACTTTAATGCTTTTTTTGGTTTCAGTGCGAAATCGATCGGTGGTCTAATAACGATGTTTTTTTAAATTGCAGACCTTTCGCATCTCCCTTCTTGCATCGTTATCTATAAACTTTTTACCAATCTTATTGCAGATTCTTGTTCTTAAGATTATATTGTACTCGTGCATCGTCTTATTTTTTCTTAAAAAATTGTTTTTAATACGTTAAAACTTGATACAAAAACGCTTATTTCAACATTATTAGCAAGCACTCTGCTAAGTAATTTAAATTAATATCGAAATTTTAAGACGATAGCGGAGTACAAAATTATATTACGAAAAGAATGACACCAAAATATTTTAAATCGGTTTACAACTGGGGCGACAAACACGGAGATTCTAAACCCTTGCATCCGCGCGCGGCAGATGGGCAGAGCGCACCCTTAAAACCTAAACTGTATCGATGAATAACAATTTTTTGTTAAGAAAAACGTCGTCTTTAGTTGTGAGACTTGTGTTAATATAAGTGGTGATGGGAAAAATGTGATGGTCGATCAGCACCATCTTACAATCATATTTTTTTTATCTCATTGTAATCATTCGCTCTTCCAATAAAAACGACCATGTTAACAAAGCAAGTTTTTAATCAACACACTTTGTAATTTTTATCAATGAATTTGAAATTGTATTTTTTGTGTTAAGCAAGAAGGGTTGTTCATATAGTTTTGATGGGGGACAATCCAAACCCAATACTATATTGGCTTTAATATAACTGCAACATTATTTCCCATGATTATTTTCCATCTGTAAAATGATCACAACATTTTAGTTGTCTCCTTTTTTTGTACAAAAACTCCCAAAGCAGCAATGGCGTTGAATTTAAGTTTAGGATATGGAATTGCTGGAGCAATAGATAAATTTTCTAATATTATCTTGAACAGGGTAAAAAATAATAACCAATATAATTTGTATTTAGCGGGGTTATTTAAAGCACTTTATATGAAATTGTATATTTTTCTTATCATCTAATAGTTCAGAAATAAATCTTTTAATACAAAATAATCAAAGATCCTTAGTAGCTTTCTCTGCATTGTTAAAATGCATTCTTTTACTATATATAGGCCCTAATTGAGGTAGTATCCTGAAACAACTTTCCAAAATTAGATATTAAGCACAAATTTTAAATATAACATTAAATAAAAGTCTTTACGCAACTGTGATGAACATAGTAGGCCGGCCATATAAATGGATAATAGCTGTATTATATTTTTTTACCTAAGAAAACTGGCCTAAGAACTGGCGAGAAATCAATCTAAGAAGTAACAGAGGCTGGGGATTCACTGCACAATAAAGTGTTTTTGACAGATTTGACAATGCGTGGAATCGCTGCCGCCCGTCGACTTATCCGACTAAAACACTTTTCTACAACTGAACTGAACAAAACTTTTCTATATAATCCCGTCCCGTCCCGTCCCGCCGCTACTGCGACTACGCGACCCTTTGTTTGTCAGTTTACTCTTTGATCTTATCTCTGGAAAATGAGAAATATTAAAATCGCGATTGCGGCCAACTTTTGATTGAATTAGTTAGATTCATAATGGATTAAATTTTAATTTTGTCCTCTCTCTCTTATCTCAGCGCAAAGAGGAGCGTCTGGAGCAGAGATTAATTATTTTTCAAACAGTGCGTCTCGTCTACAACGCACGACTTATATAACTTATGGATATCTATAAAATGTACGTATTTGACGATGTTTCGGGGATTTGGAATGGACAAGAATGTACTAATACCATCTCGGAAACGCGAAATTAACTGTTATGCACATCCGCGCAAAATAGGGCCTAATCCCAGTGGTGTAGTGGTGCGGGAACGCGTGGGAACGGCGTTCCCACACTGGTTTTCAAGAACCCGGAAAAATCCTAGTGCTCCGTTCAGGGAAAATCCGGGAAAATAGCTAATATATTTTTAAATACAAATCAAACAGTATGAAAATAAAAAATATATTTTATGTCAATAATAAAATGCAATACTTAACAAACATTTATAAACACAATTTTAATCTATTTGTTTTCAAGGATAACCTCACTCTTGCTTGTACTTTGTATTGTGCACAGAGAACGGGCATACGTGGTGGGCATCACTCTACCCGTTGGACGGACGCACGGGAGAGTGATGGGGAGGGTTGCCTCCCCTGTTTGTTTATTTAGTTTTAAGTTGATTTGATTTATTAACCGTTTATTAATTAATAATCTACTAATAAACTGAAGTGTTTTCTAAATTAGTTGCCTCAGTTCAGTGTATTATGGAATCGACAAGAATAAATGATAAATAAAAACACTCCTGTCGTTCTTCACTAAGCAACAAAATAAAAAACATAAGACCACTACGGAAGAGGATGCATTTGCCGACTACTTATGAGCATGATTTTGTCAATCTGTCAATGAACTTTCATTGTAATTAATTACTCTGTTTTTCCTCTATTTTATTTTAGTTCTCTGCTGTTACTTGTATAGAAATATGTCATTTAAAAATTAGGTTATGTATGTTGCTATTTTGGAGGATAACGTACATAAAAGTAGTTAGTAAATTAATTAATAACCTTTTCTAAAACAACCTTCTTTTGAAAAACAATTAAGTTAGTTAGGCCTAAATATAAAATGTACTGTTTTTTTATTTTGGTTTTGGCAAAATCATCCAAGTTAGATTCTTGAATCCTCAGTAAATACAGTTCTAGCTTAAAAATACATAGGCCTAGCCTACGATACCCAAAGCTATTGCTATCGTACGCATTCAGGGAAATTTTATCCTAATTTTCAGGGAATTAGACCAATATAATAAGCGTTCCCATATTGGAAAATTTGCCACTACAACACTGCCTAATCCTAACAATAGAGATTTGTGCGCAAGCAAGGGAGTTCTACAACTTGATATGTCAATATTTTGCCATGACCACAAAGACATTTTAATAATGCTTTAAATCTTGAATAGTTTAAACAAATGAGATGTATAACACCGCAACAGTCTGGTCCGTTGTAGAAACCACGGTAATGGTTATAACAAGTCGTTCCATTATAAAAAGGCCCGAGGCAATGAAGAATATAAACTGCAGGAGGCTCAGAAGAGGGTTTATCACCGGAGGCAATATTGACAAAGCGGCACAAAAGATGTGTACTCTGCGGGGACTTGCTGACACAAGCCGGCTGAGACTGAATACTGGCGTCGATGCCGGTGCCAAGCCGACACGCCGACACGGTACCGGTACACAGAAGCATGCGCGGTGACGGTTTCCGTATAATTCCTCATAATTCTAAATAATTCTCATCTAGTCAAAGTGGAAGCCTGATCTGCAGATATTTATTCGTAACATTAGATATGTTGGCTTACCAATACCACAAATTAGGTCCAATTACTACTCGTAAAAACACCGATGAGTTTGCATCTTTGCGATGTTAATTGAACTTAAGAACTTAGATGTGACTTTCTACATCTAATTACCTACCTATATCTTGTATTTCTACGATCCTTGAAGTCAAATGATCAGTCAGGGAAAGCGTTTAAGATAGCTCTTAACGTTATAAAACAGAACTTAAGTAAGTACATATGGGGAAGGACTTGAATGGAGTTGGTGCCGTGGCGGTATCCCCGAACATGCCATACAGAGTACAGGACATGTAGCCTGCACGTTCTATTATGGTACACAGGCAACGTCCTTTAGTCACACACACAATGGTCACATTACGATCCACACTGATTGCCTACGTGCATTATATTGACACTGGTAAGCAATTACGGCTTGCAATATTACCGATGGGCAATATTGCAACACAACTGCAAGTAGAACGGACAAACATATTAAGTATTGTCTTAAAATCCAATTCCCGATGAAAAAATTTTTTTAAATCTAAATTGCTATCGATTGCTTCGATTTGAAAATATGATCAGAAATCTGTTGTACCGTACATGCAACTGTAATGGATTGAAATATATATATATATATATATATATATATATATATATATATATATATATATATATATATATATATATATATAATAATGTCCAGATCATAAAAACCGTCGCAGCAGACCTGCGTACACCGCGGATTTCCAATGGAATGCAATATTTTTCCCATAAACACCATGGAAATGAAGATGGATTTGCTGTCATGGGGGTGTTGTAAGCAAATGTAGCATAATAACTTCCCAGTGCAGATACATAGGTACTAAATTGTTTAAGTTCTGACATTTTTTTATTTTCCTTCATAGACCCTAAGAGGCGGTTTGAGAGCTCGCGTTTAGCTTAATCCCGGGCGTAAATACTGGTTATAACCGGATTTTGCGCGTCAGCTTAAAAATCGGGTTCGGGAGCTCGGGTTTACGTGTGCCGCGGCGTAAAGATAACTCCGAGCTTAATATGGGAGGGATAAACTACGGCCGAACTATTCGGGTTCGAGAGACATGGTTTAGGTAATCCGAGCGTAAAAGATAATCTTTGTGGGTTTGAGAGTCCGAGTTGTAGCGCAAATAAGATAAACTCGAGTATGAAAGGAGCGATTTTCGGCGGCAACTTAGACCTGCCAGGGGGCAGGTCTAACTGGAGCGTAACTTTGTTATTACGTATTTCATGCTTGCTATTATCACTGAATTGATAATAATTCTATAAAAGTTACATTCTAAAACATATTTACGTTTAAAAATTCATATTTTTTGTTTTTATTTCATCTTCATTTTTATCTTTGAGTTACTTTTAATACTATAGCTAACTATGACAAAATATTAATGCCAACGAAGTAGATAATATATTTTTTTATTCTTTACATTTGTATAGATAATTCGGAATATCTTGGCGTTTGATGGCAGGCCAAACCATTGAGGCGAAGCGACGGACGAAAATTAATAAACACCGCAAATGAATATTTTTTATTTTTCTTGAAAATTAAGTTTACCGTATTCTAGTTAAACATGCTATTCCCATGAAGAGCATGCAAAGTAGGTCATATTTTCACGTCGTTTATTTGAGAAGGTTGTAATCAGTTATATTTAAATTGTGGAGGGGAAAATAAAACAAGTGCTTTAATAAATACACAATATTCTAATTCAATAACTTCCTCCAGGCCCAAAAAATCCATCGTAAATATTATTGTCCTCAAATGAATCAGGAGCAACTGTAGTTTGATTTATGGCACAAACAACAGTCGCAGGTGGATTGTGGGGGGAGGGGGTGGAGGGACGCCACAACACAACAATACCTTCCACTGATAACGAACGCGTGGGGCCACTTACTCGTGGACTGTCTGTCGCAGTGCTGTGATCCATGGTGTTGTGGTGTTTTGTGCGGAGTGTTCAGTATGGAGTATCTAGATTATTTAGACTATGCTAGAAGGCAGCCACCTCGCTTGCCACTAGTTCGTTATCACAATTATAATCCATTCAATGATTTGACGGAAGAGGAATTTAAAGAGAGGTTTCGGTTTTCATAAAACTCCGTCAATTCAATTCAAAAATATTTTATTCTTTAGAAATGAACATTAACATAACAGTGTTATTACAAAATTACAGGAATTAATTCCCACAAAGAATACACATGTGTGTGTGGGAATGAGTCTTTTTTATCAGTCCACACTGTTTTCCAGGATAAACAAAGTAATTTAAGCATGTACAAGCTAAATTTACAAAAGTGATAAAAATAAGCACAGAAAATTACATAATACTAACAAAATCAACAGAACATACGCAGATACATACTACTTTAGTAATACAGATCGTAAGAAACTAACCATTGAGAAATGAATGACCTGCTTATGGAATTTTAAATATATATTGCGACTGCATCAGGGCCTCCGTGGGAAAGCGATCTTTATCACAAGGGCGGCCTGACACTTCATTGACAATTCTCCAGAATTTCCTACTATCGCCCGCCGCATTTTCAATTTTGTTTTTGTAGAAATTGAATTTAACTCTTTTAATCAAAGCATGTAACAGATTTCGATATCTAATGCATTTGTTGCGAAGTTGAATGTTAAATTGTTGTGATTTTATTTGTTTACTTAAATTGTCTCTTTTCCTTAAAGAAGTGACTAGGCCAGACGTTATCCAGGGTTTTAGTCTATTTTTTTTACCATTACAAACATATTTTTTGTGTTTTCCAAAATTAATTTTTGTACAGTTTCCGTGAATAACTTAACACATAAATCGAGATTATTACATTCAACCACGTGGTTCAAAGTATAATCTGAAAGATTAAGCTGTACTTTATTCCAGTTGGTAACATTTGATATCAATACATTTTCAGCTTGAGAACTTTTCCTTTTCAAAATAAATTGAAGGGCAGTAGCACAATGATCAGTAATATTTGCATGAATTACGGCCGATTTAATTCCTATTTTTTAGGCGAATAAAAAAAAGGGACCATTAATTTTTTGAACTAATTGAGGTGTTAGCCCCAAGGCTCGGTGTTCCTGACCCCAGTTGACCAAATCCCATTCCAAATTGGAAAAAAGCCCACCGAAGTAGCCAGGTAGACAGCCGGACGCCGGGTCGCAGCTGGCCCGTTGCCAATACTCCGACACAATTTCCCTACGATTCCCCGTCCTTCGACCGGCGGCTAGAGTTGCGCTCGAACAAGGATAAACCCGAGAGTAAGAAGTTACGCGCGAGCTCTCGAACCCAATTTTTTACTCCTGACTAAGTTAACCCGCGCTTATAGATATTCCCGGACTACCTAGGCGCGAGCTCTCAAACCGCCTCTAAGGGTGTGAGTAGGTAAGTTTGCCGCCATATGGGTGTTGTAAGCAAATATATGTTCAACCCTATCTAGTAGTACATACTACCAAAATGTCATCAAGGCATGACAATAAATAAGCGGTCTAAAAGGTTTTGTTAATATCCCATGATATATGAAACATAATAGGCCTAATAATCGTTATTGTATGAGGCATCATTGATGCATCTCAATGTAATTATTTATACATACGAATTTATAAATATTTTAAAATATTCAGTCGTAGAATAGAGACAGTGTTCTGTTAATCTAGTATCTTGATGCATGACTTTTTATTTTTTTCTTGATCTCAGGTATGTATTTCAATAGGCCTCACATTAAAGAATTTTACGTTTAAATATGAATACATTTTCTGAGACTTTGCATATTTTAATCTATTGATTTTTAAATGGTTCTTTGACCGGGTGTTATGTTCATTTTTTATATTGTTTTTACTGTAATTTTGAATATTGTTTTTGAGATGTATTAGAGAGTAAAAGACGTATATGGATGGTAGAGACATAATGTTCAATGTTTGGAGTAAGGTCTACAGTGTGTGGTGGGTGGAACTCTACAAATTATTCACAAAGCCTTTTTTATTTTGAATAAATAAACAGAATTTTTTCCACGATAGTGTGCCATAACTGAGAATAGAGTGAATGTATGCATAATAAACTTGAATTAAACTTCTTCACTGACTTTGTATTCAATCTTCTAAGTCAGAATAGACCTTTGTTCAACTTCTACATGATTTGAAGTGCGTGTTCTGTCCAATCAAATTTTCAATCTAATATGATTCCTAAAAATGTTAATGAGTTTAAATTGCAAGAATGATGTTTTTGGCTTCTGGGGACCTCAAAAGAAAAAATATCATGGTCCCGGACCTAGGTCTTACCATGAGTATACCGTAATAGCGTATTACCCATAGGAAAATTTGCTAAAAATCATTGATGTAATACGAGTATATCTACAAAAAACTTGAAAGTAAGTTATAGAGTACACGAAATGCCTAGAATTTCCTTAAATTGTAGCGTACTAGCGTATACTATGAATCTAAACTTAATAATGCTCAGATGGTATGTTAGATAATGTTTACAATAAAACTTTTGTCCTTCGTTTTCAAAAATGAGACTGACGACTGACACTCAGATAGTTCGACCCAATCTGAAAAATAACGAATTTACAAAAAGACGCAAAATACGCCATAAACGAATATTAGAGGCACCGAGATGACGGACGCGGCGGCGGCCGGTGAAGCGTGGAACGCGAATTTCTCAGTGTTATTGTTGTGAATTGAATCAAACCATGCACCTCTGGGAGGTAAGTAATTTTGTCAGGGCCCGGTCCAGATTGGATTGGAAATCGAACAAACTGATTACTTCCGTATGACCCACACATCACATCTTATCCACTTCTCCATCTCAAATAACGCCAGTCGTTCCTATATCGAACAACTGTGTGTGTTGTGTGTGTTGAGTCTATAACATTACACCCCCCATGGGAGTTTTTAACAATAATTTGCAATTTTATGCTATTTTACCATGGTACTGTCAATACAGTAAAAGGTAAGGTAGCTGAAAACTTAATCACTGCAAAACAGTATAACATTCTAATTTAATAAAGTGAATACAGTCCAAGAATTTCTTTTCTTAAAATTTGAGTAGATTTTTTGTAGAGTTTAGCTACGTTATACAAGATAGTATTAAAAGGCAGCTAAGTAGAAATAATGTACAACTATCCTTTAAAACTAGCAAAGCTCTAAAATAAAGACACAGACATATCCTAGCGATAAAACAAACAACACTGGTGTATACAAAATAAATTGTGCCGAATGTGCGAGCTTTTATATTGCACAAACCGGCAGGGCTTTCAAAACCCGTTACAAAGAACACCGCCCTGATCCGAGAACAGACGGCCAAAAATCGAAATTTGTCTAACACCTTAAATACACCATAATCATAATATGTTTGACATTAATGCTGGTCTGGATAGTTTAAACCATTGTCGAAAAGGTAAAAGATTAGACATTTTAGATGAATTTTGAAATTTATAAGTCACTAAAGGATCAGATCACAAGAAATAGAATTTTAAATGACAAGCTGCAGTTCAAGTCGAATTATATTTTTAAGGCCGTTTTAAACCAAGGGTGAGATCGAATGGGCGCACCGAAACTGCGATCTTTACCCCAAGGGCGACCCCAATCAAAAAAATGTTATTTTTAATTAGTTCAATAATCAATGGTTCAATATAAGTTAATGGTAAACAAACAAATCCATGCAAAATATAAAATTATTATACAGTATAGTGATATAATTAAAAAATATATTTAATTATTTATCATTAATTTAATAGTAGATATTAGGAGTGCAGCCTAGTGAGATCGTCATAGGCTTTGTGATAGGCTGATCCAGCAGCCGTTAGTTGGATGATCGTTTTAATTGGGCCCCCCGGCGCTGCCAAACGCCAAACCCACAGCTCCACTTTATCTCCCGCGTCCCGAGAGATCGCCGGATTGTTTTTAGTTATTCAACACTGTGGCTAAATATTATCCCGCCGAATCAATATGGGCTCCAGGTCACTGCTTCGATGGCACAACAAATGGACATGAATTATTGAAGCTGTTAAAATGTGATAAATGAAAAAGCAAAGATGCGTTCAAACTTGGTCATGACTTCCTCGTAATGACTCGTCTAGACAAGACTTTTCAAATATACTTTTTGCCATCAATTTCGCCTGGTTGGTTGTTAAACTAATTAATGAAATAAAAGTTATACAACAAAATTAACAATTTATTTTTACCAACTCTTACAGTACCAATAAGTCTATATAAGGGTCACACTGTATTAAACAAACCGGATCAGATAACTGACATACTTTCTCTAAAAACTTCCTTGAAATTGTATAGGGCATACATTAATTAAAAAAAAGTGGATTAAAATTACATTAGCCTATGCACGCAACATACGGTAAATCTTACGGTAAATGCTAAACGCTATTTTTAAGTTGGCAAATTTTCGTATATTACGTTACACAGGATATTTCAACTGTATTATTAGTGTTTAATGGTTACTATTGATCACTTTTCAACGAACTTTCTTAGCTTTAAGCATCAAAAGTACCTAAATCCACCATTATTTAAATAGCGTTTAGCGTTTACCGTATTCATTTACCGTGAGTGCAAAAACTCTCGATTGATACAGGCAATAATACAGTACATTTATTTGGAAACTATACAGATGGGCTACCTAGATAACTTATACAGGGTGTCCAGCTTCTACCGTTCGAAACTTTTCCATGTTGTTCAACAAGCCAAAAGAAACAAAACAGTTTATATAAGCATTGTAATAAAATGCATCGTTAACCCACTATCTGCCCTTTTGTTCTTTTTACACTTAATAATTTTTAATTTATGTAACGGATAAATGGATTGGGTTCATATTTGGCATGGACCTTAACAACAATGTTTATTGAAAAAAATATTATATTTTCCCATGTGTACTTTTAAAATGGCGGCCATTTTAAATTTTCAAACTAAGATATCTAAAAATACAGTAAATTTTAGAAACATTTTACAAGAGACAAAAAAGTTTACGAAATTAATTATTTAAGCAAGAAGACCAAGTTTGTAAAGATCTGAAAACAAGTATCAGAGTTATTGCGATTTTTCTATTAAAATGACCAAAATTTGCATTAGGCCTAATTGTAATGCAGAATCAGTGATTTTCTACAGAATAATCGCAATAACTCTCTTATGTATTTTGACATCTTTACAAATTTGGTTTTATTGTTTAGATAATAAAATTTTTCAATTTTTTTGTCACTTGTGCAATTTTTTTAAAATTTGCCGTTTTTTTTAGATATTTGAGTTTGAAAATTTAAAATGGCCTCCATTTTATAAATACACACGAGAAAAAAATAATATTTTTTCTTTCGTTGTAGTTGAGGTCCATGCCGAATATGAACACAATCCATCTATCCGTTAAGAAAATAAAAATTATTAGGTGTAAAAAACAAAATAAGGGCTAGCGGTTTAACGAAGCATTTTAGGACATATGTTTATGTGAACTTTGTTATATCTTTTGGCTTGCCGAACAACATGGAAAAGTTTTGGACAGTCGGAACTGGACACCCTATATAACCATGCCTGTATTTCCATAAAACTATAAAATATTTAAATATTTAAAATGTATAAAGCTAAAAAGTATACTTTTTTAATTAATTATATAAAACTTCATTGTCAAGATTGTAAAGAGTGCTTTGAAAGCGGATGTTCTATGCAAACGATACTGCTAAAAGATTATTGATAAAAATTAAATCTTCTGGAAACTTTCAAAGCAAAATACTCGTAATTTATGGTTTACATTGCTGTATTTTAATCTCATGATTAGGGGCTTTTGCTCCTAAGAGCCACTAGTATTTATATGGTAAGTCACAATGCAAGGAAAAATCTTGTGTCATAACCTTGAATTTAAAATCTAAAAATTTTAACATTGGTCTAATGAAGTTTAAAATAAAAACCAAAGATTTGCTGACTCAAATGTAAAAGCATTTACAAAACACATGCTCGTTGTAAACTAGTGGTTTTATCCATTGTAGCCAGTAAATTAATTACTAATGATACTATAATAAAAATATTACATCAGTTTTTTTTATAATAGACCTACTTTATACTAATGATTATGATTATTTAATAAAAGTGAAGTAAAAGGATAAAATGACTAAGCAATTTGTAGGATAGCAAATCCATATATTTAAAACAGTAAGGAAAAAATCAACTTTTGGACAGTTTGTCTGAGACTTCTACTGGGCCAATTAACAGGGACTTGCATACCAAAACAAACCTTTTTGGTCCTACCTTAACAGGTTTTATTTGTATTTCAAAAATATTTACGTAAAAAAATATATACAGTGTTATTATTATTATTATACTAATTAAACTAGGCCTACTAATTTTTATAGTTGGTGGATTGACATATAAATAAGTTTTGATTGTTAAATTGTTTAAAGTTCTTTAATTATGTAAAGTAGCTCAGCAGCTGATTAAGTGGAAGGAAATGGCAATTTAAAAAAGTATTTTTTATACATGTTTCACATCATCTGCCTAGCGCTCCAGGTTCCACTCACCATGTATAAGTCGATATCAACACACCTTGTAATATCTATAATAAACGTAGCTAAACCTACACGCTTGCCAAATTTTATTTTATAACTTAAACTTTTATGCCATTTTAACTATCCTAGAATTAAATTTAGACAACTAGGCCTAACTAGGTAAATGCAGGAAATATAATAATGAGATGAGATTTGATGCATTTTTCCCAAATCACTTAAGAGTCTGCAGTACCTTCGCCATCACATTTTTAATTAAGGTTTACCAATATTTGGTTGATTAGCAATAATTATTTTATTAATTCATTCTGGAGTTCCAGTGTTAATTTTAATCAGAATTTAACAATTTTCTTACAGGCAAACAATGCAAAAATGTTTATGGAATTATTGGTTGAACTAAGTGTTGTGTTCAAAAACTTTTCAAGAATGTCCTTTACGGATTTTAAATATCTATTACGGTAATCAAAGTATGAACAAACTATGGTACATGGCAAAATAACAGAGACGAACTCAAGCAAGTTTGTACTTGGAGGATTTGTGCTCGGTGCTCGGCTCTGTTCGGGTCTGCTCGCCTCCTTTGATTCGTGCAAAAAACTGACTCCAGATGGAGCACGAACATGGGCAATGCGAACCCAGGTGAACTGAGACGAGCAGAGTCGAGCAAACCAAGTACACTATCGTCCTTGCTCGCCTTGATTCGGCGATAGTGTACTGCTGCCATCAAAGATATCGACAGCAATCCTGTCTAAATCAGTCCTCTTGGATTGGAGGATTATCTGGACGAAATGCAACTCTCTAATCTGTCCTCACCCTCCATGCACATGAAATCCACTGACAGCACTCTAAGATGTCGAGTGCCCTCCAGTGACCATTGGAGGATTATCTGGACGAAATGCAACTCTCTAATCTGTCCTCACCCTCCATGCACATCAAATCCACTGACAGCACTCTAAGATGTCGATTGCCTTCCAGGCGTAGCCTTTCTGAGCGTGCACAACTGAAGAATAAGTGTTCTGCATCATCGGGAACGCCCAGGTAATACATACCGTCAGGTGAACAGGTCTTGCCCATCCTGTGCAGGTAAGACAGAAAATATCCATATCCCGACAAGGATTGAGTTAGGAGGTAGTCCACTTCGCCATTTTCTCCGTTACATCCAGGGTTAGACCAGCATGATAGGCCTAATTACTCTCATAGTCCATCAACCGCTACTCTCCAGCTCCCAGCATTCCTGCCACATCAGGTAAGGTAGCTACGTCGCCTTTCCTGTGTTCTTGCCAGGTCCTTGCCGACATCAACTTATAAATGGTGCACCCTTCCCTACCGTGCCTGCCAAGAAAAGGACAAGGATAACTCCAACAATTACCTGAACAGCCGGCTTGATTGTGAAATACGCGGATGTGACTCTAAGCACTTCTTGACGTTGCACTCGAGTACGCCTCATCCGGGGGGTCCTTCCTTAATGAGAGCATCTGCCAACACTTACAGGAGCATGGACTGGACTGTGGACATCATCAGTCTTGTTCTACTCGACCGAGGACCTCCTGCCTGCATTGGCCATAAGTCTGCTAAGGTGAACGATGATGACCCTAGCAGCCCTATCTGCCGTAAGGAGGATATCTGACCCCTCCAGCTGAGTTATATGTCCATCAAAACCCCGAGGTATTTGGCAGCTCTCTGAAGCACTTCTTTTCCTATATTCAATGGAACAATGCTGTCAATCCACTTTTTTTAGCAATGAGGACCACAATCTCTGTCTTGCAAAAGACGTACGTGAGTCCATGGTCACTCATCCATTTGTTGACAAGGTGCATGACTTGATTCAGCTTCAGTTTTGAAACAAGCTCAACATTTCATGTAGCAATGAGTGCTGCAATGTGGTGTATCGCGTTCCCAACTAAAACTGTCTTGTCTGGGATCTAGGATCTAGGGAGACTGTCGTAGGCGACGTTCCTAAGGCCTGGGCCGAGTATCGAGCAATGCGCTACACTAAACGTAATATCCATCATGCCTGCCGTCCGTCTTTGGTGCCTTTGAGCAATTTAACTATAGACCTACTTGAAGATGTGATTTTACCACATGATACTAGGCCTATACGTTTATATACATCAGGCCTAAATATTTCACTTATAGATGTACCAAATATGAAACAAGTTATAACCTATAGGCCTATGGTAAAATATTTTGCAGAGTACAGTAGGTAGGCTACATGAAGTAAATTAACAAGTGATGATACGGTACGGTAAGTAGGCCTAAACCATTTCTACCAATTTTTTTAGTAGGGCCTACTTTTGGGAACAAAATATAGTCTTTTGAGAACGCTAATAGAACGAAATATAGGCCTAGGCCTGATAAATAATATTTCTGAAGTTGCTGTTTGAGGTTTTTGGGCGTCACTCACCTTAATGAATTGTGGAGACAGTAGTCCTTGTCAATTCAATGTCTCCACAATTCATTAAGGTGAGTGACGCCCAAAAACCTCAAATAGCAACTTCAGATAATAATCACCTCATCCAAGAAATTATGTCTTTCAAGAATAAATAATATTTCAACAAAAAATTTGGTTACTACTGTAATTTGACCATCATATTTGCCATTTAATTTAGCACTGTAATCCATAAAAGAAACACATGGTCATTCTGATCGCCTGATGTTCTACACTAAATAGCCTAGTTACATTATAAACATTAATTGAAACACGTGTACTTTACTCAATCGATTCCGCACTAGAGTAGGAAGATGTATTTATTGGAAATACAAATGGGGAATAGCAGAAGATCAGTCATGCAGCTGTGGTGCGGAGTTCCATACTATGACTCACATTGACACCGAGTGCCCTTTGAGTGCTTTCCCGGAAGGGCTGATGGGCCTGCATTGTGCAAGTGAAGCTGGGCTGCAATGGCCAAGCACCCTGGATTTACCTTTAGGCCTAAATGTTTATTTTAGTTTAATTTTAAATGTACTAACTCAGGTGCTTTGCACAGCAGAAGATCTTTTATTTATTCTATTAGGCTATTGGCGAAACTTCGTTATCCGACTCCACCGTTATGATCGATGTGGAAATTTCGATATTGCGATTAAAATTGTGCGATGAAAACAATCGAATCAACAATATTGAGATAAGAAACGTTTCATAATATAATCTAACCTAACAATCTAACCTATAACAACAAAATCAGTGATGTTGGGAAACATTTAAAACAGATAAACTTATTCCCTTGATACAATTATAAAAATACCTTCTGATTCGTATTTGGCAGCATTTGTGTGACCTCATTTTAGGTGTAATGAATTCTGCTTTTTCTCACAATTAAGATACACCTACACAATAAACTTGGTTAGTTTATTTTGTGTTGTTCTATGATAAAATTACAGGTTAGATACTTTATTTGAAACACCGACGCACTCTGTGGTGCGTATTTTAAGGTGAGTATGACTGAAGGGATGAGTGTGATGATTGTGATGGATCAGATGAGGTGTAGCTTTGTTACTGACAAATATCAGCTGTTTCATTTGTCAGGATCATTAATTAATAGCCCAATGACCAAAGGCATTACATTTATTAGCTAAAATTTGTACTTATTTTTGTTATTTTCAGTTACTTGTTTGCAATACATATGTTTTATTGTCAAAAGGTACGTGTTTAACAATCCGAGCGTTCAATATAGCACCCCTGGAGCGTTACGCATTTTTTGGAGGTTTTGCCAACTTTCAAATAAAAATTAATAAAAAATATATTTTATGACCTAGCACTATAAATGTATATATTATATGAAAGTAGATAAAATGGACTATCTAAAAATACAAAAATTATTACCCTTACTTATTGTTACCAAAATTAGGCTATTAGGTTAAAAATTAAAAAAATACAAAAAAAAATTTTATGTAACTTTGCTCTCCCCTAAAATAATTTTAGAAACACATGATCAAAATTCCAAGATATACATTTTGTTTAGAATTTTATGCTGTTCAAGAAAATATATAATTTATATAGGCTAGAAGCATTTGAAAAAAATGTATGTTGAATAAAACCAAATATGTCTTATGGTACAAACCCTAATCCCATAAGAACACATGTAAAATCAAACTAGGAATATTACACTAATTCCTACTCATAATAATGGTTATAAACTCGATAAAACATATTAATTTATTCCAATAATGTAAATTAACAGTATTAGTAATACTTTTATTCATTTGTAACCTTAAAACAATTGGTAAAATACGTATTTCATTGTTTACAAAGTTAGCAGATGGTAACAGTTTTTTCCCATTTGTTTCATTGCATATTACGAACAACCAATCACGTTCAACCATTTGAAATGGGTGTGTTCACGTAGCTTGGAATCTCACGAAAACAGTGGTCGCGTTCACGAGTGCATTTCTGTCATTGACTATAAAGTTACACCTCATTTTCTAATTATCGAAATATCGATGCAAACGCTCGGAGGCCGAAAAGCTGGGCCGAAAAATCGACGAATAACGCTCGGAGGGTTAATTACGGTACATTAGAACAAAACTAAATCAGGTAATAACATTTTAATCATATCGTGTAATTGTGTCGTTGATAGAATAGCAATATTATAACAATATCAAAATTTCAACATCGATAATAACGGTGGAGTCGCATAACGAAGTTTCGCCAGGCTAGGCCTATTATTATTTTAAGTTGGTAGCTGGCTATGATAGCCATAATATATAAATATTGAAACTCACTCTTGGTCAAAATTATTTGATTTTTTGTAAATTGGTTTGCCGGAACCAGTTCTTGATAATCTTCCCAAGTACCTCTAGAAGCCAGCAAATGTCTAGTAAAATTGTCCAGTCCAGAGCTTAAAAAATTGTGAGACTGAATACACAATCTCTTAATCCAATTTAAGTTGCCATAGCAAAAACATTACTCACAGCCATATAACTTTAGGGCCTAAAAAGTACGTAAGTTAGGCCTAGTATTCTTTCATAACAAACATCATGTACTTCACGGTAAGTAAAAAATATGTCAGAAACATAACAAAAAGCCTAGAACTAAATTACAGCGGAGCCCTGGACTTTAACATTCAACGAAGTAGGCTATGCCTAATTGGCCCAGTAGGAGGCCTAAACCTAAATTAAGCTATACTACTTCTATAATCATTTTTAAATTGATTTTAATTTTCGCTTCCATGAATCCATAGATATGAATCAATAAATGTGTACACACACAAACCGGAAAGGATAAATTAAAACATAACCTAAAAGATACATATCAGCTAGTACTCAACTTGAGATAAGATGGGTTGTTTAATATTTTATGATAAAAGTTACTTACCAATTAACGGTGACTGAGTATTTCCAAAAACACTTTAAGTCCTGAGTTTAATCACTCTAACACAGAAAATATAAATGTTAGTTCTCTTTTGTATTGCACGAACAAAACACCGAAATGTAGAACTATCTTGCACCCTATTAAATTACAAAACTAAAACACAATTAATATGAATTAAATAACCAAATCACTGACTAAGGTGGAGACAAACTGTCCAGTTATTAAAAGACTAATTCAAATTAAACACTTCATATCCCATATCATAAAAATAACTCCCTTCAGAAAAATCAATCAACAAGCTTTTTGGTTTGAATGAAAGTTTTTTTTTCTGCTGTGAAGTTGTGTTGTGATCACTAGCCCACTAGCGAATCAAGTAGCGATCAATTCAACTGGACTTCACTGCCTTATTAATCATGACAATAAGTTTTGTTGTTTTGGTGTATACTGTAAGTCATGACCATTGACTAAGGATACAAATGAGGGTCATGACAGAGAAAACAGTTAAACAGTTGCTGAGTCTATCTATATTCTAACACTCCCATCCCATCCCATGTGTAACTGACTCATGGTGGAAGAAAGAAAAAAAAGAAGAAAGGAACTTTCTTCCACCATATGTAACTGATTCGCTAATCGGGGTATCAGAAATTCGTCAAGAATCGGAAAGGTATAAGCATAAGTCTCGCTACATAAGTTGACGAATAGCCAAAAGCAGCTGGGAAGGGTGAAGGGGGGAGAGGGGGTACTTTTCTAAAAGCATTGAGCTTCCGTTACAAGTAATAACGTTTCATCACACTACATCGATATCACCTGTTTCGACCCTCGTTTCTACCGTCGAAACACCTGTTTTGCCGGCCTAGGCCGGCAAAATTTTCCGGCCTAGGCCTGCAAAATCAGCTGGCCTAGACCTTACATAAAAACATTCACAACACGGTGTATCACAAAAACATGTGACTGCAACAATGAAATGGATTGGTTGCCTAGCAACCGGAAACACATTGCATCCCGCTAGATTAGGTTAGTAGTTATGCTTGGCTTAGTTGTTTGGCTCTGAATAAAATATTTTTTCATTAGTATAATATTTATTGCATTGTGTAGTGTGATGAAAAATATCATTCGTAACTCGGGCCGAAAGCGTTTTGCCAACCCTCGAACGTTTCAAGTTCTCGACTTCGTCTCGAACTTGAAACACGATCTCGGGGCCGGCAAAACGCCACTTTCGGCCCTTGTGACGAAATATGCTAATAGAACAGCTGATTATCCAATAATTTTAACTAAATAGTAGCTAGTAGCATTGACTATGTACACTAACGATCTCGTGCGGCGTACATGGAATGACTCTAATGGTGCTCTTTTTTTCAGTATTCTAGAAAAATTTATTCTTCATCTCATGTTTAAAAGTAAGCATAATAGTATATAAGGTCATTGCTGATGATTTTAACATAGACATACTAAATTTCAACAGATCAGAAACCCAAAATTTTCTTGATATTTTAAGATCATTTAATTTGTACTGTACAAATGACAAACCGACCAGAAATCATTCTTGCTTGGACAACATTGTGACTAATTTTCCTTTAGATCAATGTAGCAGTTCTTTGCTCAGAAAAGGTATCTTATCTGATCATGCTGGGGTTTTAACAAATATCAAGGGTATTTTACGATCTTCTTTAATTACAGTAAATAGTAATCAGGACCCAAGTATCAACTTTACACGTTTGTTAACACAACCGAGGCTTGAAAATCTCACTGCATTTTTATATTATTTTGACTGGTCAGACCTGCATATTTTAAATGACATAGACAAGGCTGCTGATTACTTCATGGGCGTTATAACCAACTTTTATAACTATTTCTGCCCAATTGTTAAGAAACCAAGACAAACTAAGAAAGGTAAAAAATAAATAAATAAAAAATGGTTTACACCCAAGTTAAGACAAATGCGTGAAACTCTTTTATCTCTGTGTGACGTTTGGAAATCCAGCCATTTGGAGGTAGATAACTCAAGATTCAAACAATTTAAGAAATTGTATAGAAAAGCTATTGCTGAAGAAAAAAACTTTAGAAAATAGTAAATTAATGGTCCGATCGACACCAAATTTGGTGGAGATGTGTAATCCTACGTTTATTCGGATGAGTTCGAAAACCAGACATATCGACCTACCGGAAGGGGTAGTTTTGGGGGGTTTTGTACCCCAAAAATGGGTTTTTTGCATTTTTCATATGTAAATTTAAAAAATTTTAAATTTTTATTTTGACCATTGGATTTAGCTCAAACAAACACACAATTTAGTATTTTGAAGCTTTGCTCTATCTCCATTGGTTACCGAGATATTACAAAGTCTAAAGACAGTACATTGTCTTTTGGGGCTCCAATGTTAATCTTATGGAGAATAAGGATGTGTTAATATTTCAATTATTAACCAATATTTTTGGATGAAACTTAGTATTTAGCTTCATTTGGATGAGATTCATCCATTTAAGGTAAAAAATCTTGGTTTTTGTACTTATCATGTCAGCAAACCTGCATACTCTTTTCCCATGTTAATCATATGGAGAATAGGCAAACTCTTTTATTTATGAACAGTGTGGTGAATGGGGATTAAATAAAATAACAAACTTTCCGTACACCACAATACTTTATTATAATTTCAATTATACTTTTGATCATTTACACAAGCACAAAGGTAAAAGACAACTTTAATGTACAACAGTTCCATTCTGGAGTTAATACGCCATATTTTAGCCTAGCCATTGCAACAAGAAGGAAGATGGGAAGAAGAAGAATACCTCAGAAGTATGACCACAGGTCAGGCTATCAGTTACGGTATACAATATTATATAAAATACATTACATTTCTCCCTCTTTAAAAACAGAAATATTCATCTTTTACAAATCGAAAAAAATCTAAAGTATTATAGTGAAGGTTCATTTTAAGAAAAAGTTTTACAAAGAAAAACAACTTGATACTTAGGTTCACAAAATAAAAATCTCTTAGGCCTGATACACAAATAAGATTATAGGCCTTTAAAATCAAACATATCACTTGACATAAACAATCAAAACAGTGAAAATATATAACTTAAACTAATGCCTTTTAGGTTAGATTTTGTACTCTAGTGTACACACTATGGTTACACATCAAATATAACTCTAGGTTTCACAATACGGTTTGAACGTCTTAAAACGGGTGGGCTTGATTGCCTAACTGGGGTTTTAGGCTGACTGTCTAATGAATCATTGGGTGTAGCGTCTCCATTTACATTCGATTTTGTTGGACTACATTTTGACTTAGGGGAGACATTACTTTTTTCATTACAAGTTAATTTAACCTCACGCGGTAACATGATTTCACTTGAAACATCCGTACTATTTACAATTGTGTTTTTCTCCTTACGAGGCAATAATTGGTCCAAGTGACGCTTCCACACCATATCATTAGTTGTTTTTACAACATAAGAAACCGGGCTAAGAATTTCTAAAACATAACCTTCAACCCATTCACCCGTTCTGTAATCTTTCACCATAACCTCTTCTCCCCCCTTAAATCTCAATCTACGTTTACCAAAGCTATAGGCCTTTTGCCTATCTTGCTGTCGTACAACAGCTTCTCTAAGATTAGGTCTTAACCTATCAAGCCTAGTCCTAAGACTTCGGCCTATATGCAACTCAGCTGGACTACGTCCCGTAGTGCAATGTGGTGCATTACGGTACGATAACAAAAATGCTGGTACTGCTTGTTTCAGAGTCATCCCTGATTTCAACATGGCTTTAATCGACCTTTTAAATGTTTTGACAGAATTTTCTGCCGCACCGTTGGATGCGGGGTGATAAGGGGGTGTCTTAATACGTACAATACCATTACTCTTTAAGAAGTTCTCAAATTCATCAGAACAGAATGACCGGCCATTATCCGTCACCAACTTGTAACAAATTCCCCATGTTGCAAAATAATCTCTGAAGTGACTTATGGTAGTTTCAGAAGTGATATTAGACATCTCTCTTACATCTAACCACTTAGAATATGCATCAGTTATGACTAAAAACATCTTTCCGCAAAAAGGTCCTAGAAAATCTGCATGAATGCGGTGTCCCGGTCCACTAGGCCAATCCCAACAATTTAATTCCGCTTTTGGCGGGTTATCTTTAAGAGCAAGGCAACATTTACAACATTTACTAATGTCCTCAATATGTTTATCAATCAATGGCCACCAGACATAAGAGCGAGCCACCGCCTTCATTTTCACAATACCCATGTGTGTGCTAACCAATTCATCCAATACAAAGCTCCTAAGTTTATCTGGTATCACTACACGATATCCCCATAGTATACACCCATTATCAATATGTAGCTCATGTTGTCTATTAAAATAGGGTTTTAAGTCATCATCTATGATTTTATCGTCCCAACCATTTAAGATGAAATTGTAAACTTTAGAAAGAACAGGGTCTTTTTGTGTCTCTTTACGTACATCTACATCAGTAAATAGATTTACATTATCAGTTATCAAGTTAAGGTATGATTCGTCAAACGAAATATCATTTTCTACAACACCCTTGAGTGGCATTCTAGACAAAGCATCGGCTGCATTCTTATTACTACTAACATGTTGAATATCAAAACTATAGCCAGAGAGAAATACACACCATCTTTGTAATCTACAAGCTGCCATTACAGGTATGCCCTTCTTGGGACCAAAGATAGAAATCAACGGTTTGCTGTCTGTCACAAGAGTAAAATTGCGACCTGCTAAGTAATGGTGAAATTTTTTAACACCGAATACAATGGCCAAAGCCTCTTTATCTACCATCGAATAAGCTAATTCGGCTCTACTCATCGTACGCGAAGCGTACGCAATGGGTTTCTCATCACCGTTTGGCATCACATGAGCCAGTAAACATCCAAGACCATAAGCTGATGCATCACAATACAATTTAACTGGCAAATCAATATCATAGTGAACTAAAAACTTAGCTGATGACATTTGTTGCTTAATACTATCAAAAGCCTGCTGTCTCTTACTGTTCCATTCCCATTTAGCATCTTTTTTCAATAACTCATACAAAGGTTTAAGTACACAAGACAAATTGGGAACAAACTTGGAATAATAATTGACCAACCCAATAAAAGACTGAAGTTGAACCACATTTGTAGGTTCAGGGGCTTCTAAGATTGCTTTTATCTTATCCTCTGATGGATGTAAACCATACTTATCAATTTTATAACCTAAAAAACTTAGGCTATCCTTGAAAAAATTACATTTCTCTCTTTTCAATGCTAAACCAGCTGCCCCTAACCTGCTTAAAACTAGCTTAAGCCTATCAAAGTGCTCATCATCAGTTTTACCAGTAACGAGGATGTCGTCAAGAAAACAAACGACTCCTTCAATTCCCATAATAATTTTCTCCATTTCCCTCTGGAATAATCCTGGTGCTGAGGCCACACCATAAGGTAACCTATATTATACCTAAAAAGGCCTTTATGTGTTGCTATGGTAACTAGGTCCTTTGAACTTTCTTCAAGTTCAACCTGCTGAAACGCTTGAGAAAGGTCTAACTTACTAAAGGTATTACCTCCCTTTAATGACAAAAACAAATCTTCCACCCTTGGTATAGGGTACCTATCAATATGCAAATGTGGATTTATAGTAACCTTGTAGTCACCACATAACCTTACCGAACCATCATTTTTCATTACCGGTACAATTGGCGTACTCCATTCGCTACTCTCAACCGGGCTTAAAATATTACAATCAACAAGCCTATTTATTTCTTGTTCTATCTTAGGTCTCAACATTACAGGTACAGGCCTAGGCTTGTGAAACTTTGGAATCGCACCTTCTTTAAGATGAAGCTTAAATTTACCATTCTTATACAAACCTAACTGATCAGAAAAAACATTGGGAAACAACTTATAAAATATCACTAAAAGAGTCACCGGTTTTACAAAAGTTTCCATATAGCCTATCAAAAGCTGCATCCTTAGTTTGCTTTGACAAAGTCACTTGAATAGGAAGGCTTAACTGTGCCATCCAGTACCGTCCAAGGATGGGGGGACCACCCTGTGGAACTACAAACAACTCAAGAATCTTTACAATATCATTATACTTTACTTCAGTGTTTATTACTCCAACTGGTTTTATAGGATCACCTGTATAGCTTTTAAAAACAGCTTTAGTTGAGTTTAACGGTACATTCTTAAAATGCTTACAATAATCATCAAAAGATATTGCAGATATATGAGAGCCTGTATCAAGGTCAAACTTTAATTTAATGCCTTCTACAAGGACATCAACAACAATAGGTTTCACATAACCCTGATCACTACAAGTTACAAAAACTTTATCACTTTGAGGGTCAATTACATTACTAGGCCTACATTCATCAATATTAAAAAGAGAAATATTACCCAATTGATCAGTTACTTTGCCTACATTACATTCCAACTCATTGCTCTGTGAACTACAATCAACATAATGATTTTGATACTTGTTACCAGACATCTGTTTATTCTTATTAGACTTATAACTATAACTGCTTGTATGGAAGTTTGTGTTTGTAGGCTTATCACCACCAAACTGTTTATTCTTGCACATCTTGGCCAAATGACCGGTTTGTTTGCACATTCGGCACTGAAATGATTTATAGCGACACTGTGAAATGACGTGGTTTGACTTACCGCAGCAGAAGCACACTGGCGGCTTACGACTTGATGCTGTCATCTGCATTGCTGAACTTCTGTGTTGACCTTGAGGGCTAGGGCTCCACCTCTTCTTACCCTTCGTTGTAACAAAGTTAATTGCAGGCCGGCTTGTAGTTGTAGGACTGCCTCCAAGCTCCACGGTATTTCTGTTGGCTGCCTCCAAAGCGAGAGCTAGTTCTATCACTCTGGAATACGTAAGACTCGGTTCCCCTAACAGTCTTTTCTTGATGCTATCGGATTTCAGCCCCCACACGATTTGATCACGCAAGTGTTCCTCCAAATTAGAACCAAAATCACAACTTGCTGACAGTTTCTTAAGACTAGCAACATACTGCAACACTGTCTCTCCCTCCAACTGCTTCCTTTCTTTAAACTTGTAGCGTTCAGTGATGACAGAGGGTGTAGGCTGCAAATGGTCGGACATCAACTTCACTAACTCGTCATACTTCATTGAACTTGGCGTTTTAGGTGTGCAGAGGTCACATATTAGGCTGTACCCCTCAGAACCTAACAAAGTTAGCAACAACGGTACTTTCTTGTCAGTCCCAATATCATTCACTATTACATATTGCTCCAATCTTTCATGCCATTGTTTCCAGTTTTCTGAAAGCGAAAACTCGCTTATAACTCCAATTGTGCCTTTAACAATAGTCGTCATTTTCACTCACTGCACGTGTATTCCCGAGACCAAGTCCACGATCCTCGTCGCCACATTTGTGGTGAACGGGGATTAAATAAAATAACAAACTTTCCGTACACCACAATACTTTATTATAATTTCAATTATACTTTTGATCATTTACACAAGCACAAAGGTAAAAGACAACTTTAATGTACAACAGTTCCATTCTGGAGTTAATACGCCATATTTTAGCCTAGCCATTGCAACAAGAAGGAAGATGGGAAGAAGAAGAATACCTCAGAAGTATGACCACAGGTCAGGCTATCAGTTACGGTATACAATATTATATAAAATACATTACAAACAGATATTGATGAAATTTACTATATGGCTTTATATGGTCTAAATAATTTTTTTTATGCTAAAAACCTACTTTTAGTGTCCCCCATGGCAGCATACCTGCATACTCTTTCCCTATATCTTAAGGAGAATAGACATTTATTTCCCTGTTTATGAGTACGTGATGAAATTTTGTTTACAAGTTTAGCTGGTCAAAATTAATATTACTAATTTGGAAATTCGCTGAGTACGCAGGTCTGCTGCGACGGGGGGTATTTTATTTTTAGAAGTGATTAAATCTGGTTTATCTAATTCCTCTTGGTCAGTAGCTAAGACTTCCACATTGTCAATGGTCATTTCGGAAAATATTTCAAAACTATTGCTGAGAGGTACTGTCTGTTTACTAGATATCATGTTTTTTCCAAATGTTTATTATTTTTGTAGCTAATCTTTTCCCACTCAGAACTGACTTGAGAATTTGCCTGAACACATAGTACAGGAAAACAAGTAAGACAGTTTGACTTGGTATTTTCCAAATAACTTACATTCTTTCTTAATTCTAGATTTTCATTTTGAATTATAGAGATAACTGACTCTAATGATTTTATAGAGGAAATCATATTCTGTGATTCCTCCCTTAGAATCATAGATTCATTACATGGGCTAACTGCTGTAGTATGGCCAGAATTGCATTTAGGGGACAAGTTTTCTTCTTCCGAGTCTAAAATAAATTGTGCATTAAGTTCTTTTTCTTTTTTCAATCTTATTTCCAGTGCTTTAACTTTTTATTCCAATTCAACTACTTTTAATTCTTGAGCCTTCTTAAAGGATTCAAACTCTTCCTCCTTTTGCTTTAAATCGTCTTCAAGTTGTAGCTCAAACAAAGAACTATTATTTTTTTACTTCATGTAACTCCTGTTTAAGCTCCTCATTTTCCCCTAAAATAGTACAATCAATTTCATTTGCAAGTGAAGGACAATTATTTGATTCAGTAGTGTTGTTGCTGATAAACTCATCTTCATCATCACTTTCAATAACTTTCTCATATGTAATTGAAGTACAGTTAGTACATTTCCAGCTATTCATTTTTACAGGGGACCAAGTTTTTACATTACTATAAGTCAAGCAAACACATTTAAAATTATGCCAGTTTTGGCATAAACCGTTACAATATAGAGTGCCTGAGGTTGCACTCTTTTTACAAACACCACAAAGACTTTTGTTGCCTTGAGAATGAAGCCTGGATTTAATCATTTTAGTTAACACGTTCGCGGCGGCATGGGAGCGATCGCTCCCACGCGGAACCCTAATGCCATTCTGATGGGTGCGATCGATCCCAAGCTGCAATGCTTTACAACGTAATTTATTTTTAAGCCAGGATCTGAGCTAGAAATCTGATACTTTTCACAGCACTGCTCAATAGTATAATGTATTTCGGGACCACGTGGGTTTTCAATGGGCAGTGCTGCTGCTACGGCGGGGTGACGAAATTATTACTTCTAGAATGGCGAGGAGGTTCGAGCAAAAACCTCGCTGCCGCGAACGTGTTAAATAATTCTAATATGTGTACAATTTTTCAGTAAAAATAATAATAATAAAGTAAAAAAACCAGTTCTAAAATGTAACTACAATTTTGGCTCAAGTATTTTTTATTTAATAAGCCATGTCCAAAACATTAACGGTAACAATCACTGTTCCTTTGTCACAGTCAGAGTCCAAAACGTAAACAACTAACTGATAGTCAGAGTTACCTGGCTGCCACTGTGATTTAGGAGGTCTCGGCAAACTGACTTTGACCTGTGTTATCTTGATGACTCATCCAAACCAGTTTAAGGAATCTCCTATCGTAGAAACAGTTCACTTGTAATATGTTTGCAATCCTCAGTTTCTATCACTTTAAAATGGCACAGGTATGTTAAAATTAAATTACCACCACAATGTAAGAGTATTATTAGGCAATTTACCCACTAATTTCCACTTAAAAACAGAGCACTCTAAAGAGTTTATTGACTGTCCGCCATCTTGGCAAGCTCCATGAAAATGGATTGGCTAACAGGGATTTGACGATGATGAGGAGCTGAAAGATGTTGGCATTGGATTGTTCAAGGCACAGGCAGGAGATTTTTTTCAGAGGGAATTTCAAATTTAGTTCATAGACATGAAAAGATCTCCATCTGAACTAGGTTGAGAAGTAGTTTTAAGGTATATAATTAAAATGTTTCTACTTCTGTGTTTTAATCATATAAAAATGGAGGTTACTTTCTGAACAGCCCTTGTATTTATTTGCTTACAAAAAAAAAACAAACAATTAGCAAGCTTTTGACTAAAGTACCTGCCAGATGTCACGAATCAAACTAAAATATTAATACAGTAAAAAAGCCAACTGAAGCTATCATATTGAATTTTGATTAATTTTTATTATTAGATTAAATAAACTACACAATAGAACCCCCTCCCCTCCCTTGAAGAACAGGGAAACAAATAGTGAAAAATAAAAATGATTCTGATGCTGATTTGTCTCCAAGATCATTGGGGTTCTTTTGGATATAATACTATAATACTTAATAAATTGTATTGGTTACACAGGGCTACTAGGAATATTTAGGGTGCTTTGTTAAAAAGTACCAGGATAACCGAGCCTTGCTTGTTGGTTTTAATTCATTTTTAGCAAATTTCCCTATAGGGAATACGCTATTACGGTAGTAGCCATGGTAAGACCTAAGCCCGGGACCACTTTACTTTTTCATTTTGAGGTCCCCAGAAGCCAAAAACACCATTCGTTCATTTTCATATATATGTGTATATATATATATATATATATATATATATATATATATATATATATTTATGTGTCCGTGGTACTGATAACTTTTGAAAGAGACCTTCGATTTTGATGTAATTTGGTATGAAGGTGTAGTTCCAGGCCTATTTTCATGAGCTCGCAAACCAGCATGATCGGGTTATGGGAACGGGGTTTTATGGGGCTTCAAAGTTTCAAAATTCAAGAATTTTAACTAAAACCATTTAAAAGACCTTAAAAAAGCCAACAATTTAGTATTTTGAATCATTAAAATAGCTTAACTGGTTATGGAGAAAATTTAAATAAAGTTTTAAATAAAGTTCCATGTTATTCTTTAAAAAGTTATATATCGCTTATTTAAAAACATATCTTAATACATTTTTTATGAACCTGTCCTATTTGATGAGTAATTAAAATTTGATCAAAAACCCGCATGGCAGCAAACCCCAAATGCCAAATCCCACAGTATTATCTCATGGAAAATAAGTGTATAATGGGAGCAAGAGAGATGGAGATAATAAGGTGTCTGTTCCTATAATCAGCTGATACAGTAAAGACTGATACAGTAATGCTGTGTTCTGCATTTGTCAAATTTGGCATGTTTATGTTTTGGGATTTGTAAACAAATTTTTTTTTCTAACTTTATTTGATTTACAATCTGTTCACAATTTTGAACATTAAGTAAATATGATAAACATAAAGACATGAGTTAAAATCTATCCACTGACAGACTTAACATAAACAACTGTGTTAACTTAACACAAAAGGAGAACTAAATCAACAATTTGCTTAACAAAATCTTGTAGTCAAATCTAAAATGTGGAATCGTTTAAGCCTGTAAGTAGCAGTGCTGTTGTCCAATAGATTTAGAGCCAGGTGATTGGGATGATTTTCAAGTCTGGATTGGTACTTTAAACTGAATTTGGTTATTTCTTCTTTGACGGTTGAAATGCAGCTGTCTCTATGGAGAATTTCATTATTCACAAACCAAGGTGCTTGAAGGATGTTTCGCAAAGCTTTAGACTGAAATCTTTGAATTATTTCAATGTTAGAGTTGCTTGTTGTTCCCCAAAGTTGGATGCTATACGTCCAAATAGGTTTCAAGATGACTTTGTACAGTAAAAGTTTATTTTCAGTAGTTAATTTAGATCGTTTGTTTAGCAGCCAAGAAAGATTTTTGAATTCAAATAAATTTAGTGACATTCTTTTGTTCCAAATGGGAGTTTTCCATGTTAATCTCCGATCAAGAATCATTCCTAAGTATTTAACCTCATTTGTTTGGGGGATTTGGACATTATTTAGGGTCACTGGAGGACACGTGTCAAATCTCGTTGTGAAAGTCACGTGAGTTGATTTGTCTTCATTCACTTTTATTCTCCATTTTTTTAGCCATTCTGACAAATCATTTAGCGCAACTTGGACATTATCAGATCCAACCACCGGGTCTTGGTGGGACGCTAAGATAGCCGTGTCGTCAGCAAAGGTAGCAACAAATGTATTGTGAGTTTCAGGTAGATCAGCCGTGAACAGTGTGTATAGCACAGGACCCAAAACATTTCCTTGGGGCACTCCCGCTTGGATAGGATGTAACCCTGTGACAGAACTTCCGAATTTCACTTTAAAATATCTGTTCGTTAAATAGGATTTGATTATCATATAGAATGTATGGGGAAGATTAAGTTTTAGTTTGTAAAGCAGGCCAACGTGCCAAACCTTGTCAAAGGCTTGGCTAACGTCAATAAATACAGCAGAACAAAACTTTTTGGTTTCTATACTTTCTTTAATGATGCTGGCAACTCTATGTACCTGTTCTATGGTTGAATGTTCCTGCCGGAATCCAAATTGATGATTGGGAATTAAGTCTCTATCTTCTATTGCAGTCCGAAGTCGATTTAAAAATAGTTTTTCAAATAGCTTGGAAACTACTGGGAGAAGACTGATTGGTCTGTAGGATGCTGCTTGATTGGGTTGCTTACCTGGCTTGGCAATCATTATAATTTCAGATATTTTCCATTGGGACGGAAAATATTCAGTTCTTAAAATTGAGTTAAAAATTAAGGTCAAAAATAAAATCGCTTTTTGAGGTAGTTCTCTCAACACTTTACCATTGATCAAATCATACCCAGGAGCTTTAAATGGTTTTAAACTTTTTATTAGTCGAGTAACTTCCGAGGGTATGACGGGTGAAATTGGTAGTGACAATTGATTTGGAGAATCTAAAAATTCTTGAAGTTCTTCAAAACAATTTTGACTAGGGTTTGGAGTAAACACTGCCGTCAAATGATTAGCGAAAACCTCAGCTTTTTCCACATCACTTCTTGCCCATGAGCCATCGGGTTTATAGATTGGAGGTACTGGAGTTCTCGGTCGTTGTAGGGATTTTGTGGCTTTCCATAGGGAATAATTGGTCGCTTCAGTTGGTGTTAAGTTTTCTGTAAAACTACGGAACCAATCATTCTTAACATTTTTAAGTGACCTTTTTAGTTCTCTGGCTGCTCTATTAAAATTTGTTTTGTCTCGCATGTTTCTTGACTGTTTTATAGTAACCTTGTAGTCACCACATAACCTTACCGAACCATCATTTTTCATTACCGGTACAATTGGCGTACTCCATTCGCTACTCTCAACCGGGCTTAAAATATTACAATCAACAAGCCTATTTATTTCTTGTTCTATCTTAGGTCTCAACATTACAGGTACAGGCCTAGGCTTGTGAAACTTTGGAATCGCACCTTCTTTAAGATGAAGCTTAAATTTACCATTCTTATACAAACCTAACTGATCAGAAAAAACATTGGGAAACAACTTATAAAATATCACTAAAAGAGTCACCGGTTTTACAAAAGTTTCCATATAGCCTATCAAAAGCTGCATCCTTAGTTTGCTTTGACAAAGTCACTTGAATAGGAAGGCTTAACTGTGCCATCCAGTACCGTCCAAGGATGGGGGGACCACCCTGTGGAACTACAAACAACTCAAGAATCTTTACAATATCATTATACTTTACTTCAGTGTTTATTACTCCAACTGGTTTTATAGGATCACCTGTATAGCTTTTAAAAACAGCTTTAGTTGAGTTTAACGGTACATTCTTAAAATGCTTACAATAATCATCAAAAGATATTGCAGATATATGAGAGCCTGTATCAAGGTCAAACTTTAATTTAATGCCTTCTACAAGGACATCAACAACAATAGGTTTCACATAACCCTGATCACTACAAGTTACAAAAACTTTATCACTTTGAGGGTCAATTACATTACTAGGCCTACATTCATCAATATTAAAAAGAGAAATATTACCCAATTGATCAGTTACTTTGCCTACATTACATTCCAACTCATTGCTCTGTGAACTACAATCAACATAATGATTTTGATACTTGTTACCAGACATCTGTTTATTCTTATTAGACTTATAACTATAACTGCTTGTATGGAAGTTTGTGTTTGTAGGCTTATCACCACCAAACTGTTTATTCTTGCACATCTTGGCCAAATGACCGGTTTGTTTGCACATTCGGCACTGAAATGATTTATAGCGACACTGTGAAATGACGTGGTTTGACTTACCGCAGCAGAAGCACACTGGCGGCTTACGACTTGATGCTGTCATCTGCATTGCTGAACTTCTGTGTTGACCTTGAGGGCTAGGGCTCCACCTCTTCTTACCCTTCGTTGTAACAAAGTTAATTGCAGGCCGGCTTGTAGTTGTAGGACTGCCTCCAAGCTCCACGGTATTTCTGTTGGCTGCCTCCAAAGCGAGAGCTAGTTCTATCACTCTGGAATACGTAAGACTCGGTTCCCCTAACAGTCTTTTCTTGATGCTATCGGATTTCAGCCCCCACACGATTTGATCACGCAAGTGTTCCTCCAAATTAGAACCAAAATCACAACTTGCTGACAGTTTCTTAAGACTAGCAACATACTGCAACACTGTCTCTCCCTCCAACTGCTTCCTTTCTTTAAACTTGTAGCGTTCAGTGATGACAGAGGGTGTAGGCTGCAAATGGTCGGACATCAACTTCACTAACTCGTCATACTTCATTGAACTTGGCGTTTTAGGTGTGCAGAGGTCACATATTAGGCTGTACCCCTCAGAACCTAACAAAGTTAGCAACAACGGTACTTTCTTGTCAGTCCCAATATCATTCACTATTACATATTGCTCCAATCTTTCATGCCATTGTTTCCAGTTTTCTGAAAGCGAAAACTCGCTTATAACTCCAATTGTGCCTTTAACAATAGTCGTCATTTTCACTCACTGCACGTGTATTCCCGAGACCAAGTCCACGATCCTCGTCGCCACATTTGTGGTGAACGGGGATTAAATAAAATAACAAACTTTCCGTACACCACAATACTTTATTATAATTTCAATTATACTTTTGATCATTTACACAAGCACAAAGGTAAAAGACAACTTTAATGTACAACAGTTCCATTCTGGAGTTAATACGCCATATTTTAGCCTAGCCATTGCAACAAGAAGGAAGATGGGAAGAAGAAGAATACCTCAGAAGTATGACCACAGGTCAGGCTATCAGTTACGGTATACAATATTATATAAAATACATTACAAACAGATATTGATGAAATTTACTATATGGCTTTATATGGTCTAAATAATTTTTTTTATGCTAAAAACCTACTTTTAGTGTCCCCCATGGCAGCATACCTGCATACTCTTTCCCTATATCTTAAGGAGAATAGACATTTATTTCCCTGTTTATGAGTACGTGATGAAATTTTGTTTACAAGTTTAGCTGGTCAAAATTAATATTACTAATTTGGAAATTCGCTGAGTACGCAGGTCTGCTGCGACGGGGGGTATTTTATTTTTAGAAGTGATTAAATCTGGTTTATCTAATTCCTCTTGGTCAGTAGCTAAGACTTCCACATTGTCAATGGTCATTTCGGAAAATATTTCAAAACTATTGCTGAGAGGTACTGTCTGTTTACTAGATATCATGTTTTTTCCAAATGTTTATTATTTTTGTAGCTAATCTTTTCCCACTCAGAACTGACTTGAGAATTTGCCTGAACACATAGTACAGGAAAACAAGTAAGACAGTTTGACTTGGTATTTTCCAAATAACTTACATTCTTTCTTAATTCTAGATTTTCATTTTGAATTATAGAGATAACTGACTCTAATGATTTTATAGAGGAAATCATATTCTGTGATTCCTCCCTTAGAATCATAGATTCATTACATGGGCTAACTGCTGTAGTATGGCCAGAATTGCATTTAGGGGACAAGTTTTCTTCTTCCGAGTCTAAAATAAATTGTGCATTAAGTTCTTTTTCTTTTTTCAATCTTATTTCCAGTGCTTTAACTTTTTATTCCAATTCAACTACTTTTAATTCTTGAGCCTTCTTAAAGGATTCAAACTCTTCCTCCTTTTGCTTTAAATCGTCTTCAAGTTGTAGCTCAAACAAAGAACTATTATTTTTTTACTTCATGTAACTCCTGTTTAAGCTCCTCATTTTCCCCTAAAATAGTACAATCAATTTCATTTGCAAGTGAAGGACAATTATTTGATTCAGTAGTGTTGTTGCTGATAAACTCATCTTCATCATCACTTTCAATAACTTTCTCATATGTAATTGAAGTACAGTTAGTACATTTCCAGCTATTCATTTTTACAGGGGACCAAGTTTTTACATTACTATAAGTCAAGCAAACACATTTAAAATTATGCCAGTTTTGGCATAAACCGTTACAATATAGAGTGCCTGAGGTTGCACTCTTTTTACAAACACCACAAAGACTTTTGTTGCCTTGAGAATGAAGCCTGGATTTAATCATTTTAGTTAACACGTTCGCGGCGGCATGGGAGCGATCGCTCCCACGCGGAACCCTAATGCCATTCTGATGGGTGCGATCGATCCCAAGCTGCAATGCTTTACAACGTAATTTATTTTTAAGCCAGGATCTGAGCTAGAAATCTGATACTTTTCACAGCACTGCTCAATAGTATAATGTATTTCGGGACCACGTGGGTTTTCAATGGGCAGTGCTGCTGCTACGGCGGGGTGACGAAATTATTACTTCTAGAATGGCGAGGAGGTTCGAGCAAAAACCTCGCTGCCGCGAACGTGTTAAATAATTCTAATATGTGTACAATTTTTCAGTAAAAATAATAATAATAAAGTAAAAAAACCAGTTCTAAAATGTAACTACAATTTTGGCTCAAGTATTTTTTATTTAATAAGCCATGTCCAAAACATTAACGGTAACAATCACTGTTCCTTTGTCACAGTCAGAGTCCAAAACGTAAACAACTAACTGATAGTCAGAGTTACCTGGCTGCCACTGTGATTTAGGAGGTCTCGGCAAACTGACTTTGACCTGTGTTATCTTGATGACTCATCCAAACCAGTTTAAGGAATCTCCTATCGTAGAAACAGTTCACTTGTAATATGTTTGCAATCCTCAGTTTCTATCACTTTAAAATGGCACAGGTATGTTAAAATTAAATTACCACCACAATGTAAGAGTATTATTAGGCAATTTACCCACTAATTTCCACTTAAAAACAGAGCACTCTAAAGAGTTTATTGACTGTCCGCCATCTTGGCAAGCTCCATGAAAATGGATTGGCTAACAGGGATTTGACGATGATGAGGAGCTGAAAGATGTTGGCATTGGATTGTTCAAGGCACAGGCAGGAGATTTTTTTCAGAGGGAATTTCAAATTTAGTTCATAGACATGAAAAGATCTCCATCTGAACTAGGTTGAGAAGTAGTTTTAAGGTATATAATTAAAATGTTTCTACTTCTGTGTTTTAATCATATAAAAATGGAGGTTACTTTCTGAACAGCCCTTGTATTTATTTGCTTACAAAAAAAAAACAAAAAATTAGCAAGCTTTTGACTAAAGTACCTGCCAGATGTCACGAATCAAACTAAAATATTAATACAGTAAAAAAGCCAACTGAAGCTATCATATTGAATTTTGATTAATTTTTATTATTAGATTAAATAAACTACACAATAGAACCCCCTCCCCTCCCTTGAAGAACAGGGAAACAAATAGTGAAAAATAAAAATGATTCTGATGCTGATTTGTCTCCAAGATCATTGGGGTTCTTTTGGATATAATACTATAATACTTAATAAATTGTATTGGTTACACAGGGCTACTAGGAATATTTAGGGTGCTTTGTTAAAAAGTACCAGGATAACCGAGCCTTGCTTGTTGGTTTTAATTCATTTTTAGCAAATTTCCCTATAGGGAATACGCTATTACGGTAGTAGCCATGGTAAGACCTAAGCCCGGGACCACTTTACTTTTTCATTTTGAGGTCCCCAGAAGCCAAAAACACCATTCGTTCATTTTCATATATATGTGTATATATATATATATATATATATATATATATATATATATATATATATATATATATATATATATTTATGTGTCCGTGGTACTGATAACTTTTGAAAGAGACCTTCGATTTTGATGTAATTTGGTATGAAGGTGTAGTTCCAGGCCTATTTTCATGAGCTCGCAAACCAGCATGATCGGGTTATGGGAACGGGGTTTTATGGGGCTTCAAAGTTTCAAAATTCAAGAATTTTAACTAAAACCATTTAAAAGACCTTAAAAAAGCCAACAATTTAGTATTTTGAATCATTAAAATAGCTTAACTGGTTATGGAGAAAATTTAAATAAAGTTTTAAATAAAGTTCCATGTTATTCTTTAAAAAGTTATATATCGCTTATTTAAAAACATATCTTAATACATTTTTTATGAACCTGTCCTATTTGATGAGTAATTAAAATTTGATCAAAAACCCGCATGGCAGCAAACCCCAAATGCCAAATCCCACAGTATTATCTCATGGAAAATAAGTGTATAATGGGAGCAAGAGAGATGGAGATAATAAGGTGTCTGTTCCTATAATCAGCTGATACAGTAAAGACTGATACAGTAATGCTGTGTTCTGCATTTGTCAAATTTGGCATGTTTATGTTTTGGGATTTGTAAACAAATTTTTTTTTCTAACTTTATTTGATTTACAATCTGTTCACAATTTTGAACATTAAGTAAATATGATAAACATAAAGACATGAGTTAAAATCTATCCACTGACAGACTTAACATAAACAACTGTGTTAACTTAACACAAAAGGAGAACTAAATCAACAATTTGCTTAACAAAATCTTGTAGTCAAATCTAAAATGTGGAATCGTTTAAGCCTGTAAGTAGCAGTGCTGTTGTCCAATAGATTTAGAGCCAGGTGATTGGGATGATTTTCAAGTCTGGATTGGTACTTTAAACTGAATTTGGTTATTTCTTCTTTGACGGTTGAAATGCAGCTGTCTCTATGGAGAATTTCATTATTCACAAACCAAGGTGCTTGAAGGATGTTTCGCAAAGCTTTAGACTGAAATCTTTGAATTATTTCAATGTTAGAGTTGCTTGTTGTTCCCCAAAGTTGGATGCTATACGTCCAAATAGGTTTCAAGATGACTTTGTACAGTAAAAGTTTATTTTCAGTAGTTAATTTAGATCGTTTGTTTAGCAGCCAAGAAAGATTTTTGAATTCAAATAAATTTAGTGACATTCTTTTGTTCCAAATGGGAGTTTTCCATGTTAATCTCCGAT